>CM044958.1:13814311-14219710 GCA_024516035.1 Bactericera cockerelli | reverse complement strand
CGACGATGCCTCGTTCAGATTGTAACAACCAGTGGTCAGGGTACGTCTTCTCTCCTTCCTCGATCTACCACCTTTGATCCCCTTGTAAAGGCGTAAGTACTTGGTACAAGTACTCAAGGTAAGATCATCCAATCTCATTTCATAGTAGTAGTTTATTTCTTCCTTTTATCTTTCCGTGTAAATTTAATACTCTTTAATACACCTACACCTTTCGTAGTAGCGTTATTGAACCAGCGGCCTTTTCTTCGTTAAACCCCAGTAACTGGGAAACTTAGGTCTTTCGGCTTCAAAGCCCCAGTTACTACATTAATTCACTCCCCTCGTCCAGATATACCTTGAGCTGCATCAGGATCCATAGATGGGCGTGAATTAAAGAACATACCACGACAAGAATCGTACTTGCCTTCAGCGGCTACGAGTTCTGATTCAGTTGCCATTTTACGCAATACCACCGCCCCCATTTCATCTCCTCTGGCAATTGCAGAACCTTTAATTTTTTGCATTATTTCTTGTGTCTGAATTTCACGTCTATGAAGAGGAAGCTTTTTCTGTTTAACCTTGAAGCTTTCAGAGGCATCTTTTCCACAGTAGAAGCAGAGCTCCTTGAAGTTGAATTTTGGTATTTCCTCACGGCCTCTTGTCACACGGCTTCCGTTTCTTGCTTCTTTTTCGGCCTTTACAGTGTTTGACTCCTTCGTGTAGACACCTTTGCGACACTTCTCGTGAAGTATAACAGATCTTTGAGTCTGTAACCACGTGTGATGCACATCATTTCTCCTCCTGCTGTCCTCAATGAACATTCGAAGTGACTTTTCCTTTAATATTCCTCTATCTTTGCCTTTAATATGTTGTAGTCACTGTAGCCGAGTGAGTTAGCGCGCTAGGCATTGCACGCATGGTGACCTGGGTTCAATTCCCAGCGGGATGGGATTTTTTCTGCTCTGTAGCTCTGTACTTGGATGTTCGGGGTCCACTCATACTTCGTGAGTCGTGAGGAAAAAAGAGTAGCTGCTTTGATATGAAGCAGCGACCAGTGGCTGAATCATAGGCACACAAATAATACAAGATATTGTAAATTAAACTGGCAAAGTTCTATGATTCTGCGCTACCCACTAAAACTGTGACATAACAACACAAAGAAAATGCATTTTTATTATTATATTATTATTAATATTCCTTCTTGCACAATGTTCCCGCATATAAAACAAGTTACATCCTCCATAGTGTGCCAGCTGTCTTGAAATCACAACATGTTCAGTGAAGATCTTAGTAAAATTCAGTGCAAGTTTCTCAAAATTTTAAATTACCTATTCGACTGAATTCAATAGATTACGTTCAATTTTGCTTGAAAAGTTGTAAGAATATGAGAATTTTAGAGTTCAGATGAAGTTTCTTGCGTTGCACTGCCTTAGCGGAAATTTGGCGCTAGGGACGAAAAATCATATCTCAGCACTGGAGTGAGCAAATTTCAAATTTCAAACAGTATTTTACTTAAAATTACATTTTCTACAAGTGCGATTCTATTAAATTTTTCAATTGGTGCAGTCCTTTTTGACCTACAGGCGTTAAAAGTTGAGAATTTTCAAAATTTGAGCTATGTTTGAAAAAAACCACCCATCTTTGAGGAGCGATTGTGGCTGAACGGCTTAATTTTTTTTAATGATTCAAACGTCATTAGACGCATAATTTTATGTTCCTTAGATGAGAACTGAGTAAAATTTTCTGTAGAATAAATACATTTTGAGTTATAAGCGCAATTTTAAAAAAAAGTGCAAAAAATTTGCACTATTTAGGCCCTAAACTCGGAAGCACAACCTAAAATCCGTCGCAAACTCATATACCCATTATTCAGGACCCCTTTAATGGTTTAAAACGATTTCCAGCTATTGAGCAATTTTTTGACGCTAGAGCACTAATTTGCCTGGGCTAGTTCTGAAGTGATTGATTTTTTTTTTTTTTAATTTAATATATTGAAAAGGGAATTGATTAATTTATTTCATGTATTGCATGATGTATGAGGGAGTTGATTTTTTTTTTGTTTAAGTTAGGTAATGTCCTCACTATGAATAAATTTTATGTACTGCTTACAAATACATTACTTTATTTTAACGTTATTTTAATAAAATAAAAATGATGAATATATGATTATTTGATTAATTATAAATACATTATACAGTCATATAAATTGAAAAACCTGTAGGACTTTCAAATCAAAACTTAATGAATTTTAATAGCTGATAACTTATTAAATACAAGTGCCTTGACCAATCATACTACCCTCAATTTTAAAATCCAAATAAATGGAAGAAACGAAATTACTCATAATTGACGTGAACAACCTTCTTTTTTAAAAGGTAAATACACTCATTTAGGTGTCGAATGAAGTTGGGTCAGATAACAAAAAAGCAATCACGAATGAACTATTAGACCCAAATTAAAACATTACTAATGCACTTGTATTTATTTAAGTTGAACTAATGTTTAATGGTGTCAATATTGAACTCATCATGGTAAAACATAATTACATATTGATTGAGTGAGACATAGAATACACAAGACTTAAGTGATAACGAGGAAGCAACTGAGGACAAGGACAGAGACACATGTTGTTGTTGTACTTCACAATAACATCAACAAGAAATAACAACAAATATCAACAACAATAAAAAATATCAACAACAACAAGTATCCACAAGAATTATCAACACTCAAATGTGAAACCTGAGCATGAAAGAAAGTTGACATCAGAAAAAAAAAGGCCTTACAAGATGAAAAAATCTCATTAGTTGATCAAATTCCTTCAATCCACACCAAAAATGTACCATTGTATTTAATAAAATGAGGAAAAGTCCATGCATTAGGCAAGACACAAACTATCTAGGCTGGGATCGAACCCGCGAACTCTAGAATACCAGACCGACCGGCGACCCCTCGACCACTACAGCTACCGGGACTGAGCATTGATACTAAAAATAATGGCAATAGACATGAAATAGATTTACCAATGTCAACATATATGTAAGTAAGATAAAAAAATCTGGTGTAAACATCACACGACTTTCCTTATCCCCCAAAAAAAGAGTCGAATTCCGCCACTGGTGACTCAACGGTAACAGATAACTAAAAACCAATGCCAAATTCGTAATCAGCACTTCAAAATCATTGAATTTGATATGTCACAACCCCCATGTAGGATGAATAATAAAAAAGTTAGTCAAAGCGGGTCGTCCCCAAATACCGGTAAATTGGGGCCGAGTTCCAAAAAGTTCAAGATATCAAAAAAATGATCAGAATAGACCCCTATTATTTTTTTAATCTAAGAAAATGTTGTTCTCTAAAAAAATTTTGTATCTTTAACCAATTTAAAGAAGCGGCGCTTGCGGCTAGCATTTGCGGCCCTGTGGCCGCAGAATGCGGCCGATTTCAACCAAAAGTTTCGTGGTTCGTCTGGTGTATAAAATTGATTTGTGTACCAAATTTCAAGTTACTAGCTTTTACCGTTCTTGAGATATCCTGTTTACACACAGACAGACAGACAGACAGACGCACGGACCAATGGCTGAAAACAACTTTTTTGGTATCCTGAGGCCATGATTCGTCCAGAAATGTGAAAAACTGGGTAGGTCAAATTTTCGACGAATACAATACTTTCCTTATTATAAGATAAGGAAAGTAAAAAGTTATCTTATTTGTGTTACTCACACTTTCGTGATGTCACAACTACTCAACTAGCTTTAATAAATCTTTGCTTAACTTGGGACTCGAACCATCGACCTCCAGGTCACGAGTCCGCCGCCTTATCGATCCAGCTATACTGAGGTCAAGTAAGAAAATATTCGTAATATCGAAGAGAAACAAAGACATTCCTGAATGAGATTCCAAGATAAAATATTGGCGTTAGACCATTATAGATTCACTTCGAGGTGTGATTTGGAAATAACATTAATGGAATTCATGGAAATGAAATATTTTATGCAGAAAATTGACTCTTAAGGTCTCGTGCAGTCCACACAAGGACTGACGATTGTTCACATTAGTCATTAACTTAATTTCATATCACATAGGTGTTGGGTTCATGAACATTAGGTGTTATGAGTGTTGGGTTTACGACCATTAAGTGTTATAATTCATGAACATAAGGTGTTATGAGTGTTGAACATAAATAGTCATGAACATAAGGTGTTATGAGTGTTGGTTATAGGAATTCATGAACATAAGGTGTTATGAGTGTTGGGTTTAGGATCATTAGGTGTTATGAGTGTATTAGTGTTTATGAACATTAGGTGTTATGAGTGTTGGCTTTATGAACATTAGATTTTGAGAGTTGGTTTTAACATGGTGTTATAGTGTTGGGTTTCATAAGTGTTGCGTTTCGACGATAAAATGAACACTGAGACCAAACAGGCAGAAGATTCATCACCAGACTGTTCTGAGACCCCTGAATAGATTCAGTGTATGAAAGACTTGATGATATATTAATTATGCATACGTAGTATAAGTTATACGTACGTAGATTTTAGATAGTAAAATGACGTGGTGGACAGAGATATAGACATAGATAATAATTATGTACACGTGACGGACAGACAGACAAAGTACAACGAGTTCCATATCCGATAGTGTATGGCCGGACACAGGATGTCGTAAAAATATTTGCACATTGCGAACCCAATGTCTATTCGTAGAGGATCCGCTCTACAGAAATCAATGTCTACATGGATTCTCAGTAATAAATAAACTATTATTCTTCGCACTATATTGTAAGCATGTGTCTTAAATTTCTTCCGAACTGTTTTGTCAAATTAAAAAAGAAGTTTTTTTTGGCAATATGGCAAAAGAAATAGGTACTGTAGTCGGTAAAAGGAAAACCCAGCTTGTAGAATGAACCAGAAGTCTTCAAAAGAAAACACCAACATTGAAAATTTCAATTTGAACTTGACTTGACTGAAGAAAAATCAATATATCTAATAGTAAAGTCAGTTCCATACTGTACACGAGACTCGAACCACCAACCTCCAGGTTACCGACTGACTTATCGATGGGGCTAGTAAGGTCGGCAAAAAACAAGGAAATGGAATATCGAGGACTCAAAGTACAAGTCAAAAATACTCCGAGTTCTAATATTAGAAATTTATCTGAAGTAATATCGAACTATGGAAAACTCCTCATTAGAAGGGAAAATAAGGGAAGAAATGCGCCTTATTAGAACAAAAAAAGGAAGAATTGCCTGTATGGCCTTGCCAACCAATGCCAAAAAAAAGAGCGTCCAAATAGAACAGAAAACAATGGAAGAAAAGCGCCCGAATAGAACGGAAAAGAAGAAAAGAAATGCGCCTCATTAAAACGAAAAAATTACGCTTCAAAAAAGAGAATAGAAAACCTAAGTATTTATATCAACTTTGGATGGACTTAAGCCACACAGAACGGACCTAAACCCCCGTTTATATGAAGATACATGATCTACACCTCCAGGTAGCACGAAGATACTTGCAGTCATTAGAGCATTTTAGAGAGCTCGTTAGGTACACTCTAATGTTCAACAAATGATAAACAACTATATAAAAAAACCTTTTAAAACTCGGCAATTTCACTTGGCTCTTCATAAAATAAAGTGATTGGCACAAAGTCGTGCTTTCACTCGATTCAGTCGGATTGTTAATCCTGGCCTTTTAAGACATCGCGCGATTAGCTCAGTGGTTAAGCACTCGCTTGCCATGCGGAAGGTCCGGGTTCGATCCCCCGTGCCGACGTATAATTATATTCTTAATTTGTTTACAATTGTTTGTAAGAGATACCTACCGGTGCGCTCGTGTTGACCCAGCACTTATTTGGGAAGCATTGTGTCACTTCTCGTCCATCGGAGGGAAGGCATACTACGGGATGGGTAGGCTACAACACAGACCACAAGCGTCTACAGTAGCTCCTATTTCAGTTTAAAAAAAAGACGCTCCTTGCTTGTACTCAATGTCTAGATGAAATATTTCTTTCTTTTTTAAACACTTAAGAACATCAATAGTTTTTTTTTTGGGTGGAAGAGCTTGCCACAGGCAATAACCCCACCCTTTAGGTAGGACATTATTGTTATTTTCTTTTTACTTATTTATTTTGCCATTTGCTTGTTTTTTTTTTTTTTTTTTTTTTCTTTTCTTTTTTTTTCTTAATTTTATACTGTTACCATTGTACTTGGTCCTCCTAATAAAGCTTTAAAAAAAAAAAAAATAGTATCACAATTTTGACTGATCACTATGATTGTTATTACCTCAATTTTATTATAATGTATTAGAGAATAGAAGTTAATCTTAATAATGAATCCTAAATACGTCTAGGATTAAAATTATTATTTTACTAGAAATAGATGAACTGCACGATCACTAGCTAACAAACGAAGATGGAAAAATAGATCGTTTATCAAAACTGATTTGCGAGCGATCTTGCTGCCCTAGAAATCTACAGGAGGCACGCGATCTAGTTAATCAAAGTTCCCTTTTGCAATCTTTCGATCACACTGATATTAAATTTTATTGCATTGATAAGCCTTAACTGTGGCTCAGTACTGGACTCTGGGTGTATAACAATGGAACCACTGATAAGAATATGAATTGTTTTTCCATCAGGAAATGATTAATTATTGCTAATTTGATAAATTAGATATCTGCGTGAACTGATTACGAGTATAAAACGATCTCTTGTAAGGATGTGATTGAGTTGTTTGTTTATGTTATCTATTATGTTATCAATAAAACAAAATAAAAAATAAATATGTTTTTTATGATTGCAGAATATTTTTAGTACTGTGATTTTTTTAATTAGTTATGCAAAATAATTCAAAAATATTAGTCATACTCATAATTACAGAAGTAACAATGTTCAAACTGATAAATCGGGGTTAAGTTGCAGAGATAACAAAACAATTGTAAAAAAGATATTTTTTTTCAATATTTTTTTTTTGTAAATATTTTTAAGTTTTTTTCACATGTTATAAAATTTGGTTAATTGTTTTGAAGAATAAAATAAATCAAAAAAAAGTTGAACAAACACATGTTTAGGGTGCACAAGGGACTGAGTATGAATCCTTAGAAGCAGATAATTTATGACGGTCTACATTGCGGGGAGAAGAGGGACCTCAGGACCTGAGGATGCTACTTCCGGAAGTGCAGGATATAATTTCCTGCCTCAGGAACCTCGGGGTGGGGGTTCGAGACCACACCGTGGCAGGTAATTTAGCCAACACGATGATGCCGTGCCCCAGAGAACCTGTTGTTCCTTTTTTTCTCTCTTTTTCTTTAAAAATATTTTCAACCACCTAACCCTCAGAGTCTCTCTTTGAATGGGGAGGCCATATTTCCCCTTAGAGGGGAAGCATACTACGGGATGCTGCAACACAGACCAGAAGCGTCTACAGTAGTTCATGTTTCATGGCTACGAAAAAAAAGGCTGTAGAACACTCATCTTAATAAAGTGCTCTGGTGGTCAAGTGGTTAACGCGCTAGTCTGGTAATCCAGGCAGGGTAGGGATTTGTTGGTTCGAATCCCAAGCAGTGCATGAATTTTTACTCATTCATTTGAGCATGTAACGTGTAATAATAAGACTCTGAGGGTTAGGTGGTTAAAAACGCTTTGAGCATTAACCTCGCTTGATGGCTACATTCCACTGAGTTTTTTATTATTATTTTGATATGTAATAAAAAAAAAAAAAAAAAATCAATATTGAATAATTTTAGACCACATGAATATCTAAACCACTCAGCTCTATTCATTCATATAAGTTCACAACACAATGGAAGTCTTAGTTTTTTTGTCTTAATCCAGGAAATAATATCGAATCGAAACCCCGCGCCGAATCGATTCCGATGATGACCCGTGGATTATTGGTCTATGTGGTCAGAACACTGTTAATCCAATGTGGGGGCATTGGGTGGATGGCTGGATGGAACCCATGGGAGGGGCAGACCCATACTACTCTGTACGGGTCACATTCCGGTCACAATAATTCCAAGTTCTAATACTGTTTTTACAAATAGCAACAATTATTACGATTATCAATAATATTTTATTTAATATCGTTTATTTTATCTTTAAACGCTTAGAGCTTAAAGAAACAATTGCTATAAAAAAAATTCCATATCACGGTGGTGAGAAGATTAGATGGACGCCCATACCCAATGTCTAGGCGCCTTTCATGTCTATTGATTCTATTTGCTTTTAATGTACTGATTAAAATCCACATTAACCTCACCCAGCCTTGGTTACTAAAATACTACTAAGTATTTTAGCATCCTGTTCAATTAATTCATGTAGTATTATCCTTTTCTTACTGTTTTCAGATTTCACGGACACTAATAGGTATTTATTGCTTCAAGTAATAAAGAGCTTATTATCAGTATGCTACCTATACTGATCTAGCTACTGAGTCAGGTTTACCATAAATATACATATTATTTATTTGGTCTTACAGTTATATTATCACTAGGACTTCATTCCAGAAAGCACCCTCGAATTCAAAAACACCAAATCTTCCTTTCAACCGTCAAATTTCGTTCAGATATCCCAATCATAAGTGTTTGTTTACAAAATAGCCCGATCAGAGTACAGTTGAAACAGAGATTTGGGGATTATGAGAGTGCGAAAGGTTTCTGTAACGAGGCACAAGTATCAGCTATAGCTCTATAGCTTATGTTATTAGTTTATTACTATTAGGCCCGAATTAATAAAGGACGCTAAAGCAGAGACTGTTAATTGTTATATCCAATGATACAGTCAATCACATATCTGAAATCAGTTACTAGAAAAAAAGTTTAAAAAAAAAAATGGGTTTAACGTCGGCGTCGCTTTCAACTGCATGGTCATATCACGACGGGGGTGTTACCCTCCATTCGCAAGAAACTAACAAACCTTCTACCTACATTGACCTGTACCAACCTGGGTAGGGCCGAAATGCCAGCATCACGAAGTCTTCAACTCGCTGGACGTTGCTTAACTTCTGTGATCCAACGAGAACCGGTGCATTCAACGCGCCATCAACGCTGGCTTATTGTAACAGTGTCCACCCCAGCAGAGTTCATTAATTCGTGCCTTAGTGCTAGCACAGATATGTCTTGCGTCAATTCTCCGGCCCATTAGCCACAGTTCAGCAGCTCCATATCTACCAAGAATGCTATTAAGATTGCGAACAATGCCAGAGATTTATTGATTCTGTTTTTTTTATGTATTTTTTTATCGCCCATTTTTCCTTGTATTCTATGGGGATTTTAGGGAGTAGCTGTGCCCTGTTCTGAGATATATAAATTATGTTGAGTTACTGACTACTGTTAACATGTTGCAAGAACAGTAGGTTTCTCAGAGATGGTTGGATCGACATCTAATATAATACTCTTTGATGGAAGGCAACCACAAGGCGAGGTTAATGCTTATTTTCTAATTTCTAATACCTTACCTAACCCTCTGAAATTCAGTGATTACATAACACCATGGCTTTATCACTCTGTTCGATGGTAATAACCAGGTTCTCACATCAACCTCATCCTGCCTGACTGGGTCCGGAAGAGACCTTCTTTATTTTTTTAGTATGAGTATTTCACAATGCTTCTTATTTCGTAGACACTTATGGTCTGTAGCTACTGTAGACACTTATGGTCTGTAGCTACTGTAGACACTTACGGTCTGTGGCTACTGTAGACACTTATGGTCAGTGGCTACTGTAGACACTTATGGTCTGTAGCTACTGTAGACACTTATGGTCTGTAGCTACTGTAGACACTTATGGTCTGTGTTGAACCCTGCTCATCCCGTAGTATATGCCTCCCCTCTGATGGGCGAGAAGTAACACAATACTTCCCATTTAGGTGCTGGGTCGGACGGTATTCTTTACACACAACTGTAACCAAATTTTGAGTACTATTTTCTTGTCAGTTTGTGAGTTCGAACCCGGGACCTTCCGCATGGCAAGCGGGTAACGTACCAAAGAGCTAATGACAATGTGACATAACGAGATTGTTTTCTGTGGTAGATGACTGAACTGACCCACCCGCCAGGAATCTCAGACCACAATCGTCGCAATCGTGTGCGCCGGGCCCTCCTCAGTGATAAGTGATAACACTCATGAGAAGAGCAAGTCTCAACTTGCATGCGACCGCGACCTTCACTTCTACTGCAAATACTTATACTCATTATAGAATCTATAGCGTACATAAATTATTATACTACTTAAAATAGCTCTTACTCGTACTAACAGTCTTCATTGAAGAAATTTGTAATTTATTTGCATCAATAATTTATTGTAATACATGGAATAGGTGCAATATTTTTTTATTCTCTCTTTTAAACAACTATATATTATATTTTTTATTGTACTAAGTTACTCGATTTTTTCATTACCTACTAGAGGTCTATCATTTTTAAACTTTAGATTTAGTTTTACGTTTTAAATAGTTTAGGGATACTTGTAAAATAGGTAGGTATCTCCCGTCAACTTATAAATATAATAAATGTACCAATTAGAAAAGAAAGTATTACATGACGCGTAAGCGTAATGGGACTCCCTGTCTCGAGACGACAGTCACCGACAGAAATATAAAAAAAATTGCAGGGGCAATCGCAACAGTACTTCATGAAAGTTTCGTGCAAATATTTTTAGAACCTCTTTTTTCATCTAGGGGTGCTGCAGTCCCGCAGCTCCTTGCTCAGGTTAAGCTCTGCCCCTGAGCATAGTCATTCCTCAGATTTACTATAACAACAACAACAACAACAACAACAAGCCACTAAGACAACAGCAGTGAACAGACTCAATGGAAATGTTCCTCCTAGTGAAACAACAGCGGGAAACTAATTTGTTTTTCATTCCTATCATTGAACCGAGGACCTAGGAGTAAACCGACACTCTTGAGAACTGAGAGAGAGAACCAATCTGTCCAATTAATTAGTGCCGTCTCAATCTATTGCTTATATTGGCGACAAGAACTGTTTTCATTAGTGTTCTATTGGTAGAATTATAACAGTTACCAACCTCTGTAGCTTGATCGATGAGACGGCGTACTTTTTTTTTTTAGCATTTTTTTTTAGGTTAATTGTTTTATTTTTACAAAATATAAAAGACTTCCCCAAGGACATCTTCCCGAGGCAGTGTGCTCAGCACTGAGGCAACATTACCTCTCTGAACAGCGAAATTAAGCCGTTGCCTGAAATATTCCCCGGCGCGTCTGTCCTTCGTCTCAAGGACCAAGGTTTTGGATATGCTATTAAACATTTCCATAAACGGCGTACTTGTAACCTGGAAGTCGGTGGTTCAAGTCCCGGTTTCAGTGTAGATTTAGTAAAGCGATTTTGAGTGGTTGTGATATCGCGAAAGTGATGAACACAAATTTAATATGATAACTTTTTAATTATAACAGTTAAATGAAGTTGTCACCGTGGCCGAGTATGAAGCGATGTTTACGGATGAAATTATCTTCGTGACTAGAGCTACTACTAACAGTTTAATTATTTAACTAGTTAATGAGGTGTAGTACTTGTAGAAGGTAACTAGGTACGTAATTACATTAAGAATTACTATAATTAACTAGAGATAAAATAGCACCATAGTAACATAACCTTTTCAAGCACGAGGATTTCCGTATTTATTGTATTTAAAGTGTACATGGTATTTCCGTAGAATTTCGACATTCCAGGCGCAGATAATAACTGTCCTTTACATGATTGTTTACAATAAGAAAGGGTTTAATGCATACAGGAGTTAAGATGTAAAATTGTAAAAGGGCACACAGGCCACATTTCCTCTGGCCGCCGCATTTCTCTTTGAATTGCTAGACTTATGTTTGTGATAGATAGAAACTTGCTCTACCATCACCTGATTTTTCCATAGCCTTGACCAACACGTTCACCAAGCTCTTTGTACAGCTCCCAACAAACCGTCGTCTCTACAGCGAAGGGATAAAATATCCATTTTAATTTTATTATTTTAACGGCAGTGCGTCAGCCAGTTCCGGCCTACGACGCTGTGGTAATTAAATGAAGCATTTCGAGCTATAATGATAATTATTGTAACTTTTTTTAAAGATAATGTGTGGAACACTCATCATCTATAAAAAAAACAACATAAAACAAATAAGGAGCTACGTCTGATTGTATAGAAAGGACCAGATGAAAACACGGAAGAACAAAAACCATAGCTCCATGTGAAACATTTCCCAGGGTCGCCCTTTGCAGATTAATCCGTATACTCAAGGATTAGCTAACAGGTGTACGATACAGAAACATAAAAAATGAAACAGTTGACTTATAGTGCAAGATTTCTGGCGCTTCGCATTGCTTACTCGTAAGATATTGCATGTTTGGACAAAGATGATTGAGTGGTTACTAGAACGTGTAATTAGTAGTCAAGTGGTTAAGACGATAGTCTCGTAATTCAGGGAGCGTGAGAATATGTTGGTTCAAATCCCACCAATGCATGAATTTCTCCTCTTTCATTTGAGTTTCTGACAACATAATAGTAAGACTCTGAGGATTAGGTGGTAGACAATGCTTTGAGCATTAAACGTACCTTCCATTAAAGAGTATTATTATTATTGAGACTGTGACGAAGAACGAACAAATGAGGTTCTACTTTATCGATCTTTATAGAGCACTGTATTTAGAATAGTGGTGGGAAATCCGAGCCATTTGAATTTTCATCTTTATTGGTTTGTAAATATGTCCTTATTAATAAATAAACTAACAGGGAAGTCGCCTCTCCCTCTCACTGAATTCCCAAAAAAAAAGGGGGGAGCAGCTGGTAGACTCCGGCTCAATATAGCACACGAGGTACATGCATGCGTCTCCTGGCAGGGGACTATCTGCTCCCCCAATATGTGAACCCAGGCCGGGGCTAGAACCCAAGGCCGTGGGAACGGAAGCTGAAGTGCCGGGAGAATCTCAGGATCAGAGAACTGGGGCAGGCGAGGAGAGGATTTCTGGCTGGGGGGGATGCCTTCACAGCTTCCTGTAAACTTGGCTTTCGTGATTTTTATGCAGTTTTTTTTTACAACAATATCCTTTGCTATTTGATACAATTAATTGTCCCCGACCTTCAAAGTTGCTATCAAACATCAAGCAAAACGCTAGTTTTGCAGCGCCAAGGAAAACAAAACGAGCGTGCTATACTTACGCTAACCCTAGTTCGTAATTTTGGACTTCTTGAACAAAACTTTTTAATTTTTTTTCTTTACATATTACAGTTGAACTTGCTTGAAAGTATAAGAAAAATCTAAAAACAAGAGAATACTTTTCACGCCCAAAGTACCTCATTCTGTATAAGGCAACAAAAACGTGATGGAACTGATGTTTGATTTTTAAAATAAGATAGGTAGCATACAAAATAATAATGGATAGCCAAATAGCTCAATAGTATAGGTAGCAGTTTCGTATTCAAAAGGTCGGTAGTTCGAGACCCGAGCGGAGCAAACTTTAGAATGGCAGGTTTTTTATGTTTAACTTTAATAAGATAACCCAATAAAGACAAAAATTGAATGGGAGTTCGATATTCAAAATTTTACATCTTAAAATGAGCTGGCTGATGTTTTTTCAAGGATTGGTGATAAGTTGGTTACGATAAATACACAGATGAAGAAGTACCTAAGAAAGATAATAGAATCTACATACCTGGTTAATTTTCATCCTGATTCTGTTTTGTCTTGAGACTTCTGATACACCTGAGTTATATCCTTAAGATATTCCTTCTAACATATTTCATATTAATAAAAATGTCAAACTTGTTGAACATATTCCTTCTAATAGATTCAATGATGAAACTTTCGAGCCCATTGGATCAAGCATATTTAAGACAAGTTATAATGGTTCGTTTCTTTACATTTCTGTCAAACTACTAGTCACTTTAAATAGTATCACTTTGGCAAAATATTATTTGAGTTACTAAATACAGATTCTACTACAGATCCTAAATATTTCGAAGAAAAAATTACAATATTTACCAAGTGTTGTAGACTTTTTTTCAAATGAGACTTTTTTTAGAAAGGCTCCGAAGTTTAAGATTATTATGAATAAAATGGTAGAACCAGCCTTAGAGGCGATAAAGCCACTAAGGGTGATTCTAATCTTAGAATAAGGGCCACAATGTCAAATGAGATTACAAAGAGGCTGAGGGATGATCGTCCCTCATGTGAGACTGGTGGAAGGACAGACTTGAGGGACAGTCTTTCCTCATTCTTGTATAATCTCATTTTATTATTTGGCCCTAAAACTAGACTAATATGTTTTAAAAAATTAGTTTGACTGGTTTATTATGATGTATTTTTCCTTTCTCTTGCAATTCGAAATTAATTTATCTAATGTATACAACTATACATATTTGACTTTGTAATTGTTTATCCCTAACTAGATTACAATAAAACAATTATTTATTTTACGACAGAGATTTTAAAAAGTAGAAGTTTCTGTGAAGAATCTACATTATAACAACAACAACAAAAAGTTGTTTGTAAAACTGTCGGGCACTTCAAAGGCTGGGGCTGATTTGAATAATGAATACAAAATGACAGTAAATGAACTTGAAACCTCATGAAATAGATACATAGAAAGTTTTATGGGTGGTTTGAAAAGATGTTATCAATAGGATGTATCTAATTAAATGTTTAGGTACTATTAGATATCATTTAATATGTATTTGAAATCACTTGTTTATCCTTATCATTTCATTCAATAATGATAATTAGTCTTATCATTTAATGTCAGGGGATAGTTATTGAATATGAATGAGGAAGATTTTTATTTACATTTGAATTAATTACCATTTTAAATTAAATTGAAGTATAAATGGGTGTGGGGCGCCCGTACGCCAAGTGGGTAGTACTTTATTTTAGTAATTGATCCCAAGGTTAAAATCAGTAAACATTGATTTTACTTTGTAGGATATGAGGGCTTTCTGGTTCTAAAAATATATCATTCCAAACCAATCATGCTGGGAAATATGGGAATGTTACTGAAATTAAAAAAAGTAGAAGAATATGAAAGAGGAAAAAACACTGGAATAGAAATTCAAAGAATCCAGAAACAAAATTGACAGAAATACGCTAACCAATTTCCAATTTTAAGAGACTAAATGGAAATGATTATTATTAGACAAAATGATTATTATCTATAAGTAAAATTCAAAACTGTTCAAAAAACAATATCGACAGTTCATATAATAGTAGATATTGTAAAATTTTAAAATGAGATACTAATTATTTGATAAAATTAAATCACTATCACTTCTATGGAACACAAAAAAGGACCTAGTCTAAAAAAAGTACATAATTATATATTTATTTTATTAAATAATAGAAACATACTATATTTATTACTAACTGATAGCACGTATTTCATAAATTTATCTCTTTTTTTATATTCAAACTATAAATTAAAAATAAATAACTAATTAATTAAAATTAGAAATAACTACACTCGAAAAGGACCTGATTAATAAATGAATTTTCCGAATTAAAAATTACCAGTTTAATTATGTAAATTACGATTTTTTAATTGTAACTGAAAGCGATATGTAAATTCTAGACCGAACGCGATAAGATACCGCTGAACTCCCGGTTTTTGTGTTCAGAATGAATGAAGAGTACTCAAAGAACTGAATGAAACTGATAGCGATAGAAGGGGAGAATGAAGAATTGATAAGGCGTTTTAGGAGTTTAAAACGCCTTTAAAACGCATGTATAGGCAATGTGCAGTATATGAACCACGGTTCTCGAGATCGATAAATGTGATCCATATTGCATAAGACACTAAATTTTAAGGGGGTGCTAATATTTTTCCGATCCAAGTTAGGTGCCTTAACCCATACTTGACCACTGAGCCACGACCTCCGTGGCTCAGTGATTAAGAGCATTGGTTACTGACCCGGATGTTGCTGGTTCGAATCCCGGCCGGAGCGGAAATTTCTGACCGAAATTTTCCGTTTCCGGAATGGCATGGATGTAAAAATAAAGTGCCCTGAAGTAATGCGAAAGCGGTATCGGGGCACAACTAATTTTTTTTTTATTTTAATTATGTCTTGTAAATATGAGTGATGTAGTAATGTAGAATCTAAAGGCGAAATTAATGCACAAAATTGATAACTTTGCTTCGCATCAGTTTTCCCATCTTAGACAGTGCGCAATCTGAGACTTAGTGCTACAGAAGTATTACAAAGACATTTATCATTCCAGCCTAAATCATACACCAATTAGATTAGTAAATGAAATCGGATGAATGGCAAATAAAAGATTTTTACCGCCACAACTAATCTCATAAAAAAGCTGGCAATCCAGTTATTACAACACAAAAAACAAAAGGACAAGATAAAATACATGATAAAATACAATACAATACACTGTTTATCCTGCAAAAGAATGAGACTAAAGAGTCCCTTTACTTTCACAGTCGACTGAACATAGCCTCATCTATTGTAACAAGGTATCATATGAGAGAAAAAAACTTTGTTAAAAAAGGACAAGATAAAATACAATACAATACACTGTTTATCCTGCAAGAATGAGACTAAAGAGTCCCTTTACTTTCACAGTCGACTGAACATAGCCTCATCTATTGTAACAAGGTATCATATGAGAGAAAAATCTGGTGTAAACATCACACAACTTTCCTTATCATAATTATAAGGAATTGGAACAGGACCAAAAGTCACTGGTGACTCAAAGGTAACATTTAGCTAAAAATCAATATCAAATTCGTAATCAGCACCTCAAAATCATTGGATTTGATATGTCACAACCCCCATCTACGATAAATAATAAAAAAGTTAAACAAAACGGGTTTCCCCCAAAATACCGGTAAATTCGGGCCGAGGTCCAAAAAGTTCAAGATATCAAAAAAATTATTAGAATAGACCCCTATTATTTTTTTAATCTAAGACATAGTTGTTCTCTAACTTTTTTTGTATCTTTAACCAATTCAAAGAAGCGGCGCTTGCGGCTAATATGTGCGGCTCTGCGGCCGTAAAATGCGGCCGATTTCAACCAAAAGTTTCGTGGTTCGTCTGGTGTATAAAATTAGTTTCCATACCAAATTTCAAGTCTCTAGCTCTTACCGTTCTTCAGATATCCTGTTCACACACACACAGACACACACACAGACACACACACAGACACACACACAGACAGACGCACGGACCAATGGCTGAAAACAACTTTTTTGGTATCCTGAGGCTATGATTCGTCCAGAAATGTGAAAAGCTGGGTAGGTCAAATTTTCGACGAATACAATACTTTCCTTATTATAGATAAGGAAAGTAAAAAAACTTTGTTAAAAAAATGATAGTGTTACTCGAACTAGAGGTTTGGCCTGCTGGAAGCTAGAGGTTTAGCCCGGGGTCTGACATGGTTGAGGACTTGTTCTCTGGTCCAGAGGCAAAGCCTAGGCAACTAGCGACCCAAGGCCTCAAGGACGCCTATGCTCCAGACTCCGGAATAATAATTATAATCATAAAACAATAATTATGATGACTACTTGATGGATACCCTGCTTGTTGTACGATGCTGTTATTGATAGAACTTTCTTAAGACACAGAAACACGAGACTAGAGGCCGCATTATTATGAAACAGTATTAAGGGCGAAATTAATCGACGTTTTTGTAATACCTCTGTGGCGCTAAGTCACGGGTGGCGTACTGTGTAAGAGCGTAAGGCAGGGAAAACCGACTCTAGCAATTACCTAATTTGTGTATCAATTCCGCCCTAAATATCTAGGACTTGTCAATCCAAGCAACTATCACGTTTCACCTGATATAAATAAGATGTGATTGGTTGAAATTACCACCAGAGGCGTGTAAAGGTATGGTTAATTTAATCCTATTTCATAATTCGGATCTTATCTCCTATGACTCCTCGATTTTTTTTCTATAGAGATTCATAACAATCATAACTATTTTTATTCAATTAAACTCCTGCATTGCAAGCATCAATGGCGCGTTGAATGCACCGGTTCTCGGAGGATCACCGAACTTAAGCAACGTCCAGCGAGGTGAAGACTCCGGCATTCCAGCCGGATCCAGGCTGGTTGAAGTTAATGTGGGTAACAGTTTTGTGAGTTTCCTGCAACTGGAAGGGAACACCTTCGTCGCAATATGACCATGCAGTTGAAAGCGACGATAATAACCCAAATTAAAGAAAACTGCTGTCGGCCTGCGCCAACGCTGTACTATCTGAAACTGCCTGGTTCATTCTGTCCATGTACCAGACTGTTCAGTGTCCAGTAAGATTGCCTCACGGAAGAGAATGCCGTTGGCATTAGCACAGCCCTTGATCAAGTTTTGTTTTATTAATGTCAGTTTCTATGTAGGTATGTATATATTCTATGTAAATAAAACTTGATCTAATATGTTTAATAATAGTATACAAGCGGTCCTCATCCACACTATAACTCACTGATTCCTCGGTCAGTCTATATGGCTACATTTTTGTCTCCTCGCGTGATCTTATCGGTTTATTGTCCACATTTTTCTTCCTTCCTTTATCAGAAGACAAAAAAAATCCTACTAATTTACAATAGGAAACCGATATAAGTCAGAGATGTCGTCGAGGAATTTGTGGAGGTGTTTCCGTGTTTTATCCTATTCACCTTGGCCTAGCGGTAGCAAGCTCGGCTTGCACTCCAGATGTTCGAATCCCGGCGGGATGGAAATTTTTACGGCTCGGTACTTTCGATGTTGGGACCTACCTTGGACTCGTGAGGAAAATTGGGGTAGTTTGTTGAGTGGACAACATGATTGTTGGTCGGAGATATGATGCATTAGTTCTCGTAATGTCGATGCTACCCACTAAAAAATGTGAAATGATAGTTCAAATAACCAGCTCTTTATATTTCTTTCATTATACCGTTTCATCTGCTGAAGTTATTCAGAATCAGGACCGACTCTTAAATCCTGGTCTGTACCTAACCCTAAATTGGTTGCTTGCTTGCTTTCGGCGATTATTTTTAGGTTCCGGCAGTTTTTTTGGGGGGATTTTAACATCGCTTTGAACTTGAGGTCATATCACGTCGGGAGTTTATAACCTCACGTAGCCTGAGTGAAAACGAGAATTACCAGCATAAAGTGCGGATATCCATGATTATTATGCATTAGATTGACATAAAACCAGAACGGTCACCAATGCATGTCCTCACCACGCTGAACGTTGCTTACTCTCAATGATTCGATGAGAACTGTTGTATTGAACGTGCTATCTCCGATCCTTTAGTTCCGTAGTCAGATGACGTGAAAGAGAAATAAAACGTTGAAATAAATTGTGTTTTGTATGAGAGAAGTTGTGATAGGCTACACCCGAGAGTCAGTCCGAGGCATGGCCGCATGGCCCTGTATTTATTTTTCCTAACTCTACTCTACACAATGAGGCATTGCAGTACATCGTTTCGGGCCTGAATTTGTCGCCACCGATTGTTACATTGGACTAAAAATATAGAGACAAATTAATTACTTACTTTTTCATAACATGCATATTATTCAATACTTGCTACCGCTACTGAAAGTATAGTACACTCACCTGAAATCAAAACAAAATACAAGGTTAAAAATTATAGAAAATGGATCAATAATCATTTGAAATTTGAAATGAATACTTCCGATTTCTAATATTAGAAGTTTATCGGGAGATGTTGACTATTCCCAGCCCTCTGACCAGGCTGGGTGAGGTTAATGAGGGTGGCTCAGTTATGACTCTTATGAGAAAGCGAATGGAGGGTAAACCCCGGAATCTAGTTAACTAAAAGGTTGAGTTAATTGAAGGAAAATTCGAAGCTTACGCCTGTGTACGTCCTTCTATATCCTGCACTGTCTACTTCATAATAATAATAAATAATAATTCCGTGTCCGTGAGATAGGCACATAATGTGTACACTGTACCTATATCACGATGGTGAGAGGATTATACAGGGTGGGGCAAAAGTCTGGAAACCCCTGAATAACTTTCGAATGCCTTCTTCGGTAAACTTAAAATTTTGTACGGTAAACCGGTCTAATAAGACCTTCTTCTAGAGTGGGGTCGATTTTTGTTACCGGCCCCCATGTCGGGGTCAGGGGGGCCAACTTAATTTTTTTAAATACGAACCCCCACTTTGCGATACATTTTTGGAAAGGTCTTCAAATAAAAAATACATTAGTGCAAATTTTATTTTTTCAATATTATTTGTTTGCAAATGGCGTCCAACTTTGTGTATGCAGTAAAGTCTGGAAACCCCTGAATATCTTTCGAAAGGACTTTCTCAGTAAATTTAAAATTGTGTACGGTAAGTTGGGGTAATTAGACCTTTCCAAAAATGTATCGCAAGGTGGGGTTTCGTATTTAAAAAAATGAATGTCGGGCCCCAATGTCGGGGCCAGGGAGGTCAACTTCATTTTTTTAAATACGAAACCCCACCTTGCGATACATTTTTGGAAAGGTCTAATTACCCCGACTTACCGTGCACAATTTTAAATTAAGTGAGAAACCCCTTTCAAAAGATATGCAGGGGTTTCCAGACTTTACTGCATACACAAAGTTGGACGCCATTTGCAAACAGTTTAATATTAAAAAAATAAAATTTGCACCAATGTATTTTTTATTTAAAGACCTTTTCAAAAATGTATCGCAAGGTGGGGGTTCGTATTTAAAAAAATGAAGTTGGCCCCCCTGGCCCCGACATGGGGGCCGGTAACAAAAATCGACCCCACTCTAAAAGAAGGTCTTATTAGCCCGGTTTACCTTACAAAATTTTAATTTTACCTAAGAAGCCATTCGATAGTTATTCAGGGGTTTCCAGACTTTTGCCCCACCCTGTATATGAACGCCCAAATCGAATGTCTGGGATCCTTTCACGTCCATAGATTCTATTTGATTTTAACGTCCTGACTTGAGATAGTCAGGACGGGGGTTTTACCCTCCATTCGCTGGTAATCGTAACAGCTACCCACATTAAAAAAACGCCAGTCTCATGTGTTCGGAAGGAACAGAATTTTCTGAACAGAAAATTCTCCCCCGACCGGGAATCGAACTCAGTATCTCTGGACTGCGGGCAGTAGTCATAACTGTTACGCCACGGAGGCAGGCTTAGTATGTTTCATTGCCGATCTTCATCACTGGTGCAGATCAACATCAATGTGGCCAAAGCCATTATTATCAACCCGTTCAGTGACTAGTCAGTCCAATCGATATGCAACCGGCGTGTTAGATAACACAGGACCGAATGAGCACTGTACACAATTGTTATCTAACAGTATGGACTTCCTACGGAACCAAAAAGCTATGCCATTCGTCCGGTTCTTGTTACGCGGATCGTTCTGGTTTTTGAGTGCCAGAATTGTAATGCAAATAAAAAAATCTGGTGTAAACATCACACGACTTTCCTTATCCCCCAAAAAGGAGTCGAATTCCGCCACTGGTGACTCAACGGTAACAGATAACTAAAAACCAATGCCAAATTCGTAATCAGCACTTCAAAATCATTGAATTTGATATGTCACAACCCCCATGTAGGATGAATAATAAAAAAGTTAGTCAAAGCGGGTCCCCCCCAAATACCGGTAAATTGGGGCCGAGTTCCAAAAAGTTCAAGATATCAAAAAAATGATTAGAATAGACCCCTATTATTTTTTTAATCTAAGAAAATGTTGTTCTCTAAAAAATTTTGTATCTTTAACCAATTTAAAGAAGCGGCGCTTGCGGCTAGCATTTGCGGCCCTGTCGCCGCAGAATGCGGCCGATTTCAACCAAAAGTTTCGTGGTTTGTCTGGTGTATAAAATTAATTTGTGTACCAAATTTCAAGTCTCTAGCTTTTACCGTTCTGGAGATATCCTGTTCACACACACACACACACACAGACAGACAGACAGACAGACGCACGGACCAATGGCTGAAAACAACTTTTTTGGTATTCTGAGGCCATGATTCGTCCAGAAATGTGAAAAACTGGGTAGGTCAAATTTTCGACGAATACAATACTTTCCTTATTATAAGATAAGGAAAGTAAAAATCTTCTATTGCCAGCGTCGATAGAGCGTTGAGTGCACCGGATCTCGTAGGATCACCGAAGTTAGGCAACCTCAGTAAATATTATCCAGCGAGGCTAGACTTCGTGATGCTGGCATTCCGGCTCAAACCCAGGCTGGGTGAGGTTAATGTAGGTAACAGGTTTGTGAGTTTCCTGCGAATTGAGGGTAACATCCCCGTCGTGATATGACCATGCAGGTGAAAGCGACGTTAAGCTCAAAAAAAAAGATTATTTTTGAAAACACAACCCAACATTCTCGTTCTTGACCTACTCTTGAGCTTCAAAGTTCTGGATTGGAAGTCACCCCACCCCACCCCAAAAAAAAATCTTCTAATAACATACCGTTTCGATTACAATTGCGTGAGGCAATCAGGGATTTACAACATCACTATAAAATACGCTGGCCGAGGTGTGGAGAATGTCGTTTACAAACAAAGAGATTTAACAGAACAATCTAGAAAGTTCAACATTTGAGTTAATCCTTTACTTATTTAAAATAATAATAAGTAGATTAATTGATGAGTATATAAAAAAGAGACTATACTTGGAATGAAATATGCAAAAACCTTTATCAACTTTATTAAATAACACATCATGGTTTATTAAATATCAAATCGTCTTCATTACTTTGGAGCATCAGGTGATAAAAACTTGATCGGTTTAAATCATAATCTAATTTAGAAGCCAGATAACCTGACCATAAACACAACTTGGATCGATTAAATTGGATCGCTAGAGACGACTTCCTGATCGAGTTTGATTATGAAAGTGACCTGAGAGAAGTTGTTATAGCTCCTGGCCAAGTTGTCCTATTGGGAGATATAAAGGCAACAGTCAGCGATGTGAACCTGCTGATGAGAATGAATAGAGTAGAAGAGGTTGAGAAGCACGAAAAAGAATGTAGGATAAATTACTTCCGATAAATTTCTAATATTAGAAATTAGAATACTTCCATTAAAATGTTAACAAAAAAAGTAAGTAATGGTTAATGAAAAAAGAGTGAACTTAATGGTTAATGAAAAAAGGGTAAATATTAAAGTGAAGAGACAGAAACTCAAAAACAGAAGGGCTGACATTGCTGACAAATATTTAACATAACACTGTAAGAAAAACAAGTTGTTTTTTCGATCTCAATTCATATAATATTACGACTTTCTGCTCTTACATAAAATCATGTCATATTAATCATTTCACAACTGGCGCACCCTCCAAAGACTAGTCCTAAGATTGAATGAATGCATGCATGAAGAACAGAATAAATCCATCAAACAAAGTCCTCTTCATTCACCATTTAAACTCATTCCCGCATATGTTTGGCTAGGTTGGTCCTGCTGGTCCCTTCATTCCCCATCCAACCCCTTCATTTCCGCTGATGTTGGGCTAAGTCAGTCCTGATGGTCCCATCATTCACCATCAAACACCCTTCATTCCCCATCAAACCCCTTCATTTCCGCTGATGTTGGGCTAGGGTCCCTTCATTCACCACCAAAACACCTTCATTCCCCATCAAACCCCTTCATTTCCGCTGATGTTGAGCTAAGTTAGTCTTGCTGGTCCCTTCATTCCCCATCAAACCCCTTCATTTCCGCTGATGTTGGGCTAAGTCAGTCCTGATGGTCCCTTCATTCACCACCAAACCCCTTCATTCCCCATCAAACCCCTTCATTTCCGCTGATGTTGGGCTGAGTCAATCCTGCTGGTCCCTTCATTCCCCATCAAACCCCTTCATTTCCGCTGATGTTCGGCTAAGTCAGTCCTGCTGGTCCCTTCATTCCCCATCAAACCCCTTCATTTCTGCTGATGTTGGGCTAAGTCAGTTCTGCTGGTCCCTTCATTCCCCATCAAACCCCTTCATTTCTGCTGATGTTGGGCTAAGTCAGTTCTGCTGGTCCCTTCATTCCCCATCAAACCCCTTCATTTCTGCTGATGTTGGGCTAAGTCAGTCCTGATGGTCCCTTCATTCACCATCAAACCCCTTCATTTCCGCTGATGTTTGGCCAAGTCCGTCCTACTGCTGCTTGGCTAGCAGCTCCTCGATATGCTGTTCCAACAGCTCCAGACTGTCCCCTCCCTTGCTGACGTTGTGGATCTTCTTGAACAGGTCCATCAGGTCCTGCTTGCTCAGGCGGTCGTAGCGGAGGCTGCCCTGGGAGGACTCGGAGGACTTCTCCAGCACCTGCGCGTTCAGGTTGAGTATGGAGGGGGCGCGGGACTCCTCTATCACGGAGATGACCTTCATGATCTCGTCCCGGACGTTGACCTTGGAGATGCCGGCGACCCTGGCTTTGATGACCTGCAGTGTGGCTGCGTCCATCGCCTCCGCCTCGAGCTGAATGTGCTGGGAGTTTCGGTAACTGTTGTTGGTATGATCCAAAGTGGAGTTGCTGGAACTGTTGTTGGTATGATCCAAAGTGTGGTAGCTGGAACTGTTGTTGGTATGATCCAAAGTGGAGTTGCTGGAACTGTTGTTGATATGATCCAAAGTGTAGTTGCCGAAACTGTTGTTTGAATGATCTAAAAAGCGTGGGAATGTAATTCGGGTGCTGCTTGTTAGCTTCTCGTGAACCGAATTTAAAATCACAACAGCTCAGGTGCTCTTTACTTCTCCTGGGCTAAAGGTAAGAAGTCCACCTTTTACTGGCAACCTTCTCTTACTAACTACCAACGCTGGTTCTTGAAACTTTTTGTAGCAACTTTTGATAAAATGCTTCACGTATAGGTAGGATGAATAGAGATATAACAGGAATTTTGCTAAATTTGGTGTCGATGGAAAGATGGTAGCGTAAAGTGAAGACTTGGGGCCAGTCGATGACTTCTCGCAATTACTTGGATAGGGAAAGATGATTTTGAGGTTAGCCAGCGTGCAGCGGAGGAGGCACCTTCATTAGAATGTTTCTGTTACTCACACTCTACCGCGCTGTCTCTTTCTTGATAGCTGCGTTCTTCACACCGGCGAATTTTTCATTCACACTCTAGTACACTCATTGGATCACTGAAGTTGGCAAGCCCGATGGCAACCGCGTTCTGGTTCTGGTTATTTACGACCCCACTCAGGCTGGGCACGTTCATTCTTGTTGTTGGGTTTTTTGCCTGCGAGTCGTAAAACCTCCGTTGTGACCATGAGGTTGAAAGCAAAGTTCATTTCTCTATTCCCGTGAAAATAGTTAAGATAAAATAAAATATCGAAGGTATAGTAAAGTATCCAAGATAGACAGAAATACCTCAGATAAAATAGAAATATCAAGAGAAAGACAATATCGCTGTTGAAAATCTCCCATGAGTATGAAAAAAAATGTTTTGCCATTTTTTAATGAAACATAGCAACTTTTAAGACATATACATAAACGTACATATTATTACAATAAGCTTGTCACTAATGGTCTTTATAGGACTCTTCGTTGTAATGAATATTACGGACTTGAGCGAATCCACAGTAAATATATGGAAGATACCGCCAGATATAAGTGTTTCGACAGTAAACATAAGTTTCGTCTTGTGAAAAGTGATGTGGTGTTGATGATGGAAACAATATAAATCAGTATAATACCATAACACAACATTGTTGAAACCTGACCCGATGTGCCGCAACTAACAAAACAGACCCAGTACAAAACTTGTAACACAGGAGAGTAGAGACAAATAAATAACACAAACAAAATATCACCAAGTTCAAGATGAAGCGTTATCAGATAACACGCCCGCATTCTTCCGCGCGGAATTCAAGTGACCTTGACGTACAGGGTCAACGACCTGGGTTCGAATTCCAAGCTGGACTGGAATTCAGCGCGGCGTGGGGACTTTTGCCTGGAATGGAGACTGATTTATTTCCGGCCCTCCTTCTTCTGGTGGGGTCCCTTGTCGGAGCTCGAGATCGAAGATGCGAAATTGTGGAATGTGTTCTGCGAGAACTGGTGATATATGAGGACATAATTTCTTTATTATTTGGTCCGGGCATCTTGTCCAAAGTAATTTGCTTATTCGGAAAGTCGAAACAGGTTTGCGGCACGTTTTTTATCAATTTTATTCGCAATCTATTGGATTGCATTATGTTGGCGGAAAATATATTTTTTAAAATATGTTTTTTTTGCATTTGGTCACAATAGATCTAGTGAGGTTTCACGCAACCAGATCAGATAATAAGATATTTTCAATAGCTTTGGTTTCCAAGTTTTCAAGAGGAGCGAAACTTGATAAACATAAAGACACGGTGGTCTGCTATTACCAATCAATCTAATTGCAAGTTCGTTTTTTTATTTATATTTTTTTACTTCTTTTAACATATCAAATCGCAGAGTGTTTTACATACTTAACTTGCACAGCGTACAGTTCATACTTATGTTTATTATATAGAGTGCGACTCTTTTTGTTCTAAAAGTAAAAGTTTGACCCGAGGCGATTCGAACCCGAGGTTGCTTGGTCGTGACCCGGTTTTCCTCCAATGCAAGCCAGTCAACCGAGAGAGATTGCCATTTTAAACTTCTAGTTTGATGTGCCACTCATGCTGCGATGGTATATACCTATATGTGTTTAATATTTATGCATGTATGTTTGTTAGATACCTATGTATTTATGCAGGTTATGTATATATTTCTTGCTGTCTAAGTAATAATTATGTAATGTTTGTTAGATACCCATGTATTTATGCAGGTTATGTACCTATTTCTTGCTGTCTAAGTATATGTAATGTAAGTTAGATACCTATTACCTATTTATTAGTTTAAAGTACTATTTATTGTTGTCTAAGTCTATCTTTGTGACATACCTATGTATTTGCAGGTTTGTATTGTACCTACCTAAGTCTGATTTCTAAGTAATATAGTATATTGACTCTGCTCTAGAAATGTTGGTACTACTAATATTATAGAAGTTTATAATGAAAATGTTAGATTCTCATTTGATCAGGATAATTAACAGAGAGAGAAATAGTGAGGGAGAGGAAGGGATCGCTGTCTTTTTTATAATATTAGGGTTTTAAAGTCACTTTGAACTGACTATATCATATCACGAGGGGGGTCTTACCCTCAATTCGCAGGAAACTCACAAATCTGCTACCCAAATTAAACCTCACCCAGACTCGGTTGGGTTGGAATGCCAGCATCACAAAGTCTGTAACTTGCTGGACGTTGGTTAACGTCGTTGATCCTATGAGAACCGGTGCATTTAACGCGCGATCGACGCTGGCTGACTTGGGGTCTTTTTAATTTCATTTCAAAACACAATAGACCCACTATACTTGCTAGAACCCCTAATAACTACCTAAATTGTTAACCAAGGCCCTGCTTGAACCAGAGAGCTCTGAACTAATTGTCAGAACACAGCGAGATCTCCAACACAAAACCAAAACCTCATCATAAACATTCCTACAAGACTGAGTCCTGGAAATAGGCACAAGATTACTCCATACGCCCTTCCGGTGGTGCCCGTGGCAGAAATTCCTAGAAATGAACCAAGAACACAGGACCATGTTGGTTTCGAGGAAAATGACAACTTGAAGAACACAAGTGACAAGATGGTCTCATTTCCGGTCTAGTAGAACACTCCTTACATATCCTGCACTCCTCACAAATCCGATGTTCCTGATACATATAATAGACATACATACTATAATTATCATTTATTCCTATAGAAACACATACTTATTATATAATTTTATTCACAATGAACATTTATTTGATTTGATTCCTTTAGACACCCAAAGAGTGTATAGGAAATCTATCTATTTATAATACTTCTATTTTAAATTAGATTAGAGTGGTGCATGTCAACTTCTTGGGTCATACTCGTACACAAACAATAAAACCGTGCATTCGTAGTCAAGTGGTCAATGCACTAGTCGGGTCATCCAGGTAGCGAAGGGATCCGTTGGTTCGAATCCCACCCAATTCATGAATTATTAATCATTTATTTGAGTTTGTGATTACATAATAAAATGCTTTATGCATTAACCTCCCCTGATGGGGTTACCTCCCATCTGTGACGTCACGATTGTGATTGAAAAAAATCACATAAGTTTGTGTTTTCACAAATATATGTTTAATTAAAAATATCTCGTAGCAAGAGCTCTCTACAGCCTTATTTATTTTTCAAAATACAAATAAAGTTTATAATATGTGTAATTAGAGTGTATAAAAATATTTGAAATCTTGGAAAGATGCCTCGGTTCATAAGAAATGCCTGTCCACTCTCACGTGTTATAGCCGGTACCCAGTCAGCTTTATATTATGTATGGATCAAAACGAGTTTTTTCTTTCTTTCTGGGTTTCTGCAACAAAATAGTTTGACCTGGGAGTCACCTCTGACGTCATCACTGCCTCGGGCAATCTCCACATTCATGCATGGAGGAGGGCGGGAGGGAGAGAGAGAGAGAGAGAGAGAGAGAGAGAGGGAGAGAGAGAGACAAGACTTTGAATTGAGAAGATTGGATGATACTGTTGAAAGTGTTGTATTGCAATATTTGCGCGGTCAGTACTTATACTTACCTATGCAAAAAAAACCATGTACAAAATAAACCGATAGTAATACAGTCAAATCTGGATATAAGAGAAACCTGAACATGGAGAAACCTGGATGTAAGAGGAACCTGAATATAAGAGAAACCTGGATATAAAAAAAAAACCTAGATATAAGAGAAACTAGGATATGAGAGAACAATTTCCAGCCCAATTTACTTCTCTATAAGCGAAAATTACCTCTTATATGAGAAACCTGGATAAAAGAGGAGCCTACTTATAAAAGAACAATTTCCAGGCCAAATTTACCTTTCTATAAGGGCAAATAGTCTCTTTACAAGAGAATTCTAATTATAAGAGACAACCTTTCAGGATCATATACATATAATAAAAATCTGGTGTAAACATCACACGACTTTCCTTATCTCCCAAAAAGGAGTCGAATTCCGCCACTGGTGACTGAACGGTAACAGATAACTAAAAATCAATGACAAATTCGTGATCAGCACTTCAAAATCATTTAATTTGATATGTCACAACCCCCATCTAGGATGAATAATAAAAAAGTTAGTCCAATCGGGTCCCCCTACATCCCTACAATACCGGTAAATTGGGGTCGGTTTCCAAAAAGTTAAAGATATCAAAAAAATGATCAGAGTGAACCCCTATTATTTTTTTAATCTGAGAAAATGTTGTTTTCTAACTTTTTTTGTATCTTTAACCAATTCAAAGAAGCGGTGCTTGCGGCCAATATTTGCGGCCCTGCGGCCGCAGAATGCGGCCGATTTCAACCAAAAGTTTCATGGTTCGTCTGGTGTATAAACTTAATTACCATACCAAATTTCAAGTCTCTAGCTCTTACCGTTCTTGAGATATCCTGTTCACACACAGACACACAGACACACAGACACACACACACACACACACACAGACAGACGCACGGACCAATGGCTGAAAACCACTTTTTTGGTATCCTGAGGCTATGATTCGTCCAGAAATGTGAAAAGCTGGGTAGGTCAAATTTTCGACGAATACAATACTTTCCTTATTATAGGATAAGGAAAGTAAAAATGTGTTTCTTTGTACTATCAGATCACAATAAAATTATTAGTGGATTGTGCAGTATTAAAGGACTTTTCGGTATCTTTAATATCAGAATATCTTATTTTTCCCAATAATTCCGCCACTGAGCGATGCGATGTTCAAATTGAAACAACTTCTCATTTTTCCTCACGAGGTATGAGTGGACCCCGAACATCGAAGTACAGAGCAGAGTAATGAAAGAGAATGCCGCGAAGGCATTATCACCACCCTTGATCAGGCTTTGTTTATATTTATTTCTAACTTGTTACCATATTAATTGTATATAAAAGAAGTAAATAAAGCTTGATCCAAATGTTTATAAATAAAAAAATAAATCCTCCCCCGCTGGGAATCGAACTTACTCGGCCACGGTGACTGCTGGATAAAAACGTAAATACCTTGAAGGTCATTAAAACGGATAGTAATATGTTGGACTAGCGGAGTCATACGTGAACCGTAAGCAAACATCAACAACCGACCTCAGTAGCTGGATCGACAAGGCGGCAGACTCGTAACCTGGAGGTCAGTGGTTCGAGTCTCAAGTTTTTTTTTTGGCTTTAATGGCAGGATTCTCAAATTGCTTGAGCTCTTCCACCCAACCATAAGTTCGGCATAGAGAAAAAAACAAATTGTTAATATATTTAAAATACACACTCTGATTGCATATTGCAATCTATCAAAAAATATTACCTCTCTCACCATCTTGGTTTTTCTTCTCCTTCTTTTAGTTCTCTTGTTAAATGCAGGCGTGATAATCTGAGATAGTCTTCACTTTGAAATTGAAGACCCGAGTAAAATCAACGACACACCGATAGCACCCAATCACAGTTTCCAAGTCATTATTCTGATCAGATGCATCGTCTCATTAGGTGAACCAATTAGATATGCCACCACGGGAACCAACTCTCTGGTCATTAATACCACGACACTAGAGTACCATTGCCCCATTAGACGCGGCCGGGACATTACCTGATTCCCGTTTTATTACTAAACTTATCCACATCCAAACCAAGCTCATCAATATTGTCACTTTGTTTCTATCCAATAAAAAACAAGAAATTACATTACACTTTCTCTCACAACTCGTTACAAGTTTGTTTTCTAACAACTAGTTCTATTAATCTATAAATGCACATCAGGTCTATGTTTTTATGACACCGTACAGTACTAGATCAACAATACGATGTCAAGTTCTTTTTTAAATAATAACAATAAATGGTTATTTTTTTCCTCAATCCCATCTTCAACAAAAGAGTTATATGCTGAAAATACTCATATGTAGGTGCACATAAACGAAGGATCGCATGAGGTATAACAGGAAAGCCCACATAATAATAATACTCTTTAGTGGAAGGTAACCACCAGGCGAGGTTACCTTCCACCTAACCCTCAGAGTCTAATTATTATGTGGTCACAAACTCAAATTAATGAGGAAAAATTCATGCACTGGGTGGGATTCGAAACAACGCTACCTGGATTACCATACCAGCGCTTTAACCACTTGACTATCACATACGTAAAGGTTTTAAGATATCAATGTGACGTGACCACCATTCAAAAAATCTGGTGTAAACATCACACGACTTTCCTTATCATATTAGGAATGGAAACGGGACCAAAAGCCCCTGGTGACTTAAAGGTAACATTTATCTAAAAATTAACATCAAATTCGTAATCAGCACCTTAAAATCATTGGATTTGATATGTCACAACTCCCATCTAGGATGAATACTAAAAAAGTTAGTCCAAGCGGGTCCCCCACAAAATACCGGTAAATTGGGGCCGAGTTCAAAAAAGTTCAAGATATCAAAAAAATGATCAGAATAGACTCCTATTATTTTTTTAATCTAAGAAAATGTTGTTCTCTAACTTTTTTTGTATCTTTAACCAATTCATAGAAACGGCGCTTGCGGCCAATATTTGCGGCACTGCGGCCGCATTCTGCGGCCGATTGCAACTAAAAGTTTTGTGGTTCGTCTGGTGTATAAAATTAATTTCCATACCAAATTTCAAGTCTCTAGCTCTTACCGTTCTTGAGATATCCTGTTCACACACACACACACACACACACAGACACACAGACACACAGACACACAGACAGACGCACGGACCAATGGCTGAAAACAACTTTTTTGGTATCCTGAGGCTATGATTCGTCCAGAAATGTGAAAAACTGAGTAGGTCAAATTTTCGACGAATACAATACTTTCCTTATTATAGGATAAGGAAAGTAAAAAGTTTTATATTCACACTTTTGACCACGTCGCTCGTCGATGGCGCCTTTAATGCATCACCAAAGAAATTAAGCAACGTCCACCGAGGTGAAGACTTCGTGATGCTAGCATTCGGGCTCAACCCAGGCTGGGTGAGTTTAATGTGGGTAGCAGGTTTGTGAGTTTCCTGCGAATGGAGCGTAACACCTCCATGCAAATGAAAGCGACGTTAAAAAAAGGATTGCAAGAGGTATAAAAAGCAAAGTCCGCAATTGTTTTGGTTTTAAAATATCGACGTGACGAGACCACCATTCAAAGACCAAATTTTGCTCATATATATGCCTATCACACCAACCATACCTACATGGTGAAGCCACCAGATTATGTTAGAACCAACAAAGAAAGCGTTCAGGACAATTAAAACATATCCGCAAGCTAACCGCAGAGTTTGTTCGAATTTAAATTAGGTACCTTGGGTAAAATAAAATGTTACGCAAATATCCTTAGAGCAATCTAGCATGAATACCTACTTGTTTAGCAAATGTTAACCGAGCAACAGCTTGCTGAACCCAATGCTAGCTGCTAGCCGAAGACAAAGGGAATGTGCTGCACATGCAGTGGTCTCCATTCTCTATTTCTGCATTTCCGCAGCACAACTTGGAATTGCTCACATTTGCATTTCCTGTGACTGAAAGAATATTCCGTCGCAAAACTATACTCACCAGCATAATTAACGGAACACTTGTTGTTTTTCCACTTGACACCATCACGTACAATATGTACATATTTCCGAGAGGACTAAATTTGACTTGACTTTTTTTGTTGTTAAAATTTTCAATGTCGTATTGTTTTGATAGAAAACTAACAGTATGGAGATGAATATTGAACAGAAAAAACATGTTTTTTTAGTCTTCTTCTTCTTCTTTCTTCTTTTACTCTGTCTTATCCCGCTTAAGCAGGGTCGACGTTGTTCAACCTCATGTTTGAGGTTGATTGGTTTTGGCACATTTTTTTTACGGCTGGATGCCCTTCCTAACGCCAACGATTCTATTTGATTTAACGTCCTGGATTAGGACGGGGGTTTTACCCTCCATTCGCTGGGAATCGTACCAGCTACCCACATTAACCTCACCCAGCCTGGGTAGGGCCGGAAATGGCAGCCTCACGTGTTTAGATGGAACAGAATTTTCTTCGAAAAGTCTGCCCCAGCCGGGAGTTGAACTCGGGAACTCTGGACTACGGGCAGTAGTCACAACCATTACGCCACGGAGGCTGCTCGGTTTTTTTAGTAACAATGTTTTTTTACATGAACTTCAAAAATGTTCTTTTAATGAAGAATGAATTTCTATACTGTTTTTTTTTTCCTACCAAAAATCAATGACCGAAAAAGTTAAAAATATTTCTTCAGTTCAGTAGGTATTTGTTACTTTTCTATCAAAACAAAAAATATCTAGAAAATTTTAATTACAAAAACAATTTTTTTATACCTCATAGGTAATAGAAAGTAAAAAAGTTGAGTGAATTTAGTCCGTAAGGAAATCCATGGAGTCAAATGGAAAAAAAACTCCAAGTGTCCTGTTAATTCTGCCAGTGAGTGTATATCTTCATATGCTGCACCAAGCTCAGCATACTACAAGCAGGATGAAGTAGCACATCTCAGGCAACACGGGTTTTCTCTTTTCCAAAGCCGACCTTAGTTCTTACTTCCCTACCTCAGTGGATCGATGGTTAAGGCCGAGGACCCGTGACTTAGAGGTTGATGGTTCGAGTCCTAAGTGACATTTTTTTTTTTGAGTGACAATTGTGACATCACTTTGAATGTAATAACGCAAGTATGTTATCCTTTTCATGTACTTATAAAAAAAATTTGTTGACAAAGATTCTTGATAAGCCTCAAAAAGTATAGCGAGCTCCAAGCTACAATACCTACACCTCCGTATTTATACTACCCAATTAGGACTGCGGAATCAAATTATTCCAGCAGTAAGTGCAAGGCGTATTATTGTATGTGGTCAAAATCCCAAATGTGAGAATCACTTGACATGTGCCAGCTGAATTTCTAACTCGCGACCTCTGGATTACCGGACTGAGCTACCGAGAACACCTAAGGTACCTGTACACGAACAGTTTGGCTGAACCTGAAACTATAAGGTCCCTCAATCAGTTGAGCCATCATCTGTCTGACTTCACCAGCCATTGTGCCTCCAGGTGTCTGACTTCACCAGCCAATGTGTCTCGGGTGTCTTACTTCACCAGCCATTGTGTCTCCAGGTGTCTGACTTCACCAGCCAATGTGTCTACAGGTGTCTGACTTCACCATTCATTGTGCCTCCAGGTGTCTGACTTCACCAGCCATTGTGCCTCCAGGTGTCTGACTTCACCATCCATTGTGCCTCCAGGTGTCTGACTTCACCATCCATTGTGCCTCCAGGTGTCTGACTTCACCAGCCATTGTGTCTACACAGGTGTCTGACTTCACCAGCCATTGTACCTCAGGTGTTGACTTCACATCCATTGTGCTCCAGGTGTCTGACTTCACCATCCATTGTGCCTCCAGCTGTCTGACTTCACCATCCATTGTGCCTCCAGCTGTCTGACTTCACCATCCATTGTGCTCCAGGTGTCTGACTTCACCATCCATTGTGCCTCCAGGTGTCTGACTTCACCATCCATTGTGCCTCCAGGTGTCTGACTTCACCAGCCATTGTGTCTCCAGGTGTCTGACTTCACCAGCCATTGTGTCTACAGGTGTCTCATCTGAACCACTTGTAACACAATATTCTCATTGAACACGCATACTTAATAAGTCTCACACCCGAGGTGGCTTATTGTTCGCTGGGCCACTTCAAGATCTCAGCAGTGCGACAGGCCTCAGTCCCAACAAGTATAGAACATTGACATGCCCACATTTTATTTGCGGCCATTTTCTGATACCAGTGTCCCGTTCCAGAAACACTCTCCAATCTCAAAATTCCCAATTCTCGATTTCAAGTAATTGAGGAAATTACTTAAAAGGAATGGTAAAGTGACAAGGTAGCTTGATCGATAGGCGGCGGACTGTACCTATAGGTCCCAATCCAGCAAAGATTTAGAAAAAGAGTTAGAGTAGTCGTGACATCACCAAGTGAATCACACAATATGATAACTTTAACTTTTCAAGATAAACTTGGCCACAAAGAAAATTTATGCCTACCTTTATGGGGCTGAAACTTTTGGATTAGGAATGCTTGACCCTTTTTCTCCACGATAGTTTTTTGGGAATTTTGGGGGGACCTATACGTCCTATACGTCTACTTAATACTTCTACATCTCTACTCGCCTGGGTAAATAATAATCAGGGCCCCTATTATTCTTACTCGAGAATGTAGCACCACGCCCAAATTCAGCTGATGGTAACCGACACCATTGTGTCAGGTTTTCTTTCAATCCTACCACAAGTGGGAACAACTTCTTCTTTCTCAAAGGAATGCTTGTTGTTAGTTGTGTCTAATATGGTATCAAGCTAGCGATAGCCTAGAGATTTTTGACTTTGAATTTCACCTGAAGATAGGATTTTTTTTCTCCGATTTTCAACATTTGACGAACTATTTGTTATAAGAGCAGTCTCTTAAATATATTTTTTATTGTCTTTCTCTTAAACACATAGCACGATAGATTTCAAGAGAACTACAAAACATTATTTACTATGCCTTTGTACAACTTTATCTTCGGTTTTCCGAGCATAACCCAAGGACAGCTGTTTCAGCTGAGTGGGCCAGCCGAGAATTCTTTCGAGTTGACGGGAATTTTGATCCATCGGGATTTCGAGTTAGCGAGATTCTACTCTTATGACTTGGAAAGGTGCTATAGTTCAAAAATTTCTAGTCCATTAACTTACTCATAACTTGATTTAAATATAAGAAACTGTCAGCTTACGATAAGAATGCCAGAGTGTGCTGATGATAAGATACATCGATATATTTATGTTATTTACACGAGATATCAAATCCGATCTAGCAACTTCTAAATCTCAGTTTGTACGATGGCAGACCGATTCCAACAAATTAATATACCTAGACGATTTTTTTTTTTAATTTGGGTTTGTCGTCGCTTTTAACAGCATCGTCAAATCACAACGGAGGTGTTACCTAGCATTCGCAGGAAACTCACAAACCAGCTATCCACATTAATCTCACCCAGCCTGGGTTGGGCCGGAATGCCAGCATCACAAAGTCTTCACATTGCTTAACTTCGGTGATCCTAAGAAAACGGTGCATTCAACGCGCTATCGACGCTGGCAATATAGACGACAAGCAAAAAGAGATAACTTAATTCCAAGACTCGTCAATTCCAATCATGCGTCACAACACTCAAAATCAATTAATATTACTCCATGGCTTATCTGTAATACCTGACGGCGCCATGGCAACAACTTTCTCTATATGTCAACAATCTTCGAAAGCTCTCATGATAAGTTCACAATCGTACAACATCCACTAGATAAACAGGTAGTGTCAACAATCTTTGAAATCTTTCGTGATATCACAACCAAAGCATCACCAACATCAAACTTATCAGAAAGATGTTTTGTTGAACTATCTACAAATCTACATGATTAGCCAGCCAGATTACAGGGTTGTAGCAAAATATTGTAAAAAAATGATAACAAATAAAAGGATGGGTAAACCCGGTCAATTAGACGTTTGAAAAAAAAAACTTGGTAAATTAAATAAAGAGGCAGGCAACTTACTCGTACTAATTAACAGTGGCCATAAAAAGGCGATATAAAATATTCGACAAGGTTTTTTTTAATCACATTCATATTTTAAATAATTCAATTGTCTCAACTAATTCTGTTCCACCCTGTACAGAACAACTTTTGTTCCTCTGTTTTTATGATGTTTACGGAATTTATTTCAACTTAAAAGCAAAAGTGAGGACAACATCAGATCTAGCTTACAGGAATCCTCCGGACATGTGAAGAAAGTTGAACCACTGGACTTTGAGGAATGACACAAATGATATGAGGTTATGACAGATTCAAAGAGAATTTAAGAGATGAGAAGAAAGCTGCGGAGCACATAAGAACTGTAGACGCTTGTGGGCTGTGTTGTAGCCTGCCCATTTCATAGTATGGCTACCCTCTGATGGGCGAGAAGTGACAGAATACTTGGTGCTGGGTCAACACGATCGCACCGAAAGGTATCCCTTACAAACAATTGTAATCAAATTTAGAATACAATTTTTTTGTCGGCTCTGTGGATCAAACCCGAGACCTTCCGCATGGCAAGCGACTGCTTAACCAATGGGCTAATTGTGCGCTCAAACTGCACGTCACTCCACAGTGGCGTAGCCAGGGGAGGGGGGGGGTGGTTTGGGGACAAACCCCCCGCCCCCAAATTTCCAAGAAACCCTAGCAAAGATGGAATATACGTTAGGCGAGATTTATGAACCCCCCTCAAACCCCCCTCCTAAAGTCCCCTCAACCCCCCCCCCCCCCGAAATGTAGGTCTAGATACGCCACTGTCACTCCAAATACATGCAGCAGTCAACATCCCTCAGGGTGAAATATTTCTTCATCATCTCAAGAGCATGTTCACAATGCTAAAGAGAGAAATATGTTGGTAAGATATGCAATATGCATGATAGTGCAATCGCGTGCACTTCTGATATGAATAGCTGCAGAAATAATATGACATTGCAATTCTCGGAATGCTTGGGCACCTCTACAAAGGAGTAACAGTGAACAGTTCCACTTCATAATGGGATTATTAAGTACATGTAAGTTTAGTACAGTTAAGTGAGATAGCAGTAGTACTTATTATAAGTATTATTATGAGAAATATTAAATTATCTATTAGACAACAGACATATATGTACAGCACATATAACAATATTACAAGGAAGAGAAAATGGAAAAATAGCAATCAATAATAAAAATAGATAAAATACATACACACATAATTATGTCCTAACATAAGGGCGGAATTATTGCCCTATGGCAATCTCTTCCACTAAATCCTTATTTGCTACATAGTATATTATGTGAGTAATATCAACATTATCAGTAATAATAACAAATGACCATACTCATACGAATGGACCTCAAAAGACTTAAATACAGAAGAGGTTGGCACCCAATTAAGTGGTCGAATTCTCGAATAGGACAAATCCATGCAATGGGTGGGATCCGAACCCCGCGCTCATCTGACTACCATCCTCACGCTCCAACATCTCGACCACCACCAATGCATGTATGTTTGAGTGGTAGGTCTATAACTAGTGCTCGGTGGGTATAAGACACAAGAAGTCATATAGTCATGGGACCAGGCGCGGACTATGGGAAAATGTTTTAGGGGTGCTGCCACAAAAACCGGACTAAAATGGGATTTATAGTGCCGCTCTTTCAGTATCTAAAAAGGATGACTTTGTTTACCATGCCAATATAATAATTATGCATTTATTATTAGTACAACTTTTCACATTTCTGTCTATACTGGTAAAAATAAGAGAGGTTAGTTGATGGCATGAATATTCAGAACTATTACCAGCTGATGAGAGCAAATAAGCTCAAAACAGCTGTCCAGGTATGTTCTGATACTCATGTACATCTAGTACAACTTCTCACTTTTCTGTTTATACTGGTAGAAATGTGTGATGATTTTCACCGTGTACGAGCTAGGACTTGAGAAGAACTTCTCTTTTTCTTTCTCGTCTGGGGGTGCTGCAGTTCCGCAACTCATCAGCACCCGCCGCCCCTGCATCTGACTACATCAGCAATAATGCAAACGCCTCCGTGAAAATTCCATTTCGGGCGTGACTCTACGGAATAGTGTCCCTAAATGGACCGAATCCCCTTACTGACGGCCTTGCTATCAACTGTACTAGTCCTCTGTGCGAAAAGTAGTAAACTTTTAATGGCATTCCTTGAGAATCTCGGCCGATAGTGTGGAGCTGTAATAACAGTCATTATTTTATTGTTCGGATTCTTCTTCTTCCGTGTCCATAGGAAAGGCTAAGTTTTGCCATTAATTCCCTTCTATCTTATTCTTGGTAGTATAGTTTAAGAGGGGCAGAAGAGTAAGTCCAACCTAGATAAGAGAACGATTTGTAGGTCAAATTCACCTCTACATATTGGGAAATTAAACTCTTTAGAAGAGAAACCTAGATATGAGAGAAATATTTCCGGTCCCTTAAATTCGCTAATATCCAGGTTGGACTGTTTTAATTTTGTAGGTAAATATGATGAACAAACATTTTGATACAGTAGTGATTCGTTTAGACAGTCGGCTCGAAACCAGGAGTTCCATCACTTCAACAGTACAATGATGTGATAAATCAGTCATATAGCTTCGTCACTGAAGACTCTATCGGGACTGAAGACAGCGCTGCTTCTATTAGCAAACAATAATTTCTAAATTCAAAAGGTTCGACTTCAATCTGAACCAGAGCTCTGTTGCTCTCATTTCTGTAACATTTGCGGTCTGTCTGCTCGATGGATCACTTTCGAAGAAAGTAGAGGAGTTTTACATGTATGTGAACATTGGAAATGTTGCTAGTACTCGAGGTTAATGTGTTAGGATTAGGTTAATGATTCCTGAATATTTATAGAAGACTCAAGACAAAATAAATAAACAAAATGGATAACCGAAGTCGTTACTTATCATCGATTTTCCCCATATACTACAGTACGCAATCTAAGACTTAGCGCCACAGAGGTATAACAAAAATGTCCATTAGTTTCACCCTGACTTGAGTGTCAGAAAAAGAGATGATTTATGAAATTAGATTCGATATTATGTTTTATATTAGATATATATTATTTCAGTTATTTCCAAATGGCTAAACGATCTTCATCAGAATGAAGAACTTTTGTTCTTTAAGACCTGACCATTCCAGGACATAAAGGACACTGCTGGAAGAACACATTTGACATTTATGTTTCTACTGTAGATATGGTTAACACATGCATACTGCAGAAGCTTTGAGAGGTCGATGTCGTGTAAATTCTACTCATAATAGACGCACGAATGTCAAACATGATGTAAAACATGACATTCATCTCATCTTATTCTAAAGTTGAAAACAAATCCAGTAGGCAGACGAAGAGAAAAGAAATCTTGAAATCTAGTTTATCCTGTTCACCTTGTGCAGGAGTAACAAGGAATGGTCATACTAATCAAACAGCTATCCTGATTCTATAGAACTCTCGAAAATTTAATTGTACCCTAGCATCATGCTTCAAGTGATGCCTTGTTTCAAGAAACTCGGTAATATCTCGGATTCACGTGTTGAGACCCTTTGACTTCTCAAATTGTTTCAAGTAACTTGGGAATATCTTAAATGATTTATAATACAAAATGACACAAGCTATTTGACTTCTCAAATATGTTGTTTGCAGGAACTTGGGAAAATCGTGGATTCTCATGTGTTGAGACCCTCTTTGACTTCTCAAATTGACTGTTTCCTGACTTGGAGAGGTAACTATCTATTTCTAGTTCAAGGTGCAGGTGGGCTACGAGCTGTGAGTTATCACATTCCTATAATAAATAGAACACTACAACAGTCTCGTCATGATGGTGTTGATATCGTGAACGAATGTTACGAAACAGTTGGGAAATCTTTCAGCATTTCTACACGTTTACACAACACAATTTTTTAAAAGGGGCCGTAAACCATGCATACATTTGTGAGCTTTTCGAACCTGGATGACCGTTTATTATAAAGAAAAGAACGAACAAAAAAGAACAAGAGTAGAGGAGGTTAAGATATTTTTAAATGTAAAAGTTCTCAAGAAAATAGTTAATATTAAAATAGAAAAACTGTTAACTCGTAAGGCGGTAGACTCGTTTCGTGAAGGTCAGTAGTTCGAGACCCAAGTAGAGCGAAAATTTGGGGAGGTGAGTAAGAGTAATTGTGACATCAACACTGAGATTTAAACAAAAATACAAATATGATGTCTATTATATTTTAGATTTGTTGGTTCAACAGAACCCCCAAGATGTGAAAGGCCGCTCGTGATGGACCCTCCCCCGTCTGGTTGAATTCGGGTTGTTAGGTACCTGCTGAGGCGATGGCCACAACACTCCACCAGCTATTACTTATCAATGCATTACCATCAACAAGGAATACCCACCTTCTCGTCATGCTTCATCTCGATGCAATCAGAGAGCATCTCCATGGTGTTCAGATCAGAAGATTTCAATATTGAATATGGTAAACAATTGACTGGCTCTAACCAGACAACTAAAAATTAAACACAGCCCAATCTGGATAGAAGATTACTCAAGGGATAGAGTTTTTCCTCTCTTAAATCCAGGTTCCTCTAATATGTGTTTCTGTTTTCCCTTAGAGAGGTGAATTTTTCTCTTGAACCCAGATTTCTCTAATATCTAGTTCTCTTATATCCGGTTCTACTGTATTGCAAAGCTTTAACTTAGGGTCACATTAAATGTCGAATAAGATTACACAGCGGATTAAAGGACCGTAGCTGTCTTCACTTTTTTATATTCTTAGGATAACTACCGATAGTTGGTCAGAATCTAAATATTCTACTGCTGTAAACCGTGTAAACTAGTGCAAGTTGCAGCGAAAATGTCATTTCTTGAATAAAAATTGTTGAGGATTTTCTATTTCTAGCGAAAATTCAATACTTCGGACATGTTGGCGTGAAGTATGAATTATTCAAGTTCTGATAAGACCATCTTTCAGCCCCTTCAGGGAGCTATTGGAGATGCAAGATCAAGAGGATGGTCAGGGTCGGGAAATATGTATGTGTACAGATGCGATCAAGCGCTAGACATCAGGGTGGTGCGGAAGAGAATGCCGTTGGCATTAGCACCGCCCTTGATCAAGTTTTGTTTTATTCATTTCAATATCTTTGTATGTATATATTCTATGTCATTAATTTGTAAATAAAACTTGATTCAACATGTTTAATAATAATAGACAGGTCTCTCATTAGGGAAGAAACTGCCATTGTGATCGCCTGCCTTCGTTTCGAGATGGCGTAACAAGAAGAATGTACCGTTTTTTACTACTTATTTGATTGAACATTAAGTTTATATTCTAGAAGGATAAATAGTGCATTTTTAATAAATGGCCTGATACGCAACATTTCATGTCAACGAAGGCGGATTCAAAGTGAACACAATCATCCAAGTCTAGCGATTCAACAAGATTCCACAGATACAATCCAACACTCATAAAAAATATGAATGTAAAAATCATAAACATACTTCAGGATATTTCAAAGGGAATAAGGGTTCTTCAAAATCTGGTTCTCTCTTCTATCAAGCGACCACTTGGAACAAATCACTGACCCTGTACAAATAGTTCTGCTACATAAAAGTTCTAGTAAGATAGACAGAGCACAAGATGTAATGATGAATAAATACATCAGATCGGACCTGGAGCCTTGAACTAGCCATTCCAAGTTGCTATGGCAACCGAATGCAGCTGCACATGAAAGTAAAAGTTTGAAATCTCTGCAAAGTTTATCTCCGAGAGTTACCTTTGCCATGATAGAGTCCACGCGTTCAAATCCAACTCTTGAGAGTCTGTTAAACTCTGCAAATTCAACTTGAGGTGAAATGAACTTAGGAACGTGACTAAAGATGCAATTGAGTGGATTGACCCATGATCCAGAGAACTTATCATGCCAATGAAGAAATTGAAAGGTATCATGCAAAAGCACTTACTCATTAAGGTGATTGAGGAGATAAAACTTCTATTTAAGATGTTTTAAATAAGTAATGGCTTTTTAAAAGCCAAGTGCTGGTGAAAAAAGCATCTTAAGAAGAAAGTTTTTATCCGATGTATTTACCGTTTCTATCTAAGCATAGATCATACAGTTTGTGTATTAATATCATTAGAATCCATCATTTTACTTCCGATAAATTTGTAATACCAGAAAGTTATGACAGCTGGGTTTCTTTCTTTTTTTCATGGCCATTTAACAAGAGCTAAAGGTTGCTTATAATGCGGATTTTACCTTCTAGTAATGAAATGAGTCTCCTGAATTTGTTCTCATTGAAAAAAAATTATCAAAACTTATCACTAAGTCTAACACAAATGCTTATCAAAATGAAAGAATACGTTGTAAACACATTTTGGAATTATCAGAAAACCCAACATCTCAATTTGAAAATTAGTGCACCAACAACTACAGTGTTCAATAAGATTTTACACAAGTCCTAACTGAAGGGGTGGATTATTTCAAACGGTATTCTCTTCCACCCAACTGCCACGAATCTCCTGAAGTCATATGAGGCTTGTTTTGTTTTTGCTTTTCATCTAAACTACATTCTTGGGCTGTAATCAGGATGATAAATCATGAGACTTGGCAGTAGAGCTATCCCTTCTCTGGCAGCCATTTTACAAAATAAGATTCTGGTACGACTCACACCCGACTTCCAATCCTGATCTAAAATAACCAGTATGCATACTTTTGCTACTGAGAAAGAGATAAACCTCAGCAATTCATAACAGCCAGATAACATATCAGATCAAAAGCATTACACCAACTAAAACAGGTTAGAGGCAACATTTTGAATGTTGGTAACCTTGAGAGCGTTGATACCTGAGTAAGTTCAATATACAATATACATGGGTTGTAGAGACTACAGATTGTATGGTTTAAAATACAGCATGTACATAATATGTGTTTGTTCATATGGATTGTATAGTTTAACATAAAATATGTATACATATTAAGTTCAACATACTAAGTACATATTTGAACAGACTGTAGAATGTATAGTTCACATGCGAATAGAATGAAACATCTCTATATATAAAACAGAAAAAAGGACTACCTACCTACCTACGTTTGTTTGTTTGTCCGGAGTTGTTTAGCCAAAACGGTAAGAGATAGCGAAAAATGTCTCAGAATTGACCCCCCAAAACCATTATCGCTTTGTCCAGAAAAATTATAAAAAGTTCAAAAAGGCATTGCTGTCCAGCAGTACGGCCATGCCTTAGTAAATTTGAAATTTAGTCCCGTTGCAAAGCACGGGCAAATGGCTAGTACAACATAATATGCAGGTAGGTAGGTACACAGTACATGTGTATGTTTTAGAAATTCAATGGTGAACCAGAACCTCTCTATGACAAAACTTCCAAAAGATAATCAAAAGAACTGGATAAACAATAAAACGCAACCAAACACCAACAGTCTACTTATGTTAGCTAGGCACGGTTGCGGCAATTGACCCAAAATAAAGGGACATTCAATATGAGCATTTCTGAAAGCAGAAATAAAAATATTGAAAACAGGGTCCACTTGGGTAGATCCAGCCATGTCTTTCTAATTAGTTCGTGATTTCTGTACAGACATGGAAAGAACTAAAATAATTATTTTACACCTGTTCTAGGAAAGGTTGATGGGCTAAATATAATTTAGGTACCTCTTGATAACCTAAGTACCAAATACGGCGTATACCCTATACCCCTCTTCATAATATAGGTAGTATATTTATACCTATCTTATCTACCTATATGAGGTATATCTACCTATATACCTATATTATACCTCATACGACATATATCCCTGGGTTGTAGCTACCCTCTTGTTTTTTTTTTTTTTTTTTTTTCTTTGATTGGTTTTGTTCACTTCCTGGTTGTACATGATTGTTTTGTTTTGGTTTGGATGTTATGTCATCAACAGGTAGTAGGTCTGTGAATTTCATTAGGAGGCCATGTTCCTCATCAAGTTCATTGTTAATTCTCTCACGGCGCTCGGGCCAGGACTGTTTTGAGGAAATGAGTTTGAACTTTCACTATTTATTTACATGTTGAATGAATGTTTTATTGGACGATATATACAGAAGTACGTACGTAAGTAATTAAAATAACATGAAAAAAAAGAATAGGAGAAGAAAGATTTGAAAAGAAATGAGTGACGTACTAATGGTGAAATGAATGAGGTTCGAACTATTAAATTTGTTAGTTAATCGTTATCTGCAATAAAAATCGCAATTTTTGAAATTCATGTTGCACTTTTCGCAGGCTGAAAGTACATGAAATGCTTGGGAACTATGTTTTCCGTTGTATAGGCGTTCTTCACACCTCGGCCGAGGTGTTTGATAATTATGTATTTGTAATACAGTCTAATCAGGACTTGTATAATTTTTTCTCATTTAAATACAACACGCCAAGTCAAAAATCAATTTCGGTGTTATAGGTGATGAAACACTTGTGTTATCTAATTCCTTAGCCGTTAGACTTTAATTAAAATAGAACCTAGGTGTTACAGGTAGTCGGTTTTCATTCTTAAATTAGGTACCTCCTCGGAACTACAACGTTCCTCCAGACTCTTTTGAACAGATTTCAAGAAAAACATTCAGTCATTAGAAATAATTTATGAATTCTAAGAATTGTCCCATATATTTAGTTTCCTTTCAATTCTTTGGTGAAATTCCACTCCACATTCCTCAAATAAATACAAATAAGTGATCTGGCGTTTCTAAAACACGCATTGCAATAAATGTTGTTTTGAGGTAGGTACAGACTACAGATATAAATGTATGTGTGTGTAATTTGCCTAATATGTGACTTTCCTGTCATTCTACATTGGAATATAGGAACCTACGATTTGGTGTTACTAATGTATTTTAGGTTGTAGGCTTGTCATATAATCAGGTCTTTTGATTATCATACAATCAGGACTCATTATCAAGAGCCTGAGGCTTTCTGTAGTTAAGTCAATCTGACCGGAGGCTTTTGAAAAGAGCCTCTTACAATCTGCGCACAAGTCCTATCACTAGAAATGTGAATTCATGTTCTCATTGCACCATTAGGTAATGTGGATCGATTATTAATCCCATTCTTACAACAAGGTTTGAACAGTATAATACCTAAATATTAACAAGGACTTCATTAACTTTTGTCAAGGTGGGGGTTGTGATGGCTCCGTTGGGTCATCATGAATATCACAATGGAATTCAATACAGTCATATCGACCTTATATTCAAATACGATCTGACTATCTGGAATAACTACACCAACGGGAACCCTCAGTTATCCTAGAAGTGTTAGCTCTACACAAAAGCTGGAGCAGATCCGTTAGTTAGAATTCCACCCAGTAAAGTGAGAATGTAACCAAAAAAATAGCCAGAAAGTCCTGATCAGAGCAAAAAGTATTGTAACACTGCATGTGCCAATGATTCAAAGACTTCCCTTTGTTGTCTTGGTTGGATCAATTAATAGCCGAGTCGAGCTACTCATGCTAGGCAAAAGCTAGCAAGGAATTTCTAGCAATCAAGGCACTCTATGGAAAGCGTCAATTGGTGAAAAGTCTTCACCAACCGTGAGTGTCTCGACGTGGTCATTTGAACCAACCACATACTCGTAAAAATGTTACCCAAACCATTATACGAAATTCCAATTCTGGTCCTGCATCAGCCCCAATCATCACACCGACTTCTATTAGATCTATTGTGACAGTTGATTCTATTTGGTTTAAACGTCCTAATTTGAGATAGTCAGGACGGGAGTTTTACCCTGCATTTGCTAGGAATCGCACTGGCTATCCTGGGTAGAGCCGGAAATGACATCCTCACATATTTGGAAGGAATGAAATTTTCTGTTAGAAGTCTACCCTAACTAGGAGTAATTGAACTCAGGATTTCTGGACTACGGGCAGTAGTCAGGACCGTTACGCCACAGAGGTTTGCTAAGCAAATATAGTTAAAATATCTCGATTTCCACGGTCAGTTAAGAGTGAAATGAAAGTCCTACCTGGGGATCGCTAGGTCCTCCACTATCCGTGGCAAGCTGGGACGGCAACTCCATTGAAGACACAGAGGTGGAAGAGGTGTTAGAGTTGAAACATTCCCGATTCGGGAAGAGACTGGAATCGCACAGGCGATCAATTTTGACCGGTAATTACAACACTAGACACTGATGAGCAAACAATTGATTTGGGGGAAAACCAAGCAAAAATTACACCATTTGTTGACACAAATCGTGATGACACTGATCAAAAGAAAAAGAAAATTTATATGAAGAATTACTCACAAGAAAAATTAGATTGACACAACTCAGAAATTCCACAACCGATTAACCGGATCACTGAATAAAAAATCAAAAGCGATTAATTTACAGGTTATATAACTACGAATTAACTAGCGAGAAAAAATGGATTTATAATGAAACCAAATTACAGTATTAACAGAAACTAATGCAAAAGAAATTATAGACAAGCATGGTAAAACAAAAATGTTTAAAAAAATTATTTGAGTAAATTAATCTAAACACTAACTATACACGCACTGGTTGCACCGAATCCTGTTCAAACTGAAAGCCACAGCAGTGAGAATCTCGGTCTCACTTCTCCTCTCCTGAAGAAATCAAAGAAGTACTTCCAATACACCAAGATGGCGTGCAAGGAGTGGTAGAGGACGAGGAGAGAGAAGGGAGTTGGTTCGGTTCTCCACGCTGAACCTGTTTCTGTTATAATCGCATTCCTAGCGTGCTTCAATAGCTTCACAAGACACCAAACCAAACTAGCCACAGGATCCGAGAGCCATCTCTCCAACAGAGCGCTCAGTGTAGCCTGTGCTCGGCACGGGGAATATGCTGTGGCCCTCGTCCTGGGGACAGGGTCCACCCGGCGTCGCCAAAGAGTGGAAGGACTAGCAGCTGACGATAGGGCAATAATAATAACACTCTTTAGTGAAAGGTAACCACCGGGCGAAGTTATTATTACATGGTCACAAACTCAAATTAATGAGGAAAAATGCATGCACTGTGTGGGATTTGAACCTAAGATCCCTGCGCTACTTGAATTACCAGACGAGCGCTTTAACCACTTGACTACCAGGTAACGGACGAACATCACATCAGTTGTAACTGGAGAGGAAAAGAATACACTAGTCTTCACATGACTCGGATAATAATAATTCCGTGTCCGTGAGATAGGGACAGTACCTAAATCACGGTGGTGAGAGGATTGTATGGACGCCCAGATCCAATGTCTCGGCTCCTTTCATGTCCATTGATTCTATTTGGTTTTAACGTCCCAACTTGAGGTAGACAGGACGGGGGTTTTACCCTCCATTCGCTGGGAATCGTACCAGCTACCCACATTAACCTCACCCAGCCTGGGTAGGGCCGGAAATGCCACCCTCACGTGTTTGGAGGGAACAGAATTTTCTTCGATAAGTCTGCTCCAACCGGGGATCGAACTCGGGATCTCTGGACTGCGGGCAGTAGTCACAACCATTACCCCACGGAGGCTGGCTTGGATGTGAAATGTGAAATATTGTGTCAACATCAGTTGTGTTTGGAAACAGAAAACTTTGTCTCGAAAATGTCTCAATCATGATTTTCGGAACACTGCATAAATGGTGTCAAACATACAGACATAAAGCGACCTTGAGAAGAAGGAAACCCATCACATGAAACAAACGATCAAATTCGTACTGCCCAAAACACAAATACAATCTTTGTTTACCCGATAAGAATGAGAGAGTCTAAAGAGTCCCTTTACTCTCACAGTCTTGCTTCCTTGCACAAAAGGGCAAGTCCTTCCGTTTAATCCGGTACCTTTATGATGTTGATGATAATTGATTTATTGGAAACGGAAATAGGTCCCCGGAAGTTGAAAACAAAGAAGTATTAATTAACATCCAAAGGCATATTCAAGATACATTCCTGTGTAAAGTTTTTGGCCAGTGAAAACATTAAAATTGTCTAAAACAAAGTCAAGACTTGGACCCAAGGATACAGACATCTAGAGTTAGGTAAAACATTTTACCTCACTCTTGAGAGTCAAGATAAAAAGTTCAGTCTGACCTGATAATCATCACAGTGAATTTTAAAGGCACAGACAACGCCTTTACACGTGCCGCATTAGGTCCTTCAGAAGTGTAATGCAGTTCATCTTTGATCTCATGATTATCATGTATGTAGTTCAAGTCTTCCTCTAGGTCATTGTCCTAGAATTCAAGATAATAATAGGCTTAAAGAAGATTTTAAAAATATTTCAAAAACATGATGAAAACATTCAAAAACTTCTTCAGAAGGACACGCGAGTTTGTTCACTTCTTATTTGGAGAAAAAAGAACCATCAATAAAATAATAATACATAATAACGATGATGGTAGTTATGATGATAAACATATCAGCAACATCAACAATGGTTATGATGATAAACGCAGCAACAACAATAATGACATTGGTGTTATGATGTTGACAATGATAGCTACGAAAATGATAAATATAGCTGCAACAATGATGATGTTATTGATTTTGATGATAAACATAGGAACAATGAGAAGAATAATAAAATATAACTAGGGATAAAATTAATTAGATTCTCACATTCTAAAGATTCTAGCGCGGATATTCCTGACAATCTTTACGTATTGGTTTACAAGATAATTCTAAAGCCGATATTCCCCACATACATCAGAAAATAATTCTAAAGGTCTATAAAATAGTGATGAGTTAATTGAAAAGCAGTAAGCTCTGCTCAAAATAGAAGAAAGACAAAGAATGTTTACAAGATAATTCCAAAGCCAGCACGCCTGCCAATGTGACATGAGATCAAGGAACAATAAGCTACCTGCCATGATCCTGAGTCTTCATCCTGTACAAGATCAGAAATACCTGCAGACATCTCATCTTGTTAGATTCAAGATCATTATTTACTCTGTAAGGATATTATCGACAGTCTGTATGGATCTATTATGAAAAGGATCTTCGACACAAAGAACATTAATTCACAAGTGATCCATGATGAACAGATCCTTATCAATATTGAATTATTCCAACTAGAATAGAGATGGAGACTGACTTTATTTGAACTCCTCTTGTTATTTTGATTTATTTCGACTTGTTATTATGGATTACTTATCATTCGTCAATGGTTGTAATCTCCCTGTATCCTAAAGTGTCCTCATGAAATTTGATTTTTCAGATGTCGATATTTTAGAGTTTTCCTAACAATTGAGCTTCTTCTTCTTTAACTTTGCTTTCTCAAAAACCTACTATTTCATCAACCTTCATATTGTTTGGTTCTGCCATTCTTGCTTACAATTTTCAAAGCTAGATGACCTTTCTAACGCCCCCCCCCCCTTAAGGTTGCCAATGATGTGTGTTTTCTTTTGGTCTGACATGGCTGGTACCGTATCCGTTTAACCCCTGGCGTCTAATAGTATTGAACTAATTTTGCATGATTTAGTAAAGGTCCTCCCACGACAAGGCTACAATAATTTGCTGAAGCAATCTTTTTGTCCTTATAAGTAAATTGGTAAATACAAGCACACAATTGCCCACCGGAACCTCATATCACAAACCTCAGTCACTCCAATACAATCAATACACAAGAAAATGCCACGTTGTTTATTAAAATATTCTTTTAACAAGATACTTACATGTCCATAAAGTGACATCTATGGTGAACATAACGATGCATAAATGCGCAATCAAGGTAACGTTTCTATGAACCTCTTTTCAATAACCACAAAACCAATAGACGTTTGGGTTCTGGCCGTACGAGGAGAAACTCCGTTTTATGGCGTAGGTCATAAAAGATTCAACCTCATAAAAATGTTATAAAATGAAAGCTGATTACCATTTTTCTTCTCAAGGGCTATTGGATACTCTTGTAGATCCTAGTTAAAAGTAAATTTGTTTCAATTACTTCTTGTGCAAGTCTACTTACAGTAAATCTTCATGGATAGACATCATCAATATTTCTATCTAATGAATAGTATGTTAACAGTATGTTCCTATACTAGTGATTCTACTAATCCTATACCACAGATTATTGTGATTATTATGGAAACACATAATATGCTCTGTTAGTGGAGTGGTGTAAGGATCTAGTGAACTCTCTAGTTTTAGTAGGCTGTGCAGGGGTTCAAGAGTTCTAATCCCAAACAATGCATACATTTTTCATTTATTTGAGATCTTCAACACAGGCTATGATAGTTGCACCAATATCTACTACTACTTGTACAGATATAAAAAATTATCTTTATACTGCTGAACCAAGAAGTCTCTATTAGTAAACACAAGTCTGTATTTATAAGGTGGTCAAAATCTTAAATCGGAAGATAACTTGTCAAGGGCCATATTGGTTCCGAACCCGCGACCTCTGAATTACTAGACAGACGCCTTGACCACTGAGCTACCCCGACAAGTGGCAAGCAATCAGGTATAAGTATAAGTACTGATTGTATATTATAAAAAAAGTTTTTTTGAGTATTGTTCTAACGAAACTATAGCTTCACTTATGAGAACAATGATATCAATACGTACATAGCTGTAAGATCAAAAGGTAGCTGTAATATTTCCTTTTTTACAGGGTCCAAGCCAAATTAGCGAATGGAAAAAAGAAACAAGTTTACGTGGAAATTACAGCGGAGTGAACACTAAACAGTATTAAGTTATCAACTTGTCATCAGACAATCTCACTCCTGCCTTACATGAGAGCAAAACTATGGATAATTAATCTTTTATTTAAGTCGCCTTCAACTGAATTGAGAATAACATGAGTATTTAAAAAAAATGAGTATTTCAAATAAGTAGTGACTTTCCTAATTACAACCTGACAGATGTCAACGCCGTCATCATAAATCGGACAAACCACTTCTAACCCTTCTATTGCGTCGCAGTCACTTGTGGCAAGGCTGAGGTGCAGAAATGCCTCGGATTTGCAGAATTCCAAGTTCCGAGACAGATTAGCAATAGTGATCATTGGCAGATCTCTATACACAGTCTGGAGTCATCAGCACGGATAACAATTTACCAAGATATCTGTGCGAATCGTGCACTTTCTTGACCTCTTCGTGTACCTGTCAGAATGCTAACAAGATTCCTGTGATTAATGACTACCTGTGTCACGGGTTCGAATATTTTAATGGACAATTTTTTTTGCAAAAAAAAAAAAAAAATCGATGACATTACTAGCCCAAATTGCCAGTGGGGGCATTACCAGAGTATAAAGAATACTATAAAATAATTTGGAAAAGTAAAGCAGGCTCTTCGTAATGCTGCGATACCAAAAAATGTGAAGAGGCCTTGTGCTTCGCCACAAAGAATTTTTTTCCATTTTCGTTAGAGCTTAAAGTAAATAGCTGAGCTGTTACATTCCCTTTCAAGTTTCTTCTGCTTTCTTAAAAGTGGCTGGGTTCTCAAATGTGAGCTCTTCTACTCAACCATAAACTTTTGGAATCTTTTCTAGCCGCTATGGCATTCACTCGGATGTGATTTTCCTCTACAAATCGAACGCTAGAACCAAAGAAGACGCGGTTCATGGAAAATTGAATGAAGGGTTGTGCAGTTTAGAGCACGTGGGCGTGTATCTGCTCTCTCTCATTCGTATCCACGAGGAAGTCATGCGAAGGAGAGAGGTAAGTACAGGTTGGAATGTTTAGATCAGATTCTCCCTTGGCAACCCTCGGGTAGTAATTAAGTAGGAATACTCGGACCTTTACGACTGGACTGGTCAACTAGTGAGGAATTTACTGTCCGGTAACTGACAGCTTTATAGAGGAAAATGAGCGAGGGTTGTATGAATGTATGATGAAATAGACCTAATGGTTTCAGACCTAAGAAAGACCATTTCATCAGTAAAGATCTATTACTACAGTCAATCCTGGGTACAAGAGAAACCTGGATATAAGAGAACTCAAGGGACCGGGTTTTTTTTTTCTCTTATATGTAGGTTTCTCTTATAAAGAGCTTTATTTTCCCTTATCGAGAGGTAGGTACATTGGTCCTGGAATTTTTATATGCTCTTATCAAGCTCGCCGGGAGGCGAGCGCTCGTCAAGTAGCGCCAGCCCCCCGGCCTATATTAACACGAAACAGAGTTTATATGTATTTTGTTTTATTGTTTTCGCCCACCTCCCGCTACCTTTTATCAATTTTTATTTCAAATTCGTAATGAGACGCGAAAATAGATTGTGTTTCACGAAAGCGCGAGGTTCCTACGTACAGTTAAAGTCGTTTTCTGGCCACGCTGAAAATCTTGAATTTCATGAAATTATTCATACAGGTTTTTTTTTTTTTCAGACCAATTTTCTGTCAAGGGTACAGCAACGTGTGCTTATCGTGGAAAGACGTGAGATACGTTTTTGAATAGGGAATTTTTATTTCTGCATACCTTTTATAGTTTCAAGTATTTATTTTTTATAGGATAGGAGATATAGCCTTCCAAAATAAACCGGAAAGATGCACAGAGCCGCCCCTGGTTATCTTGGAGCTGTGATTGTGGTATTTTTTAGAAAGGCCTTATCATAGGAAAAAATATAAAAATATAACCAAAGTATTAGACTGGACCAAACTTGAGTTATGGCCTTTGAAATGAATACTTATTATGGAGCCCAGAGCCGTCTATTGGTATCCTAGAAATGTGTTTCTGGTGTTTTTAGAAAGGTCTAGTCAAAGGGAATGAGATCTCTTAATTTCTGATGGCTGAAAGAACTAGAAAAGTATTTAACGCTCTCTAAAGGAATATCTATAATGAACCCTGGAGCCATGCCTAGTTACCCAAGTGGATGACTGAAGGTTCTTTCTAAAGGTCTAATTAAGCAAAATTATACTACGATGTAAATAAAATTATAAAAAAAATCAGCGACAGTATGAGGCATAAAAAGAAAAAAACAGAATTTAATCTTATGAGAGTAACAAAAATTTTTTGCCTCACTCAGAATATGGGATTGATACGTCTTCGCTTCATCCAAGCTGCCAACAGATCGATATGTCAGGTGGGAATAATAACATTTTATAACTACATTCAAAGATTTAGTCTACATCACGAGGTGACCTAGATAATAATTATTATTATATTATTAGAAGTGTATAAATATTGGCCAGTACGAGGCAAAAATATTGATTAATGTATATCAAAGGATAAATATAATAAAATATTATGTATTGAGAAGTCTCTATGGTCGTCGACTAGTGTAGGCAAAACACTAAGTTTGCAAGGTGACCTGAGTTCGAATCCCGGCTAGGTAGAATTTTTTTTACTCGGTATTTTGGATGTCCGGTTTTCTCTTATATCTCGTGAGACGAAAAAACAGTAGTTGCTAGTTTGAGTCAACCTCCTATGACCGTTTCGAACGAAGTGAGAATTCTTTAAGTCAATCAACATTGATTTGTTACAATTTAACTATCCATCTACCTATGTTTATTGTATGTAACGTGATACAAGTTGCATTTTTTGTCCAATCGAGCTGTAATTTTCATGTTATGTTACATTGATGTATAATTTTATTATTAAATGTATGTATATCTAGTAAATGTATATTTGTATATGCTTGCCTATTGATGTATAATTTTATTATTAAATGTATATCTAGTAGAACTTCTCACTTTTTCTGTTTGTACTGGTTATGCTGAAACCATGTTTGGCAAATTTAAGTTGGGCAAAAATATGGGTCAAGAGATCTTATGGCCATAGTAAGAAGCAATTTTAGAACATACAATAACGCTCAGCACTTTCATTTCCTCTTTATTTTACCAATATCGAATTTCCATCTACCTACCCTGTACGTACATAATATGATTAAAATTATATGGTTAACAAACCCCTTTGTCCGTTTTTTAACGCGCTCATAACTAATTTTACAATACAAGGTTAAAGCACTAGTTGATTATGAATGAATTTATTGTTAATAGATTTAAGATTAAATAGGTATGTTTTTTTTTTCATTATTTTTTACTGGTTGAAGTTCCACAAAAGAAGCACCAATTATCACACCGAGAACTATTTTGAAATATTGTGACCAGTTGATTGCATTTGGTTTTAACGTCCTGACTTGAAGTAGTCAGGACGGGGGGTTTTACCCTTCATTCGCTGGGAATCGTTTCAGCTACTCACATTTACCTCACCCAGCCTGGGTAGGCGGTAATTCCAGCCTCACGTGTTTGGAGGGGAAATAATTTTATTCGAAAAGTCTGCCCCAACCGGGAATCGAACTCGGGATGTCTGGACTACGCGCAGTAGTCACAAGCATTACGCCACGGAGTTTGGGGCAGTGAAAGTCTAAATAAAGCATTTGTTTGGATCAATACTTCAGTATTTTGAAACGTAAATTACCTCGATCTCATTCAAAATTTACAAATACCTATATTGTATAAATAAAAACACTGCCAATTATTAACACAATACTTCATCGTCAATGGTTTAATCCCTGTTTTAAAGTGCCCATAATTTGAGTTTTTAGATCGAATTTTGAGTTTTCCAACAAGTTAGCTTCTTTTCTTAATTTGCTTTTCAAAAATACTATTTATACCTAATGTTATTCTGCTTACAACAAAAAACTTTCTGTCGCAAGGGTGTGCATTGATTTTGTATTTTTTTCTAACAATGTTGGTATTCCGTTTAACATGCGTTAATAGTAATTAACTAAAATGATATAGTAAGGGTTCCCCAGAAAAGTGCTACATTAATTTTAAGCAATTTTTTGTCCTTTTAAGTATGGGGTAAACAAGCTACACAAATTGGCCACGGAACTCTATCATAACTCGAGTACCATACATCATCTAAAGGTTTTTTAAAAAATCTTTTAAAGATTTAATTATAGTGCCATACCATGTTGATAAGATTGAAAACGCGCAATCAAAACGTTTCGACTCTTCAATACAAAACATAGCCGTTTGTTCCATGCCGTATGAGGAGAAACTCTTTATGGCGAGGTCAAAAAGAGGTTAACCATAAAAGTAAAAATGAGCTGATTACCTTTTTTTGCCTTCTCGGGCTATTGGATACTTGTAGATCCTAATTAAAAGTAAATTTGTTTCAAATTATGGCAATCTGCTTATCAGTAAAACCCTTATTTTAACTATTATTTATAATGAATATATGTTACAGTATGTTCCATTACATTAATTTCACAAAATCCTTACCGATTATAGTGATTTTATGGAACTAATAAAAGTTATGTGGTAAGGATCTGTGCTCTCTTTTCCAGAGGCGGGCGGGTTCAATTTAAAAACCATTACAACATTTTCTTAATTTAAATTTAAATCTTAAACGCTATGATAGTTTCCCAGATTTCTACGTACAGATGATAAATAATTATTTTAACGCTGACGAACCGAAGAGTCCAATAACCAAAGTTGTATTTAGTAAGGATCGTCCAAAATCTAAAAAGATACTGTCGAAGGCCATATTTTAATTGATTACTAAAACGCAAACCCCCACAAGGCAATTCAATTTTTTTGAGATTTTCGGAAGTAAAATATAGCTTCACTTAATGAAACAATATAAAACGGGTATGCTGTTAGTGAAAGCTAGCGTGGGTATTTCAATTTTTTAAAGGTCCAACCAAATTAGGTGGAGCAATTTAGTGATTCGCATAAGACACACAGTATTGTTATACTCAAGAATTTCATTCTCTTCTGAGCAACTTGGTAACATTTTTTTTATCGTTAACTGATTAATAACAGTTGAGTTTTCAAATAATAGTGTCATCCTAATTAACCGACAGATGCAGCGTCATCTTACACACATCTAATTTATCGTGCAATCATGGCACTCAGAATCTATTTCAGATTAACCGAAACAAAGATAGTGTCTCAGTCTCTATACACTGAGTATCACAATAACAATTTCCCAAATATTCTGTGCAAATTGTGCACTATGTTACTCTTCGTGTACCGTCAAATCTAAATAAGTACTGTGATTTGACTACCTTGTCACTTACAAATATTTTAAAAATTTTTTTGAAAATAAAATTGTATTTATAGAGTTAAGTTGGTTTACCCAATATATAGATTGAAATTAATTTAAAATGCAAAAAGTATGTGCGATACCCAAAAAATAAACCTTGTGTTAAAAACATTAAGTATCATTTTGTATGATTTCAAAAAATAACTGACTGTACATACCTCAAGGTTTTTTCTCTGCAAGTTGAGGTTTAATTTTTCACACTAAATTTTGATCTTTTCTGTATCATTCACCGATGTATTCTTACAAACAACGCTAGAACCAAAGAAACTTCATTGGAAAATTGGATAAAGGGTTGCAGTTCAGAGAACGTGGCCGTGTATTCTGCACTCTCTTTTCGTATGCCACGAGAATCATGCAAGGAAGAAAGTAAATTAGTGGCATAGGACTTTACGATGGACTGGTCTAGTAAATTACTGTCGGTACTGAACTTACTAATTGAAAGTGGCAGGGTTGTATAAATGTTGATGAATAGACTAATGGTTGACCTAAAAAGACATTTACGTAAAATATTATAATTCCTTACAAGAAACCATATAAAAATCTGACGTTTTTTTTATCAAGTTTCTTTTTGATTTATTTTCCACCTTTGACGATGTTTGGTACCGAATTTTTATATGTTTATATGCAGTTTTCTCTTATAAAGAGCTTTATTTTCCTTATAGAGAGGTACATTGGTCCTGGAAGTTTTTCTCTTACATCCAGGTTCGACTGTATTGGCTTACGCTAGAGGGAGATTAAATAACGATCAGAGAGTTCCTAGATATTCTTCCTGAATGCCCCGAAGTTCCAAAAGGTATTTGGCGCAAGAACCTACCATCAATTTATTCATCTTTGAACCAAACTTCTCGTTAGTATACAGGATCCGCTAGAGAGCAGCACATCATGGACTTGCTAGGATCAGACAACAATTACTTCCGAGAAATTCCTAATATTAAAAATCGGATGTACTGTGTTCGTTTTTGTAAAAATAATAATGTTTTTTTTTGCTCCGATTTTAATTATTTTTCTCTTCTCTCAATTTTTTTCTCGGTGACGTGGAGTTTTCCTCAATTACCTATGTAAAAAAATAAGCATTAACTCTTGTTAAAATAAGGCAGACTGTTTTGTTATACAAGACAGCTACCGTGTAGTAACGATTGTGACTATTGCTCGTAGTCCAGAGATCCTGAGTTCGCTTCCTCGTTGGAGCAGACTTTTCACACAGAAACTTGTATTCCCTCCGAACACGCGAGGCTGTCATATCCGGCAACACACAGGATGGGTGAGGTTGATGCACGTAGTTGGTACGATTCCCAGCGAATGGAAGGTAAAACCTCCGTCCTTATTATTTCAAATCAGGACGTCTCTTTCTAGAATTCTCTCTGTCTCCTCTCCCTTTATTTAAAAATGTAGGTACAGGACATTTACTTCATAATGGCACACAAGAAATATAAAAGTAGGCAGTCGCAGAGATACATCCCATATGGCAATCCATTCAAACACACACCACGCCCAACGTAGCTTAACCGTGAGAACTGATTCACACGAGACACAGCCTCAAGCAAAGGATTTCTCACAGAATACATGCTGGGTGCATGGATTCCTTGTAACCAATAATCCAGTTCTAACATGAGAAACCAGTTTATACCATTTATTTTTTACCATTGATTAATCACAGATCTATGATCGCATTTAATTAGTGCTGTAGACTAAATGTTATAAATTGAACTGTCGATTCAAGCATGTCAGCTGGCGCGCCTCATCGGGGTCAAGTGGCAGAGAATGCCTTAAGGCACTGACGTAGTTGTTAGGGGGGTTAAAAGGGGATTAGGGGGGGGACTATAGTCTTGACTTATCACGCGGCGATTTTCATTTGTTTGGACCTCTTAAAAAAACACTAGGAGTACAACGATTTGATGATGAGAGAGGGTAGAGGGGGTTTGTGCGCAAATGTATTGTGACGCTATCGTCTTCATTTCACGATGCTGGAAGTAAAAAACCTTCCAAAATGCTGCGAAAAATGCATTTCCAAAGCAGGAAACTATGGGGAAAAGTGAGATATGCTTGGTTTTTATATTCTAACAAATAAAAAAATTAGAATATTTTTTTTTTGGCATTGGTAGGCAAGGCCATTCCATACAGCCAAAGGATTCTAATTAATTATAGGTTATTAAAGCCAAATAAAATTACAATTAATACATAATAAAAATTTAGAGCATAAGTCTCGTTTATATTTCAACTAGCGGGCTGTCGCCCGCTTTGCGGGCCGAGGCATGGCCGTGAAAGCAAAAAATCCTTTTTCGCCAATGGCAGGTGTTGTAGTGGGAATTTCGAAAAATCCCGTCTTATTGCACATCTAGACTATAAGACAAAGCTACCAAATTTCAGCTTCCTAGGACTTACGGTTTGGGCTGTAGAGCGATGATCAGTCAGTCAGTCAGTGACTTTGACATTTATACAGGGTGGTCCAGAAAGTTTGCACCAAAATGATAGGGGTAATAAAAGAGACCATTTCCAACAAAAATATTCCCGGACATTTTCCTTTATTTTTTGTCGTTTTCAAAAGGGCGGCCAAAACGTGTGTTTTTCAAATATTCCGACTTTGGTTTGGCTTTTGATTTTTTTAATTTTTTCTGTACCACCTAGAAAAAAACAGATTGCATTTTTGAATTGAGAATAAAATTTTAATTAAAATAAGTTAAATTAACCTGTTCAATGTTTTAATGATCATGCTCATTTAGGCTGTCAAGGTTCTGAAAGCACATATTTGAAAAACACACGTTTTGGCCGCCATTTTGAAAACGACAAAAAATAAAGGAAAATGTCCGGGAATATTTTTGTTGGAAATGGTCTCTTTTATTACCCCTATCATTTTGGTGCAAACTTTCTGGACCACCCTGTATATTAAGATTATTTGATTCGCGCTCGTACATAAGTCCCTCTACCTCTGAGTAAATAGCCAAGTGAATGAATTCAGTCAGCAATTTTATCTTAGTAACAGGCAGATGGATAAGCGGAAATGAAATGAACAGGATAAATTAGATTTGCAGGTAAGTAAGCAGTAATTGAAAAAGAATATCACTGGTTAAGGATGCAAACGCAAGAAAAACTTGTTTACTTATAAATATTACAAAATTATTATTTAACGTCTCAATTTTAGTGGGTAGCGCAGAATCATAGAACATGTTTTACATCAAAAAAGCTACTAATTTTTCGATCCAGCCCGGGTCGCCATGCGTGCAATGCCTAGCGCGCTAAATTAGAATGACCTTAAAATAATACGACCTTGACCTAGAAAAACCTTGAAATAGAACGACCTTGACCTAGAATAACTTGAATTAATATATTGGCCAATAATGACCTTGAAATACGACCTTGAATTTTAATGACCTTGACCTAGAATAAGCTTGAAATGAAATGCCCTTGAAATAATACGACCTTTAACTAGAATGACCTTGAATAAATACGACCTTGACCTAGAATAACCTTGAAATAATACATTAGCCAATAATGACCTCGAAATGAAACGACCTTGGACTAGAATGACCTTGAATTTGAACTACTTTGACCTAGAATAACCTTGAAATAGAATGACCTTGAAATAATACATGGACCAATAATGACCTTGAAATGAAGCGACCTTGAATTTGAACGACCTTGGACTAGAATGACCTTGAAGTAGAACGACATTGACCTAGAATAACCTTGAAATAATACGACGAACGACCTTGACCTTCAGTAACCTCGAAATGGAATGACCTTGAACTAATACTTTGGCCAATTATGACCTTGAAATGAAACAACCTTGAACTTGAACGACATTAAACTTGAACGACATTGAACTAGATTAATTTTGAAATAGTACGACCTTGAACTAAGAAGTGCAAAGTTACCTTCTTAGTCCTGAATCTTCTATGGCTGGAGCTGGTGGAGGCCCCTCTCTTGACTTTCCTCTGACCCGACACGGAGCCGCCATGCGACGAGGCCAGGCTGCCATTGGTCCTGCGGCCCTTGTGCTGGAGGCCGGGCCTCGGGGTCTTGCTGAACATGCGGCCGATTAGCCGCATTGTGTTGGCTGGCCTCCGGCGAACTGTTGACGACCTTTGTCTTGAAATTCAAGACTAGTGAATGACAATTGTGATGGGCTTTTGTTGAACCGCTGGCGTACTGCTGAGATACTGGGAAAGTAATCGTGTTTGCTGGGATCAGGTGTGAACTATTGGCGAACTTTGTCTTAAAATTCAAGACTATCGAATGATAATTGTGATGGGCCTTATTTGGTGATTTGTTAGCGTCCTTTGTCTTAAATTTCAAGAGTTGCTGAGTAACTGTGTCGATTTTTTAATACCGTAGGGGCTTTTTTTCACACATTGTAAAACATTTTTTCAAAAGAAAGTTCTGTTTAGTAGAAAAATTGGACAGTTAAAAAGATGCACAAATAAAGTTCTATTTTAAGAGACGCAAAGTTGTACTCATATCAATATCACTGTTAGAACTTGTTATTGAATTTGAAATAATATACATATTATTTAAAAGATTATTGATAACGTATTATGAATATTAAAAAGGAGTTGTTTCAATAACTGGGGAGCGTGATTTATTCATTGATACTTGTCACACGATTTCTTCCATTCAAACTGTCCTAGTTTTCCATGCGAAAGGCCCCGCGTTTGAACCCCCGGGCCGACAAAAAAATTCTATTCAAAACTTATTTATACAGTTGTATGTAAGGGATACCTTAAGCTACGCTCGTGTTGACCTAACACCTAAATGGGACGTACTGTGCCACATATCGCCCATCGGAGAAGAGGCATACTACGGGATGGCCAATCTACAACACAGATCACAAGCGTCTACAGTAGGTGCTGTTTCAAGACTACGATTTAAAAAAGGTTATGAAACACTTAACTTTTTTAAAGAAAAAATAAAGCGAACCAATGGATCCCCAAACTTAACCGTTTATCAATCTAGCACCTTAATTACTTTGATCACCATCGCACTGTTCTCGAGTTTTCACCAAGTTTCAACCGTTCCACGCGGTCACGACACAACTTTATTCCTTCACTATTTTGCGACAGTGCTGTCTACACGGGACTCATTTTGCATCGCGTCAGTACTTTGAGAAAACTGCAACTTACAACACACTGGAGATAGCGGAAACAGGGCGTCTGCCCGAAGCCATATACAGGACGCATTCCGCCCCCTAAATATACTCGTATTCGCCAGACAAGACATCAGATAACAGTGCCTCGACAGACGTGGAAATAGATATGTAAATCCCGGTTGCATAGTTGCTAATGGATAAATTTAATGGAACACTTAATTGAACATTAGACAATTGATTGTGTGTATATTTGTTTTTGAAAAATTGCATCCTGCACCTTATTGTGACACTCAGTAGAATCCCGTCCTTTTTTGGGTTGAACTCCACTTTTAACTGCATGGTCATATCACGACGGGAGTTTTAACCTCCATTTGCTGGAAACTCACTCGAATTAATCTTAGCCAGGTTGAGGTGGGCCGGGTACCACCAGTATTCTGTATTACGAGGGTTCTAATTTGATAGGTCACGCAGCCAAGTTGTAGCCTCGATGGGCGTTGATTAAGTGACTGAATGGGAAATGGTGTATTCAACGTGCCATCGCATCGACGCCGGCCTTAATCTCATGACTCAAGGCTTCACCACTAAAGCCAAATAAAGCTAATTAAGTTAAAGGTTAAGTTATCATATTTGTGTTAGTCACTTTCGTCATATCAGAACTATCACAACTACTCAAACTTGCTTAACATTTAGATTTACTACGCTGAATCCGGGACTTGAACCAACGACCTCCAAGTCGCCGCCTTATCGATCAAGCTGCTGTCGGGATTGAAATTAATTAGACTATCAGCCACAATACTATAGCATAACTCACATTGTTCAAGTCCAAATTAGCACGGGGAGATGTGTTCGCCGTGTACAAGAGATATGCATGGCACCAAGATGTATGGCCATTGGCCACATCATGAGTGATGGCCCCAGTCCGACTGTTGAGAATTTATTATCATTTTGGCCCCGAACTGTCCTGGCAGGCTAAAAAAGCTCGCACGAACTTGAGCTGTTCTCAATTATTTTTTTTGCCTTTTGAGAGGATAAAAAGGTTTGGTCTTTTTTCAAGCTTCCTGAATGTACACCTCAGAGACGAAAAAATATCTACAAGAGTAGAAAGCCCTCTCTGTTATTTTTCTGTGTAATTATTCCTTGATTGATAAGGCGGCCGATAACCTGGGGGTCGGTGGTTCAAGTCCAAATTTAAGCAAAGAATCTTAGTAGAGCAAAGATTAAATTCAGGGATCGTGCATTTGTATTTTAGATTCTTCCAGAAACTGGAATAGAATGCTGTTGGCCAGCTTGCTTTATTAATTTCAATTTCTAATATTTAAATTATCAATGTACTCTTTTGTAAATAAGACTTGATCGAACATGTGTAATAATAAGATAGAGTTTGATCTGTACATTAAATTAGTAAGACCGAAATTTGAGAACGTCTCAAAAGTAACCGACAGCACAGCACAAGGTGGCTACGGAATAACGTAATGTCACCCAATGTGTGCCAAAAGCTTGCATGATGCAACCTCTATGCATGCGACCAAGTAGGTAAATGGCATGCACAACCATTTTGCATAACATTTCTAGCTCGAGAAATAACGAACGGATAACAAAATTTTGCAACTCTGGCATCACGAGTAAGTTATTTGTTCACCTAGGAATTATATTGATTTTCCAAGAATTCCTGGTCGGTTTCACTCCTGGTAAATACTTCTAATTAGGAGTTGGCTTTGTTTCCTTCTGTTTGAGAAATAGGTAAGTTACACTAATGAGTTCTAAGTGTAACATGAAGTAATATAATATCGCCTTATTTATACTGCCCAATAGGACAATAAGTCCATTATTCCAGCAGTAAGCCAAAGAATACTTTAGTGTGTTAAAAATCCCAAATGGAGGTTAACTTGTCATTACTTGAAGTAATGTATTCTATACGGCTCCGGGTAGATTAGTTTTAGGGGGGGCGCGGGGCAAATACCAAAATTGAACACAAATGTTATGTATTACTATTCCCCCTGCACATGGTTCTTTTGAATCTTGGATGTTCAAATTTCATCCATCTAGCGACGTGAAAAATACCTAAACATTGAAATATCACAATGGTTAATGTGACTTGACTTTATATTTTTCTTACTTCTCACGAGTTTCAGTTTTATGTCTCGATCATACATATTACATAGTTAATTGACCCAAGAGTTCTTGGGTCTCACACATTAGGGAAAATTTGAATAAAGTTGTAATTAAAGCTGAAATAGAGCTAGTACTGCTATCTCTTCATACTTGTATTATTATAGATGATCTAAATCCGTTGTTGCTCATCTGGTTGTGATGTAGGGCAGAGTCACCTAATGTCAATAGTTCATTAATAATAATATAAATAATAACACTGTTTAGTGAAAGGTAACCACCAGGCGAGGTTAATGCTCAAGGCATTTTCTACCACCTAACCCTGAGAGTCTTATACGAGGAAAAAATTATGCACTGGGTGGGATTCGAACCAACCACTAGTATGAAAGCTTTAATTTCTGCATATATGTCATTAACATTATCATTATTAAAAAGTTTTGGTGTCCTAATAACCAGGTGCGCCCTAAATACTTTTGGTGTTGCCACATAAAGTGGACTAAACTGGTATTTATAGTCAGTCTTTCAGTACTCTAAAGAGTTTCAGTTTGTTTACTTTGCCAATCATTTTAACTATAAATTAATTATTCTAGAAATGTGTAGTGATTTTTCCTATGTAAGAGCTAGAACTTGAAAAAAACCATCTTTTTCTCTTTTCGTCCGAGGGTGCTGCAGTTCCGCAGCTTCTTAGCAGGGACCGCGCCTGCCTAAAACGAAGACCGAAGGTGTAGACGAAGACATCGCTTGAAATAATCACAAGTTCGGTCTCTCCTTAATCAGACCTGGGTACATTAATCTTGTTCTCCATTCTTCGTCAGGCCACTTCTGCCCTGTCAAGCCTACGGGAGTTAATTATTGAGGCACTCCTTCATTATTCATCAGATCCTCCGGTCGGAGACATGAGAGATTCACCGCCACCCTCATTGTTCCGTGGAATATACAGGGTGACCCAAGCAGAGGTTGAAAAAGATCTTAAAGAATATATACATTTATTTTTAGGTACAATAATTATAAATTATACTCTTTATAAAATATCAACAAAAAATGTTTTTAATAATTTATAAAAAATGCCTTCCAAGTCCCGAGGAACAGGCACTGTGCCCATCACAGCTGCTGCATTTCCTCACAGAGAAATCCTCGGTTTCAAAAAAGAGGTTGACCTTTTCAAAACGGCTGTAATTATTAATTTAATCCGTTTTGAGCCAGTCATTGATAACCATACGAAATTTCAGCTCAATCCGACTTGCGATTCTCGAGTTATGGCGTTTTAAAGCATACATCCACATCACAAAAAAAAATTATTATATAACAATAAAGATGTTGTAATCTTAGTGGTATTAGATTATAATCAACAATTTTAGTGGGTAGCGGAGTCATGAGAATTTATAGGAACTCTTTTCCATTAAATCTTTAATAATCCAATCATCTTATAATTTTGTGCACTGATTATTCCGCCACTGGTGCGTTGCTACATCATTAGAAAGTAGGTATCTCATTTTGTCCTCACGATGGTATGAGTGGAACCCCGAAACTCACCTCAAGTATCATAGTACGAATTTTAATAATTTACCTATTTGGGGCCCGCGGCTTGGTGGATCGAAACCCAGGTCACGCGTAAAGTCTGCAAGTGCCTAGATGCGGGACTAAACTGTCACTTCTGCCAACGATAGTGAAAAATTTTAAATATTTAAATTTATATAATAATGATTAACGATAGAGACATAAAAACTTTTGGAACACAACCATATTTTTTCACAAGCTCAGAGAGAAAGGCTAGAGAACAAATCGAAGTGAATCACTAAAAAATCCCTATAACTTCGATCGACTACATCGATGCTATGGCTGTATGTAATCTAATGATCATTTTTTGTATTTTTTTAAACATTTGTCTTTGAATTTTACGTTTATTACTTTAGTTATCCTATAAAAAGGAAAGAATTGTTTTTTTTTTTTGTGTCATTATTATTAGTTCACATCTTAATGAAATTGGGGCCACATTATGAAATAGAATTTAAATGATAGCAAGACTGTCCCTTAAGTCAGCTGTGCTTGGTAGAAACTTCGATTTGAGGAAGGGTCAGGCCTTATCTGAAATTGAATCGATTTTTTAATTCGGGCCTAAAACCCTGCACATATTAGGATCAACCACATTTTTCCCCAAAACCCTGTATATCCGAAGCGGAACCGACTCATCTCGTCTACCTGTATTCCCTAAGGGGTTGGGGGTGACAAAGACTGGGGAGTTAATCATGTTCATAGCCCCTTGGTCTACTCTTTCGTCACAGCTACTGTTTTTAGTGTACAGGGGCTCGGGGTTATGACAGAGATATAGGTCTTAGTTGACAGGAGGTCTTAGTTGCGAGGCAGTGCGAGATATAGGGCGCGGCTCTCTGCCTTGAGAAACATGGGACCATCAGGCGCGGCCGGTGCTAAGGAGCTCGGCTGCAGCAGCCCCAGACGAAAAAGAGAGGATTTTCTCAAGTACTAACTCGTACACAATGAAAATTATCACACATTTCTAGAACAATTAATACATAATTATTATGATTGGCATGGTCAACGAACTCAAACTCTTTAGATACTGAAAGAGCGACTCTTTAAATCCCATTTTAGTCCAATTTATGTGGCAGCACCCCCAAAATATTTTCCCATCGGCCGCGCCTGGGGGTAGCGGTAACACAACCTAACCCTTTAGAAAAATAAAGTGATTCTGATGTAATGTGACGTGGAGTGTCTATAATAATATTATTATTGAGAAATCAGGCACTTTCAAGTAGAGCCTCGAGCCTTTAATTATTTGAAACTTTATTTATTTTTTTAAACCGTGGAGTTTTTGATACTATTTACACTCTGAATGAGTGTAATGGTTTTTCACAAAATAAAATAATATCGCCTTATGAATACTGCCCGAAGATGACTAAAGTCCCATTATTCCAGCAGTAAGTCCAAGACGTATTATTATGTGCTCAAAATCTCACATCGGAGGATAATTTGTCATGTCCCGGCTGGGTTTTGAACCCCTGACTTCTGGAATACCAGAGCGACGTCTTCACCACTGAGCTACCGGGACATGTAATGTATGTACCTATCAAATGGGCAGAGAAGTAGTTGAACTAACTCAGAGTAAAGACTCAGGACCGAATCCCGCAGGAAATATATGAGAATCTATCAGTTGCATTCCTATAGACGTGACATTCAATAATTTGTGTTAACAACTATACAATATACATAATAATATGTACGTATCTACTGAAATGATATCAAAAATCATGTTGAAACGCAATTTAACTTCAAATTTGATATTTTTGTTTCATTACAATGTTATTTTAAATTCCTGCCTACGGCCCTGAAAATTTCAATCAGTAAAATTTAACTATAAGACAATCCATTACACTGATATAATGAGTCTCAGAGACTCAGTTTTTATTTTGGGTGATTTTAACACTCAACACATTACCTTTGGTGTGTTGTTTAAATTATTAATCTCCTCAAGTTAGTGTAGTCAATACAAAGTTCTCTATGGCATAATATTGAATTTAATGACAGTGTGATTTCTACCAACACCCAATGTCAATCATACTAAGGAGTTAATCCTTAAAGTGATAGATGCTAGTTCTTAATGTACCCTATTGAAAGAAGTGCTAAGAAGACATTTCAACAAGATAATTAAATTAAAAATCTATACCGTGAGTGCATTTTTGAAAAATGTGTTGTGGAAAGATTTCAAAAAGATACTTAACCACACTAGATTATTCATTTTAGGTTAACCCCTACAAAAATATTACCTCTAAAAATGACAATAAATATTTTCATGGAAATAAAACAAAGTTGGGTTTCATTTATATTTATTTACTATTAAACATAGGTACCTACTATTTTTTATGTTTATAACATGACAAATAGATAGTAAAGAAAAGGGAAAGGTAACAAAACATTTAAAATTAGAAGAAGAAAAAACAAACAAACAAAATAATCACATTATAAAACAAATTGTTCTTCTATGTAGTGCTCAAAATGTAAAATTAAACATAATTGGGGGCTAAATAAAAAACAAATCTGAAGAAATAGGTCAATTTAATACCCTTTTTGCCAGAAGAAAAATAAAAATAATCAATACTAAGGTGCAGACAGCACTTCATTGTAACCATTCCTTGAAGATACAATAACAGCATTTTGCTGATTTTTCAAATAAAATACTGGAGTCAATACAAAGTTAAACAAAAATACCTACCAATTAATACCATCCAATAATGTAATTTTGTCAGTGACATTAATTTGTCAGTCAGCTCATTTTAAAATATAAGTTAGAAATTTTATTGTATGTTCATAATAATAATAAAAAAAAGAAAAGCATATTTATGTTCTATAATTTCAAGTTGTCAGCTTTAGCAATAATCATTTTTTGAGAATTTTTTTTTTATTTTAAATTCTACAGCAAAATAGAATTATAGTCAAAATGTTCTTCTAAAAATAATAATAGGATCTAACAATTTCTTTTCATAAATACTTGGAAAAATACTGTTTAACCAAGGCAAGCAGGGTTAATGATAACAATAAAATTGTCAAATAATTGCCATTATACACATAATTTAATTTTACAACTGACATTGGTAGAGATAGTAAAATTATTTGAATGTAAAACAAACAAGTTGATTAAAAACCCATTTAATAAAGAAGAATACAGAGAGAGGGCTTCTTATTGTTCAATTATCACATGTCATGTACCTATGTAATTTAATTTGAGTTTAATTTACCATTGATCCCCTAGTTTGATTTGACATTGTAAGAGAATGCCATTGGCATTAGCACTACCCTTGATCAAATTTTATTTCTATTTTACTTTGTAAATTTTTCTTGACTGTTGATCAAATTTGTATAATAATTGTAATGGATATGAATTCCAGTGGTATGATTTAGTATTGATGAGCTGTGGGTTCTAGTTAGGGTAGGCAGCCATGGATACCTGAGTCCCACACTATTTGGCATGAGATGTTTTCCCTTCTTCAAAAAAATATATAGGCATCACTTGCCTTATACTTATCCAAAGCAATATCCATTATACACTTCTTATACATGGTCAAGTATGAATCAATGGTAAAATAATCATTCAGCAATATGCTTGAGTATATGCTTCCATCACCATAGGTGTACAAACTATCAATCATCAAGTTTCTGTACACAACTCCACGTTTATTCCACACAGTCATCACATGGCTGCCACAGCCACAGCTTCCTGACTTGCTCCTGATGGGAGAGCTAACTTTTCCTGCTCCTTCTGATAAAGATAAGCTCGGGAGAGCTGGTAGATGCTTGTACCTGCCACAAAGACATTCACACTGAACAAGCTCCAGTTCTTAGGAATGATAACAAGGGAGTAACGGGACCAGATGAGTCCAGTGGCAGCAAGAGCACTTGACTGGGAAATACTGAGCTTGTCAGCAGGCCGGGTCAGGTCTCCGATGCCAGCAATCACAAGGCCCCACTTGAAGGCTGGGGCCCAGAAGAACACTGTCTTGGGCCCTGCCGGGTGCTCCCATAGGGGCCGCAACTTACCAGGAACAAAACGGTCCACGGAAGCGACGATGGCCTTGTAAGCAGCAGCTGACATGTTGAAACCTGTTGCTTATCACTGATAACAAGTGGCTATGAAAGATCCCTTGTTTGTAGAACTCTAGCTTTCTAGTCTTCACAACTTGAGTTAGCTTCGGAATTCACGCACCCAACAAGGGTTCAACGGTATACTGGGTCAAAAGGTTCGTTCGAGACTATATTTCTACTGATTAACTACAATGCTTTGAATAAAGTCCTAATTACAACCCATACGTCGAAATTACAACTTTCAAATGACCCCAATGGTATGGAACTATGGAATAAATTATTTCCGTTCTTGCCAAGTAAACAACATACAACACAGAGGTCACAGCCTCCATAGTTTTTCTCTGTTGATCTAATAGTTGCATACTACACGCGCTATCTTGCGGACATAAAATAAACCACGTGGTAAAGTTAGTGCATAGAGTTGGCTAGAAGTAGAGTTCTGATATTAACCCATTATCTTCCAAAAGTAAATAGTTTGTTCTAAAAAGAAATCTCTGCTTAAAGAAATCGGACTTCAGGGACCGAGTAGAACAAAAGTCACAACTTGACAATGAATAACTGAATTCAATAATGACCAGTGCTTACGTGATTTTCAAAACTTGATTTCTGGACAAAAGACAACTTTTATAAAAAGTATGGCTTTCAAAGTACCGCGCATTGCATACTCATGATAAAAGATTGTAGAAAAACAAGGGGTAACTGATGATACAGACGAGTTGACAAGTTACCCTATAAAAAATCCGAGATTGATATACCTTGTTGGCATAATGGGACTACCTGTCTTGCGCTGACAGCACTATTTAAACTTAGGGCGGAATCAATAGACTTTTTTATTAACACATTCAGCGCCATGTGTATCATTTATGCACACACCATGCAATTCACCAGAGGCCATGTGTATCATTTATGCACACACCGGGTAATTCAGCCTGGGCCAATGATGAAAATCATCGTTTGGTCGTCAGGGGCCAAGATGACATTAAGATTATAGATGCATTCAGAACTGTGTGACTACACATAAAATTAGTCTAACATATTTCTTTATCGAGTTATTTGATTTTTTCTTGTGTGTGCATTTTTGATACACGTTTGATACACGTTTACAATGATTTAGGTATATCATAAAAAATTGTATGTAAGTATAAAAACTTATAAAAATCAATAATCTATCATTTTCTTTATGAATAATTGTTTATGTTCTAATTTCAATAAACCTAAAAATAATATGTTTGTAAATTGAAAGATAAGAGTTTTTTTTACCAAAAAATTTCATTTCAAAACCATAAGGTTCTTGGTAACATGTTACGGGCAGGGCCAAAATTAGTGCGACTCTGTGGTAGTCCTGGGCCATGAGAATATTGCTACCATAAGAAATACATGTAAAACGTGCTCATTTATGATACACATGGCTTGAATTGAAAACAAGTTTTGTGTGCAAAAATGATACACATGGCCCTTTGGTAATGTAACTCTGTGTTCATTTATGATACACACGGCCCAGCATGACGAAGTCGTAAAAATGCCTATGGCCTAGGATAATAAAAGCTTGAAAATCTGCTTGGCGCTGAATGTGTTAATACCTCTGTGGCGCTAAGTCTCAATTTGCTTACTGTCATAGGGGGAAATGAATAGACAAAATCGAATTCTTAAGTCGAGACTTAGCACTGGTTTTCCCCATCTAAGACAATACGCAAATCGAGACTTAGCTCCACTGAGGTATTACAAACGTCCATAAGGGCGAAATACTTTTTTTTGTAATACCTCTGTGGCGCTAAGTCACGGATTGCGTACTGTGTAAGACAGGGAAAACCGACATTTAGGGCGGAATTAATAGACGTTTTTGTAATACCTCTGTGGCGCTAAGTCACGAATTGCGTACTGTGTAAGATAGGGAAAATCGACACTTACCAACGACTTAAGTTATTGATGTTGTCTATTAATTCCGCCCTTAACAACGACTTAAGTTATTGATGTTGTCTATTATTTCCGCCCTAATAGACACGATCAAGATCATAAATGAAGACTTAAGCATTAGGACAGAATTAATGGACAATTTTTGTAAAACCTCTGTGAATATTTACCAACAGTGGTTCCCCTCCTGCCATATTTTGTAAACATAATATCACTCCTTTCCCGATATTATAGATAAATACAGAGTATAGACTATCGGATATGGTTATCTGGTATGTCAGCGCAAAGCTATCAAAACACTCAAAACCTCTCCCAACAGCAAGCAGCACAGATCAAACTTTCTTCCAAACATTCTAACGAACAAGAACAAGATACATAGCCAGCCCATACATTCTAGGATAGATAAAATTCCAAACAACAGACTAAGACCAAAGTCTGCCCATCTTTTTGAGCCACCTAAATTAAATTACAAATCACCCATCACATCGGCCTTGCTTTTATAAAATAAAAAACCCCTTTCTATTTCTGTAGATTTTGATTTACAGTTGTTAGTCATTGCGTACAAAATGAAGTTCATTTGGTATGTGTAGACAGTACTATCAAAAAAAAAAAAAAAAAAAAACTAGACACCGAATAACTACCTCTTGAGAGAACAAGAAGTTTCAGGTAAAAATTATGTCTTATTTCTATTTTGACAGCTTTTAGAAACTTTCAGACCAATTAAAATCATTCAGAACTGCAGATGCCCCTAGGTAGCACAGGCATGTTCAGATTTTCTGCTTCCGATAGTCGATATTTCCGATAAGCTGTAAGTTACAGGTTACAGTGAAGTGGGTCATTGCCTTCTAGCGAAGCGATATTAAGAGGATAGGCCATGCCTCAACATTGTGATAGCAATAACCTGGAGGTCAGTGGTTCAAAACTATGGTAAATACTAGGTAATTAAAAATACAATACTTTCCTTATTATAGGATAAGGAAAGTAAAAAACTATGGTAAATATTTATTAAGGCGAAATTGAGTCTTTTGAGACTCATATAAGGAAGGAGAGAGAAAGAGAGAGATAATGGAAGAATTCCTAAGGTAGTAGAAAAGTGAAAAGAAGTTTTATTTTTTATATTAATTTTCCAGTTATATTTTTTTTTCGTTTATATACCAGTATGTCAACCATTGTAAAATATTTTATGATCAAATACAATTATCTTATATATTCTATTCTGTTCACAAAATCTTTCCCATCAGTGGGAATCGAACTCACAACTCCACGGGCTCCAGTACATATTTTTGGAGAACCAGGATCTCAACAAAGCAAAATCAGACCGTTGTTAACCTGGGCTATAGAGCGCTGTGATTGGTTTAAACTTCGACTTGAGGGACGGTCTTGACTTTGTTGTACATAGTTCTACCTTATGACTCGGCCCTTAGTTGTACCACCAGTGACCCTCAAGTCCATGTACGTACACACTGAAGAACCCAAGACAGTAAGAAGAATCTGTATTTAGAAGAACAGTTAAGCTGTTAAAACCGCTAAATGGTCCACGATGTGAATTCGAAAAAATGAAACACTCATGAGAAACGACTCTGACTAATTATTTGAACGAAATTACGGCTGGTACTAATTACACTCATAATCTGTAATATTAGACCATTCAGTCCTCTGGTGCTCATAACAACAATGTAGCATGGCACAAGAATGCTTCTTCAATCCAACAACCAATGCTTGGGTACTTCCTCAACTCGACTTCAATGCGTCATATTGTTTGTCTTTTCAACTTATTGGTCATATAACGACTGTCAAAACACTCAAAACCTCTACCAACAGTAAGCAGCACAGATCAAACTTTCTTTCAAACATTCTAACGAACAAGATACATAGCCCATACATTCTAGGATAAATAAAATTCCAAACAACTGACTAAGGGGTTATACCCTCCATTCGATAAAAACTAACAAACCAGCTACTCAAATAAAGCTCACCCAGCCTGAGTGGGGTCGAAAATAGCCAGCATCACGAGAGTTCGAAATTGAATGGTCACACCCATCTCAGTTCTAGCCTCGCGGGACGTAGCTTAAATTCAATGACAGACGAGAACTGGTGTATTCTACTTGCCATAAATGCTGACGGTCATATTTTATGCGCATGCGCAGCCTAATGTAGGCGGCAGGGCCAACCGACAGGGATACGACACAAAAATAGCATCTTTTAAAGCTACTGAAAGCCATCAGCGTCGATAGCACGTTGAGAGTATACCAGGAAGTACTAAACAAGACATCATGAATAATAATATTTTTGAGTGCCTTTGCTCTACTCAAAACAAGCTTCCAGAAGCCAGTATAGATGGCATCTTGAATACAACAGTTCTCATTCGGTCACCATTCAACTTTGAAACCTTTGTAAGTTTCCAGCGAGGAGTTTTGGAGGTTAAAACTCCCGTCGTGATTTGACCATCCAGTTGTCATCGACGTTAAGCCAAAATTAAAAAAAAAAGTTACAGAAGACAACTTTAAATCAATCACGATGCCGTAACTGGCGAAATGGACATCTGAAAATAAATATTAATTTAAAACAATAAAAGCCAAGTGTTTTTTATGTTCAATTTTTTTTCAAATTAAGTTAGTCACCGTCGCCGAGTGAGTTAGCGCGCTAGGCATTGCACGCACGGTGACCTGGGTTCGATCCCCAGCGGGACAGGATTTTTTTTGTTCTGTACTAGGGTGTTCGGGGTCCACTCATACCTCGTGAGGAAAAATGAGTAGATGCTTTAATGTTAGCAGCGACCAGTGGTGTAATTATAGGTTAAAAATAAGATATTGGGATATTAAAGATACGGAAAAGTCTTATAATTCTGCGCTACCCACTAAAATTGTGATAAAATAACACAAAGAAACACATTATTATGAGTATTTTTTTCAAATTAAAGTATCCTTCAGTTCAATTGAGGAGTCAACTCTTGAGGCACAGAACAGGGATTCCCAATTTCTAATTATTTTGTCGTAAAACTTTCAAGATTTCCGACTGACTAATTGCTCTAGAAAACTGATTTGCCTGTAATAGTATACATTAGGCAACATAAGACTTCAGCATGGCTGAAATATGAGCCGAGAATGCCGTAGTTATAAGACAAGAAGGTTTACTTGAATCTCATGCTGGGCGAGTGGTCTGCTACCTGGTAATCTGGTGGTGGCGTCAGTTCGTGAGTCCAAAGTCCTAACCATACATACATATCCGTCATATCCTAACCAATGCGTGAAAAGTGTATCATTTCATAATTTTAAAATCTGTAATAATTTAGTTTAATAAATACATGGAATTTATTTCAAAATAAGAAAAGTGAAAAATCTAATTTGGTCGCCGTGTTAATAAATTGGTAATATGGTTTCACTGAAAAGCCTGCAATCAGGATAGATAATAAATAACCCGTAGTCACCGTGGCAGAGTGAGTTAGCGCGCTAGGCATTGCACGCATGGTGACCTGGGTTCGATCCCCAGTGGGGCAGGAATTTTTCTGCTCTGTACTTGGATGTTCGGGGTCCACTCATACTTCGTGAGGAAAAATGAGTTGTTACTAACCTGTATGAGTAACGACCAGTGGCGACATTACCAGAGTAAAGAGAAATTAATGTAATAGAATTCGAAAAGTACAGGAGGTTCTTAGTAATGCTGCGCTACCCACAAAAAATGTGAAGAGGCTTCTGCTTCACCACAAATAAAATCACACACATAATAAATAACCCGTTTGAACTAGTATAGTAAGAAGAACAAGAGGGGCGGGGTCACTCACCATGTGGGGCTCCTCCACGGGCTCCTCGAACATCTCCTCATGGGTCAGGTTGGGCACGGGGAGGGGCGGAGGTGGGGAGGAGGGGGGCGTGTCAGACAGGCTGTGGCAGTTAAGCTCCGCCTCCCTGCAACCGAGGCAAGACATGTGGAGGTGTAATGAGTGGCTGTTTAAATAGTGTAAAGAAACGCTGGCTGGGGGACTATAAACAGGGAGTAGACTAGCAGTCTGGCTGGAGGACTATAAACAGGGAGGAGACCAGCAGTCTGGCTGGGGGACTATAAGCAGGGAGTAGACCAGCATTGGCTTGATTCTGGGGGCCCTTGTCAATTATTAGCCTCTTTGTAAAGACAGTGGTAGAAGTGCTGAATCATTCCTTCACTGTCTGGCTACCATCGTTCTCGATGACGCCACCCAATGAATGAAAGAAACGCTGGCTGAAAGTACATGAAATGCATGGGAACTATGTTTTCCGCAACCTTACACTCTGCCGGGCTGTCTCTTTCTTTGTATAGGCGTTCTTCACACCTCGGCCGAGGTGTTTGATCAAGAGCTTCTAATTAGTCCAGAAATGTTTTAAGACTTTTAATTTATGTTTAGACTGTCAGCGCAAGACAGGGAATCCCCTGTTCCATAAGAAAAATAAGCTTTTTATAAGAGAAACTTGGATATAAGAGAACTGAAGGGACAAGAATTATTTTCTTGTCCCTAAGTTTCTCTTATAAAAAAGCTTATTTTTCCTTATGGAGAGATAAATTGGATCTCTTAATTATACAGTTCTCTTAGAAAAAGCTTATTTTTCCTTAATGGAGAGATAAATTGGATCTCTTATTGTATACAGTTCTCTTAGAAAAAGCTTATTTTTCCTTATGGAGAGATAAATTGGATCTCTTATATGCAGTTCTCTTAGAAAAAGCTTATTTTTCCTTATGGAGAGATAAATTGGATCTCTTATAAACAGTTCTCTTAGAAAAAGCTTATTTTTCCTTATGGAGAGATGAAAAATGGATTTCTTATATCTAGTTCTCCTATACCCAGGTTCGACTGTACTTATAAAATGCTTTAATCAGCACGGCCATGCCTCGGTGAACTCACCGCGCCGAAGGCCTATTTGCTATACGCGGCTAGTAAGGTATAAAAATGCTACAGCTACAAAAATTTAAATCCCTTCTAGTTCTAACATCACTGAGTAGCCTCAACTTTAGGTCATAGATAACTATTTCTGTTTGTTATATATGCACGAGTATATATATGGCATGAGTCACAAGATATTCTTTTGTTATGAATACCTCCTCAAGTCCTCAGCTATTCAATTGTTCCTCCTCAATTATATCTCGTGTAATTGGCTGACATTTAGCATGGCTTTAATACCAATGATCCATCATTGTGACTACACTGGCTACGTAGGTATTGCTACAATGTTTGTATGGCTCTATAATTAACGCTAATTGTCTAATTGGTATTTATCAGATAGGGTGTCGCAAATAACATGGGGACCATTGAGAAATTCATTTTTTTGAAAGATACCTACTATGAAACCAAATTTTGAAAACAAATTTTCTGACGGCGCGCGGCGCTGGGGTTCGAACCCGGGACATCTAACTAGCGTCTTAAACGCGCCCACCAATGCAGGATATTTTTTTCTTAATTTTATTTATTAACACTTTATTTTTTATACAAAACAATCAACAATAAATTATAACATAGAAAAAAAAATTAGCAATATTTACAAAATAAAATAGAGAAAAAAATATATTTAAATTCAAATCAACAATTGTTAATTTGTAATGCGGGGCGAAATTAATGCATTAGGCATTCTCTGCCACTTAACTCCGGATATTGAGTGAGGAAGCAATAATGAAGGATGTGATGATGAAGCATTGTGCTGAGTAATGTGTGATGCTCAGGATACAGATGAATGCATACTATTGATTGAGGAAGCAATAATGAAGAATGACATGAGGAAGCATTGTGCTGAGTAATCTGTGATGCTCAGGATACGGATGCTAGTGCGGTTACTGTAATCCAGAGGCGCGATCTTCAAGGTCTTGCCAGGGACTTTACAGCAGCAGATCAACTGGGGGATTTTTGAGAGAAATTAAAAAAAAAATATTATTTTTTTGTCAGTCACAATTACAGTATTAGAATTCCGCGAACTCAAAATTCAAGCGACAGAAGTTCCATTTCGAGCTATCGAGATATCAAATAAGCGGCGACGACAAAGGCTGAAGAATTCTTTCTAGAGAACGTAATTCACAACCTATCGGGATTTCGAGATTTTCGAGTTAACCAGATTCTACTGTACTTAAACTCATTTCAATTTGTTCTTGTGACGTACTTGGGACTCGAAGCACCGACCTCCAGGTTACGAGTTCTCCGCCTTAAACGATCGATCGAAAACTGATGAGTTCGGTCAGATAATTATGGGAGTGAATTTATAATTCCACTAAAACTTTGATCTTAAATGTGCGTTTAATTTTAAAAAAAACTTGAACTTTAGTTTCTTTTCATTAAGTGATTAGATATCAATGACATTACATCTTATCTTGCCTCTAATTAAATAATATTTTAAGCACTAATGAACTTTGAACACGTTTGTTTAGTCAAAATTCAATTTGAAAGAAAAAAACCATTCATTTAATTATTCCAATTAAAAGAAGAAAGAATTCTGCTTACAAAATAAAGATACGATTCTTCTGCGTGCGCTTGGATAGATCAGTCGAAAGTTTTCCTCTCCCTAGTTTTCCTCTTCTTTTTTCCCAATAGTGTAGAAATAATGGCTTAATCGTAGTGATTTTTTGCTCAAGCCTTTATTTTTGGGTCCTCCCTCATATTTAAGTACATTTACCTTTATTTATAGTGATTTATCTTGATTTTTCATCGTTTTATGTGTGTGATAGTTTTCTTATTGTATAACATGTATGATTTTCACTGTGCAGTAAATTCCATTGTAAATATAATTCCATTATTTAATATTGATAATCCTACTACTTTTGTCTAACCTTTTTATCCTGCTTGATCCTTCTGATTTGTGCCCTTAACATTGTGCTTTTATAATTTATTTTGCATTTTTAAATTTGAAATTTTCTTTACAAAATGTCTAATTTCGCAAGTCATGTAGTGCTTGTTATTTCTATTGTGGTTTCCATGGTAACACTTTCCTGTTTGTTTTGAATTCCTTTCCATCAGCTGATTTGGTAAGAGATTTCCAGTTTACATTTTTCCTTTTCCCGCTCTCCACTTAAATTCAAATTTATTCCCGCTCTTCATTTAAATTCAAATTTATTTTCTTATTGAAACACTTCACAAAAGTGAGTGTTTTTATTATCACCTAATTAAGTTTTTAATTTGGGTGTTTTTATCTCCATCTTCAATTTTTGTTTTTCTTTTTGTAGTTTTATTCTTTAACACTGAACCTAATTAAATATTATCCATTATGATGCAATACTCGAGTTTCTTTTCCCAAACTAAATCCCGTGCTCCTTATATCCCTAGACCTGGATACAATAAGCAAACTGCTACTAATAGTAAAACTGAAAATTTGTACCTGCCTAGATCCTGTGGTTTCTCATTACCATTTGACTCTACTATTTCAATGGACGCTTATCTTTGTGCCATTGGAGACATTGTAGGAGACGACCGTATGGTTTTCGCAGGTAAAAATGGCGACCTTGTAAAATTTTACCTTACTAGTGAAGCTGTAGTTAACAAATTTTATGATGAACACCCACAAGTAGTTATCAATAATAAGCCGCTTGTAGTGAGAAAATTAGTGAACAACGGTTTCAAAATCTTCATGTGTAACACTGAGCCTGGAATGCCAGACTCGTTTCTTATCAATGAGCTATCTAAGTTCACTAAGGTAATATCCCCTATGAGATTTATTGGCCTGCGTACTCGTATGTCACGCTTCAGCCACCTCATGGGATTTCAAAGATCTATCATAGTAGAGGATGTGACTGATCTACCGGCATTCCTAAACGTATTTTTTGATAACATGTATCACAAGATATTCATTGTTATCGACCGAGTAAAATGTTTTAGATGCCAAGCTGAGGGTCATTTGGTGAAGAACTGCCCCCTCCCTTCCCCTAGCAGTGACACTCCTGCTCAGGATCGTTTCAACAATCCCTCTGTGCCTTCTGATCCTAGTCCCTCTGACCATACTCGTGCTTCCGATATATCTGATACCTTCCTCCCCGCGTTTGCTTCCCGCACTGCTGTTGGCCCCCCTAAGTCTCTTAGTGTGGACGAGCTCCCGTCTCCCCCCCTTGTCGATTTTTCTGTTCCACCTCCTGTTACTTACCCTCCGCCTCCTTCCTCTGATGAGTTAGCTATTCTTACAAAGGATAACTTACCTTCTGATGTGACCTCTACTCCTTCCAATATGGTTCCTTCTGAAATCTCCCCTGATATTGGTGGAGACACCTCTCCTACCATAGTGGATTCTGAGAGTGCACTTACAGAAATGCAGGTTGGTAACACTACCCATGAATTACAATCTGTGTGTGACATTGATGATATGGCTAGTCAGCAAAGTAATATAACCAGTGCTAAGAAAAGGAGTAGTAGCTCTTCCCCTGTAAATACTGCTGATAAAAAAATCTGTGTTGAATCACTTGCAGATTTTAAATCTCTTGGACCACTCATTAAGCAGGTCGAACCCTCAGTTGATCCTGATGAATTCTTCAACCTTCTTGAGGATTTGAGGAGTCAACCACTTAAGAGGAAGATAGATATTATTAAAACAAACTATAATTTGGACCTTAATTTCTTTACCTCTCTGTTGGAAAAGCTTTTGCAAAACGAACTAGTCAATTCCAAATCTCACTCCAAGGTTAAGAATAGATTAAAAAATTTGCACAAAATTCTCAATGTCCACTTGTTATCTGAACTCCCTCCTAACACTGAATAAAATACTACTCCCTTCTCTCCCTATTTATAATATTCATACCCATCTCCTTCTCCATCCACCTTTTTTTTTTTTTTTTTTTTTTTTTTTTTTAACCCTCTACTGACAATTTAAGAAAGCTCACCTACCTACCTACCTTACCTACTTTTATTCCTCATGTATTTAGCACAATAATCCTCAGTCCTCACAATACCTAATACGTTGAATCATTTTCCAAATGAGTATTTTTTGCGATCGACATATTGTGTCTTACTATGTACCTATTTAATATTATTTTACTTCATAAAGCCCCTTGTTTCCTTGAGACTTCTATTGATGTGTATCTACTTGTATGTATGTATCAATCTAAGTTCTCTGGACTAGTTGAAGAGGGTATGGTAGTCATAGTCAGCGGTAACACCTGTACCTTGTCGTGCCGGATACGATCTTCGGCACATAGGCTTGACAGCCTTTACAAGCAGAACCGAGAGCTGCGTTATAATGACACATATATAATATTATTATTCACCTTTACCTATCACTACTTGGTATTTCACCTTGTTAGTGTGTATGATGTCCCCTGTGACAAGTTGTACATCAGGGTGTACCTGTATCTGAGTATGTCATGCCTCCTGCAGCTTCAGCTGGGTAATGCCTGCCCTACCATATATCGGGCTATGTCCACTATGGACTCTCCTGTAGGTGCTCAAGAACTTTCTGTCGATTTTAATTGTTAACTATTTATTATTCAAAAATACGTACCTTGTGAAGACTGATTGTATAAAATTACTGTCTACATTGTGACTAGATTTTATAAATTTTGTATAATATTATGATGTAATGGCAAGCTTTTCTTATTTTGTTTTTGTTTTTGTAATATATTTGTATTAAAAAGTAAGTATGAGTAGTATTTTATTACAGTGGAACATAAATGGACTCAATAATCATATTAGCGAACTTCAATGCCTCGTGAGGGAAATATCACCTTATGTTATTTGCTTACAGGAGTCCCGTTTGGTTCCGCCTAAAACAGTAAATTTAAAAAATTATGATTCTTACAGACACGACTACCTGGATGGTGGTAACGCGTGTGGAGGAGTGGCTACGTTTGTTTTAAGCAACTGCTTTTCCAAACAGCTAACTATAAACACTCACCTACAGTGTGTTGCTGTTTTGGTTAAGATTCCTTCTTTCAACGAGCCCATTTGTTTTTGCAACATATATCTTCCTCCCCATTTAAACTTCTCTGAGGCTGATTTATGCAATATTCAGTCACAAATAACTGGTTCCTATGTAATAGCTGGAGATTTCAATGCCCACAATCCCTATTGGGGGGACCATAAACTCGATTCGAAAGGCAAAGAAGTTGAGAAGTTTATTCTAAGTAATAATCTCCATCTTTTAAATACAGGGGAAGCTACTCACTACTGTCTTTCACATTTATCCCACTCTGCTATCGACCTTACTCTATGTTCTTCATCTCTGTATCCTGACCTGTTGTTTTCAGTTAAAAATGACCTATGTTTCTCTGGACACTTTCCCATTGTTATCTCCTCTCAAGTACCTACTCCATGTTCTAGTTCCATTATCTCCACTCCCTCTGAGAAGATATGGAACTATGATAAAGCTGATTGGACTTTGTTCAGGGAACGTGTTCGTTTCGACTTTCCTGTTGATGATCCTGACATTGATCTCACCCTTTTGAAGATTAACACAGAAATACTATCTGCAGCTGATACCTCAATTCCCGAGAAAAAGTTACCTCCTAATCGTCTTCCGGTCCCATGGTGGGATGACGAGATTAAAAACGTCATACAGAACAGACGTAAGTGTCTACGCGCTTTAAGGAGACATCCCTCTGATGACAATAGAACAGCCTTTATGAGAGGTCGTGCAGTTGCTCGTAGAATGATCAAGGAGAAGAAACGTAAAGGTTGGGCGAACTTCGTTGAATCTATTGATCAATCTATGAGCTCTGCTGAACTTTATCATAAAATGGGCAAACTGAGAGGAAAGTACACATCAAGACATATCCCTGCTATGCAGGATTGTCTTGATAGTGCCACTCTTCTCTACGACAGTGCAGCCATTGCTAATACCTTAGGAACTCACTTCTCTAATGTGTCTTCTGATGAAAATTATTCAAGCGATTTTCTAATGCACAAAATTATCTCAGAAAGTGTAAAAATTATCCCGGATCTAAGCAACAGCCAAGCCTATAACAAACCCTTTGAATTTCACGAGATGATGCATGTACTGTCGTCTTGCACATCTAAGGCTGCTGGACCGGACGGGATATCATATCTGCTTTTAAAAAAATTGTCTCCAGATGCATTAAAAAAACTTCTTCTGTTTTTCCATGTCATCTGGTCTTCAGGCAAATTTCCGTCTCTTTGGTCCTCTGCTTTCATTGTTCCGCTCCCTAAGCCTGGGAAAAATAGACTGCTGCCGTCCAGCTACAGGCCAATTTCTCTTCTAAATTGCTGCGGCAAAATTTTAGAGAAAATGGTGAACAAGCGTCTCTTTTGGGTTCTTGAAAATAACAAAAGTCTCAATCCCAGTCAAAGTGGTGGACGTTACAAGCGATCTACAATGGATAATCTGGTATCTCTGGAACATGAGGTGGCTCAGGGATTTTCCAACAAGGAGCACACCCTAGCTGCTTTCATGGATATTCAAAAAGCTTTCGACATGACATGGAGGTACAAGGTTTTAGAAAAATTAGTAAATCTAGGTATAAATGGATATATTTTACGATACCTCCAAAATTTTCTCTACAATAGGAAAATTCAAGTCAAATGTAATGGGGTAATTTCTGATGAATTTTGCCTTAGTAACGGCATAGTCCAAGGGTCGTCGCTATCGCCGCTCCTGTTCATTGTCTTCATGGACGAACTACTCATATCATCAAATTACCACTGCGGCGGCTCTTGTTCATCGACGATTTACTAATAATTTCAAGAGGTAAAATTCTACAAACTCTTGTTGCTCGCTTTCAATCCACTTTAAACGACCTTTCTTCTTGGTCAAAAAGAAATGGATTAGTTTTCTCTACGGAACCTGGAAAATCTGTGTGTGTTCTCTTTTCAAGGTCACGTAGTATAATTAAACCGCCTCTATATTACGATGGGAACCGTTTGAGTTTCGTTGATAAAACCAAGTTTCTTGGGTTAGTCTGGGACTCAAAATTGTCATGGTCCCCTCATGTGGCCTACGTAAAAGAACGAGCCCTTAATGCTTTGAATGTCCTCAAAATGGTGTCCTGTAAGAGCTTCGGAGTTCGTCGCTCAACATTACTCCAACTGTATAAATCTTATGTATTACCAATTTTCGACTATGGATCCTTTGTGTATGGTGCTGCCAAAGAACATATTTTAAATAAGCTAAACCCTGTCCACAATGCAGGTATCAGAATCGCCACTGGAGCTTTACGATCTAGCCCAGTGCCTAGCCTGTACGTGGAATCAGGTGTTCCCCCTCTACACCTCAGGAGACTCAAGCTTCAGATGAACTATGTTTCTAAAATTGCCAGTTGTCCGTCTAACCCTGTTTATAATATTTTAATATCATCAAATCCCAATCCTGCAAACTTTTCTCCCAATCAACCCAAACCCCTTTGCTTGAGGTTCAGGGAAGAAGTTGATTTCGCAGGAAAACTTCTCTCCAGCAATTTTGCTCCATTTAGTAAACACCTTCCGCCTTGGTCCCTCGATACTCCTAGATTCGATAACACTTTAAATTTAGGCAAGAAAGAAAATATACCTGCTATTGCATTTCAACAATATTTCCATGAATTGATTGCTTCCAAATATTCTAAATACACATTGTGCTTTACAGATGGGTCTAAAATGGAAAATTCTACAAGCTGTGCATATATTGTCGATAATGTTATTACATCTTCTTTTTCTCTTAACCATGTTAATTCCGTATTTACCTCTGAACTGATTGCTATTCTATTGTGCATCAAACATATCAAATTCCTGCCTAAACAGAATTTTCTAATTATTTCTGATTCAAAGAGCGCTTTGGATGCTATTTCCAATCCAAATAACGATAATCCCATTGTTTCTTTATTGTATTTTTGTTGGCGTGATCTAATTGAATGTGGTAAGGTCATAGCCTTCTTATGGTGTCCTTCTCACATTGGTATTAGTGGTAATGAGGCAGTAGATAGAGCTGCTCGTTCACCACAGGTAAATATTCCCCCTCTAAAGCTCTGTTCCTCGTATGATTTCAAACCGTACATCGCAAAATCCAGCAAGGAAAAATGGCAGCTCCTATGGAATAATATTCCTAACTCTAACAAACTGAAATCAATTAAGCCTATTATATCTCAGTGGAGCTCATGCTACCGGCAGACAAGATATGATGAGGTAGTATTGTGCCGTATGAGGATAGGTCATACGCGATACACCCACAGTTACCTTTTCAAACGTACTCCTCCCCCAAACTGTCGATGTGGCCAAATCCTGTCTGTAAAACACATTCTCACTTGTCATCTTCATGCACAAACAAGATCCTCCCTACCTGTCCCTCCAGCTCTGTCAGACTCTGTCGAGAGCGCCGATTCCCTACTAAGTTACCTGAAGACCATCAAACTGTACACGCTAATATAGTTCACCAGAAGAATCGGCGCGAACGACATGTCTACTGACAGAGTTAAAACGCCTAATGGAAAAAAAAAAAAAAATAAAGATAATACAGTCGAAACTGTATAGAAGAGTGAGTACTCAAGGCACCGGATTTTTTTTTGTATCCAGGTATTCTCTAATATCAAGTTTTGACTGTATCAAGAAAATTAACTTCTTCATAAGAGAAACAAGAGAAAAAATCCGGTCCTATGAGTTATCTTATATCCAGATTCGATTGTAAAGTTAAACAAAATAATAATGAACTTTATTATTTATCTAGGTAAACTTAAGAAGTGTGGAGTTTGAAGAACGCCCCTGATAACGTCACTCAATATGGTAGAGAAGTCACAGGTGAGCAGAAGAGGGGTGGTGATTTTCTGACTCCTAGATAAAGGACCAAGGGTTCCTTCTGATTTCTGGGCATTTCTAATCTGGGCATGAGAACGTCTTGAGGTGAAGCCAAGAATCAAGGAAGCTGGTTCAAGATTGTATTTAAAGCTTTTTCTGGGTAGATTGTCAATGTTTGCAGGTTGAGTAAGATAACAGTGACAAGATTCTGGGGGGCCTGGACAGTAATCTCAGCCTTCTAGTAATGTGCATTCATAGTGGTTCAGGCGCTTGTTTGATAATCCATCAGGTAGCATAGGGATCCATCGGTTCAAATCCCACCCAATGCAAGAACTTTTCCTCGTTTATTTGAGTTTGTGACCAAATGATAATAAGGCACTGAAGGTGGTAGAAAATGCTTTAAGCTTTAACCTCACCTGGTGATTACCTTCCACTAAATAGTGTTATTATCATTCATTAGTAATCAGAGGAGCTACTACGAGTAGACAAGAACCAGGAAGAAAAGTGCAAGGATAATTTGAGCGCACCAATAGCTCAGTGGTAAGGTACTCGCTTGCCATATGAAAGGTCGCGGTTTCGATCCCCAGAAACGACAAAATTCAGCCATAATTTCATAATTCAGCCCTTAGTAAGCAAAAGATTCGGGAAGAGGCTTAATATTTCTGCCCCATATCATGCGCTGTGCGGATTTGTTTCGAGATTCATGGCATGCCAAAAATAACAGAGAATCTGTCAATTAGTGTTAGACGCACACATGTATACTTTGCATGCTAAAATTCATTCCTAGCTCTCAAGTATTTACAATAATTATTTACATGTTGCATGTGGTAATTGTGGCATGGATATATTGGATATACAATTGTACAGTTAGTATACAGTTATACACTCTATTTATATAAGTGCAGCCAATGGAGCACAGATATTTAAATATATTTAGTATACATATTTATGTTGCATAGATATACAGGCATTAACATACATTTAAAAAAATGAGTGTTTCACAGCCTTTTTACTTTTTTATTTCGTAGCCATGAAACAGGACTGTAGACGCTTGTGGTCTGTATTGTAGCCTCCGCATCCCGTAGTATGCCTACCCTCTGATGGGCGAGAAGTGGCAGAGAATGCCTAAGGCATTAACTTCGCCCCGGATTACAATACATTGTACATTTAAAGTTAAAAATTTTTTTTATATATATCTTTTTTTGTAATTTTTTTTAATTTTTTTTATCTTTGTTAATAATTTATTGTTGTTTGTATTGTATAAAAAATAAAGTGTAAATAAATAAATAAGAAGTGACACAATACTTCCCATTAAGGTGCTGGGTCAACACGAGCGCACCGGAACATATCCCTTACATTTTTTTTAATACAATTTTTTGTCGACGCGGGGGTTCGAATCCGAGACCTTCCGCATGGCAAGCGAGTGCTTAACCACTAAGCGCTCATATATTTACATACGACATACGTATGTTGAACAGTTGAACACGTATACTGCCAATAATGCACAGATGTATCGTCCAGAGGTATTTCGTGTGTTTGAATCTTCAATCTTGGAAACTCAGTCGGGGCAACCGGAAGCGCGAGATATTTCGAGTGGCATTGTGCTTTCCGTTGCTCACTTGTGACTTTTAAAGGGAGCTTTGTTTTTGAAAAATAGGCGAGTTTTACTGAGGTCTACCAGAGATTTACCATAATTACTGAGGTCGGTAGTCCAAGCTTTTGGTTGACCAGACAAAACCCACGGATACGTATAAAGTAGGTAAGTAAAAAATGAGCTTTACATAACAGCACACATCACATAAACCATAACACGATCAATATTAGATGGAGAGAGTTTGGAAACACCTTCTTTTACCCAGAAGCGCGCAGTTGTAAGATCTTCTAGAACAGTGGTGAACAAGCAACCGGTAATAAATATATGGTCCAAGCTCAGCAGCCAGGTCGATAAGGCGGCGGACTTCTAACCTGAAAGTCCCAAGTTCAGTACCTTGAAGTAATGTGGTTCTGGGGCCTAACTTAACAAACAAAAAAAGAAAAATAAAGAAATAAAATAGTTTCCTTATAGGATAAGGAAGGTAAAATAAATATGGTCCGGACATTAAGTTAAAACGTTAAAGTTATCATGTTTGTGTTAATCACTTTCGTGATATCACATTTACTCACACTCGTTTCACTATATCAACGCTGAAACTGGGACTTGAAGGACTGACCTCCAGGTTACAAGTCCGCCGCCTGATCTATCAAGTTACTGAGATCGGTTTTTTTACGACCGCTGTTCAAGAATACTAGAATCTTGAATCCTTCTAATAGCTATTATTACTCCAGTAACGTCAGTTTTGAAGCCTCCTAATAGAAGCTGAGATTACTTCAGTAGCATCATGAATACAGATGCAGTTGGAAGCTAATTCCATTTATCATTTACCGCTCGTTAGATCCGAGGAATTTCCGCACGCTCGGGCTCACCGGACAATATTAACAGATTCCAGGCCATCAGGAGCTCAGACCAGGGGTTCGAGTTGGTGGCTGATTTTTTCAAAATCAGATTTATGTTTATCACTTGTGGTGTGTATGACCAAATTGACCAAAAATCGATCGATAGATGTTCATCACTTTCGTGATATCACAACTACTCAAACTCTCTTTACTAAGTTTACGCTGAATGCGGGACTTGAACAACCGACCTCAAGTTTATAAGTCCGACGCCTTATCGATCAAACTTTATTAATTTTATTATAAAAATCTACAGTCGATCCTGGTTATAAGAGAAAAAAATCCAGGCCCAATTTTTAACTCTAAAAGGAAAAAGAACCTCTTTTTAGAAGAGGAAACTGGATATAGGAGAAATAATTTCTGTTCACTTGACCTGCAGTAACCAATATAGATCCCGTTATTATTATTACATTCAAAGGTATTGAAGGAAAATTCATTTGTTATTGTTGAGATTTCCTTTGTGTTAAAACTAACAAAGATGGCCGATTTCAGGGGGCATGTTTGAGGCATTACAAGCTATCCATTTCTTATTCCTCCAGCATGTAAGTGACCCAACTGACCCAGGGTGTTTAACAACCAAGCCTGATTAACAAGCAGCACTAGACTTTTTCTCAACCTCCTTAATACCCTATTAACCTCTTATAACTTTCCTTCTCAGAACTTTCCCATGGATAATATCAGTATTGTTCATTCACTTCACCATCACTTGGATCACTTCTGTTATCATTTCAGCTGTAATCACTTCTGAGCTCTCAGAGTACCATCGCTTGTTTTTATTCGAAAATAAATTGTTCAGGTTATCAGTCTGAGATCACTTCTCCGGTTACTCAGTAGCTGCCAGCCAGCGTATCACCTCCATGGGATGAAGAATTTCAGCTACCAGAGCAATGGTGGTGGTAGTATTAGTTGAAATTCGACGTGTGGATAACAACTATCTATATTTATAAAAGAGAGTTTCACTGACTGACTGACTGACTCACTGATTCATCACTGTTTCTCCGAACTGGTAAGTCCTAGGAAGCTGAAATTTGGTAGGCAGCTTTGTCTTATAGTCTAGATGTGCAATAAGACGGAAATTTTCAAAATTCCCACTACAACACCTGCCATTGGCGAAAAAGGATTTTTTGCTCTCACGGCCATGCCTCGGCCCGCAAAGCGGCCGGCAGCCCGCTAGTTTATTATAAACCAGCGGGCTGCACCCCCTTCGCCAAGCTATCACACACACGCACCATACATACATACACACTCGCACACTACACACACTCACACACACATTACAGTAAATTTCCTCTTCCAAATCAAGTTTAAAAGCCGGCAAACCTTCCAGACATCAAACAGCCCTTCAATAGAAATACAGATTCACTACGCTTCCGCTTTGCAAGTGTACACACACACCTCAAATGTACCTCATTCTCCGCCTAAACTCCAGCCTAGAGATGTTCTCTCCACTCCAAGCTAAAGCGGAAACTGAAATAATTGTCTGTGGTTTTGCCTGCAGAACCATTACTCTGGCAGTGCCACAACACCATCATAAAACTATAAAACACAAAGACAAACCGAGGTAATAAAAAAATCCATGGTTTCGCCTTGACACAAGAAGGACTTGAATATTGGTAATCCTACGGCCGGCCTCTGGCTTGTGTAAAGTAATGTGCCACACAAGTGTCCCCGACCTACAGCCTTTGGTTGTAATCTCTGTGCATGATTTCTTTCTAGTGAAGCACAAGGCCTGTTTTCATTTTTTTTTTTTTTTTTTAATTTTTATTTATTTAATTGGACATATTATTATATATGAGAAGGAAAAAATAAAGAAATAATAAATAAATATATACATAACATATGTCCTAACTAAAGGCCGCCCTTTATTGCCTTTGGCAATCTCTTCCACCCAACCCTAAAATTAAATATATGGACTAGTTTAGTTAAAATATCTGTGCAAAAATTCACGTTTCGATCTCTTTTTAGTGAGGAGATATGACGTCGTGTTCTTGAAAACCCAGTAAATTGGCCTGAACCTGCGAGTTCCGATCTTTTTTTGCGTCGTCGCGCGTCGCCTGAATGTTCCGGAACACATATTGAACGTGTCAACATAACTATAGCTCTACTGCTACAACCGTTCAAGAGTTATGACTTGTGACAGGCGGCGCGGCGTACGGAAAAAGACTTGTTAACATGGGGTGTTTCTTCATATGGACAAAACCCTACAAAGAAAAGTGAAGGGAGAATTTTTTTTAAACTAACTTCGTAAAGACCTCCAGAATGATGACACAAAATTCTTCCAGTGCTTTCGCATGTCCAGCAAATCTAGGACTCAGATGGGTGACCATTCAAATTCGAAGCCTCGTGATACTGGCTATTTTCGTCACTACACAGGCTGGGTGAGGTTGAGTAGCTAATTTGTGCGTTTCTAGCGAATAGAGGGTAAAGCCCCGTCGTGATATGATCATGCAGTTGAAAGCGAAGTTAAAAAAAATAGTCCCAAAGTTGTTTTTGACGTACCAACTTACGCACTTGGTTATGTTTTTTCCCCCGTATATTTCCAGATGGCTGCCCTACACTTGTAAGTAACAAATCCATATATATTATTTATGTATAATTGTATAGATATGTATACCTATGTCAGATGTTATACTATGTATATTTGATTTCCCCCAGGATTAGCCGTGTAAAATGGCTGTTAACTGGTAACTGTACGTGTGTGAACAGTTAAGTATGAATGGTGTAAGGTTTGCACACGCTAAGTTCCGGTTGTAAAACTTGATGCGTTAGTTAAATAAGGAACTTTCAAGTTTCTCCGTAAACATTATCAGTTCAGCAGAGTACACGTTACAGAAACTTGAAACCATTGCATGCATTTTATTATTATGAATATCGTATGCAATTATGTGCTACATATTAATATTTGAGATCGCACGTTATAAACACCGCTCAATGGATCACTGATGTTAAGCAACCTCAAGCAAGCAAAGATCCAGGATTGGTGCCTTCCGCGGCACAATTTTTTTTATTATGCATACAAAGTAATTCTGTAAGCATTTCAACCTGAGTCAAGTTAGCCATAGTTATGAGAGTGACAGCATGGTGTTTACCAGATAGTTAAAGATAACGGCCTACGGCCTTTCATAATAAGAAAGTTTGGTAGTTTCACTGCTGGTGAAGTGGTTAACGCGCTAGTCTGGTAATCCAGCGTAGGGAAAAAATTCCGGTACGTTGAGTTCTCTCATATCCATCAGGTTTGACAGAACTACCAGGGAGCTTCTCAAAAAAATTAATAAACTCCAAACCGACCGATCCTCATAACGATAAACTGATAACAAAGCCACTTCCTACCAAGTTCAGTGCCAAGCCCACTTAACATACGAATTTGATAGGGAGACTATAGAGATATAGAGACTACCTCATACCAACATAGTCTTCATACCTACATAGTCCTCATACTTACAAGAACAATCAATTAGTTCCAATCAATTCCACATAAATTATCGTCAGACAAAAGGAATTAACACTCGAAGCAGTCGAAGCTATATCACGGCGGGACACTTAGATAAGAAATGTATTGAAATTTTATTAGAAGCTTAATGGATAAGAATACAAGAGGAATTACGAGTTTATGGGGGCTTTTATTGATGTTTGATTCTATTGATTGGAGTTATGAGACACTGATTGGGCTGATCAGTGTCTCTTTGTTTAGTGTTATCATTCATGTCAAGTGCACTGGTAGTCAAGTGGTTAACGCGCTAGTCTGGAAATTCAGGTAGCGTAGGGATCCGTTGGTTCGAGTCCCAACCAGTGCATGAATTTTTCCTCATTCATTTGAGTTTGAGACCCCGTAATAATAAGACACATAAAAATAATAAGACATAATAATAAGGGCTAGGTGGTAGAACATGCTTTAAGCATTAACCTCGCCTAGTGGTTACCTTACACTAAGGAGTGTTATTATTGTTATTCATTATTAGGTCCGTAAAATCATCTGTGACCTGATGGTTAGAAGATTGGACAGTAACGAACACTGGATATAAGAGAACTTAAGGGACCGGTAATTTCTTCTCTTACATCCAGGTTTCTCTTGTAAAGAGGTCATTTTCCCTTATAGAGAACTAAATTGGACCTGGCAATCTTTCTCTCATACGAGTGGAAAGAGAAATTGCACAGGATTGAAATCAACTTCTGGATTGAAATCAACAGTTTGGATCCAAATCCTTTAAAAGGGAAATCTTTCTTTATGACCAAGTCTACATATCCTGTAATAAAGGACTCACAAAACTCAGTAGTTTGATCGATAAGGCGGCGGACTTGCAAACTTGAGGTCGGTGACTGAAGTCCCAACCTCAGCAAAATAAAGCGAGTTTGAGTAGTTGTGACATCATGAAAGTGAGTAACACAAATATGATAAAAAAAAATTTGAAATAAAGTGGAAGACCTTTCTTGTGACCTTAGGAAAAGCCTAGGGATTCAAGAATAGAAGTTTTTTGTGAGGATTTTTTTTGCTTAGAAACAACGCCTTATGTTTCGAATCTTCGAAAGGGTATTTTACCCAATGAGAAACCCCTTTAGAATGATTATCATTGGTCTGAGAACGCTTAAAAAGTATTACTTCAGGAGAGACAAGTTAAGTAGTCTTTAAAAGTACATGATTTATTTTATTATTATTTTTTCATTTATCACAACGGAAATGTTGTCTTCCATTCGCAGGAAACTGAAAAACCTGCTACCCACATTAACTTCACTTAGCCTGGGTTGGGCCGGACTGCCAAAATCATGAAGTCTTCACCTCGCTTGACGTTGCTAAGTTAGGTGAAACCTACGAGGACCGGTGCATTCAAACGCACCATCGACGTTGGCAGTAACTGATTAATTGACTACCCACAAAAGTTGTACGTAGACTCTTTCTCTACGAATAAATCATACATAAATATGCCAACATTAAATTTTTAACATAACATAATGTAAAATCCGTGAATGCTAGATCTGTTTACCATACCAAGTTTCCAATTAGCTCCTGATTCAGTTGTGTGGGATTCATACATTAAGACCAGAATGTAAAACATTCTGTAAAGAACTGATTTACATAACTAGGGCAAACACATCAAGAACTTCCTTGTTCAATTTCAAGACTCGCGAATCCTTCCTCTGGTTATTAATATTGCAAATTAAACGAACTTTGCCAGGTCAGTTGTTAGCACTGTGCAGATGATGGACTTCCGAGTACTTTAGAGTCTTTAATAAAAGAAGTTGTGCCCCGGAACCGCTTTCGCATTAATTCAGGGCACTCTACCTTTACATACATGCCATTTCGGAAACGGAATAACTCGGTCTAAATTTTCCGCTCCGGCCGGGATTCGAACCCGCAACCTCCGGGTCAGCAACCATTGCTCTCAAGCACTGAGCCACTGAGGTTGGCTTATGGTTCGCCTGGTAATGCCATACATTTCAGCAGCGTTTTCAGAGTATGTTTGACTTCTGATTTCAGATAGTTCATTGGTTAAAAAGTGTAAATAAACATTAATGTCGAAACAAACAAGACGAGGGTTAGGTGTTAGAAAATGCTTCTGAGAGTAAACTCGTACTGGTGGTTACTTTCCACGCAAGAGTGTTGTTATTATTATTCTGCACGACACAAAGCCAAACAGCTACTCACCACTGAGTGATTATTATTATTATTATTCTGAACGACACACAACTAAACAGCTACTCACCACTGAGTGCTGGGCAGGGGCGAGTAGTAGCCAAGCACGTCCTGGTGGTAATAGTGCATGGCGGGCAGGAAGTAGCCAAGGGTCGGGGGGTACTTGACGAAGGCAGAGCGCCGGGCGTCCACCACCGGACTAGCAGGGCTCTGCGCCCGCAGTGACGAGTGGCGGCGCACGTAGGGAGCCCGCGGCGCGAGAGTGGGCGACATTCCGGCGGAATAGATCGGGAGGGCCGGCTCCAACTGAGCCGCCGGAACTGAAGAAAATTCCGGATGCAACGACGCGGGCCGCGATTTGTACACTTTCCCATCGGACAGCTGCACCAACGAGTTTCTGTCGAAGGATACGTTCCGCGCTGAACCAGGGCTGTAGTACTGGGACTTGGTCATGCGGCGGTTCAACTCGTTGATCTGTTCCGCATGCGAATGCGAGGCCTCCTTGGTCTTTCGAAAGCAGACGGGCGATTCCTTGTAGATGTTTGGATCGTCTTGGCGAGAGTTCGGCCGACGACTGCTATCCCGCTTGTCGTATTCGAGCAGATTCGCCGGGTTGATCCGAACATGTCGACGACTGTTGGGCGAGCTCACATACTGATTAGCAAATGTCTGGTAGAGGTTTTTGTTTTCAAAAGATGAGGAATGCGAAGGGCGAGCAGCTGGATGAGATTTCATGTCCAAACTAGAGTGACTAGACCTTAGTCCACTATCGGCCACAGTAGAGTTTCTACGCGTAGACTCAGGCGATTTCGTAAATTCAACGTCCGTCCGGTTTGACTCAATCATATTTTGACTGTTGAATGATTGACGTAACAATGAAGAAGATTTGGGCGCAAGACTTTTACGATACGTATCGCTTGATTTGTGACAGCCATCAATCTTCGAGTTGCGTATGTACGTCGGTGAATCCGATTTGCCAATCGATCGGTCTGCATTCATAGATTGTATTTGACATGACTTCTTGCTCGGACCCGCTGGCCTGGCGGTGCTGTCGGATGAGGGACTCTGGTCCAGGTTCGAGTCCCGGGATGAGTACTCTGGCAGAGTGTCCTGATCCACCAGCGTGTCGTCACTGCCTGATGACTGATTTTCAGTTTCAACTGAGCTGATTTTTTCAAGTGATTGGATTACTTCTGACATCGCATTCAACGGATTTGATTTCTTACCTTTCGATCGATCGCATACTAAATTTATTTTACAATTCACTGATGCAAGAGGGTTCATATTTCCATCTGAACTTTGCTTTGTCAAACTATTTTTATCTCTCAGTCCTATCAAATCCACTTTCCGTGAGTCATTCCCTTTCAGGCCATGCTCCAAGTTGACGGACGAGTTTTCGTAGAAGCGTGAGTCGCGTATGGAGGGACCCGGGCTGAAGGGCCCCGGATCAGGCGTGCTGTGGCGGGAGCAGTAGGGACAGCTCCGGGGGAACTCATTGTGCACGCAGGTCCTGCCCAGGTCAGGCTGGTCACAGGCGGACAAGCTGCGGCGGGGTCGCAGTCTAGGCGAGGAGGTGGGAGAACAGGACAGGGAACGAATCGGTATCATTCTCTGACCCTTAGTTGAACCAAGTTTTGGAAAACATGCTTCTGATGATTTTATCTCATGAACTAGTCCAATTCTCGATACGCTCTCTCATCAGTTGGGCTAAGATATGGGAGTCCATATTTTGGGCTACACATTAACGATTACCTTGTAATTATACTACATATTTCTGATTACCTAGAACAATTTTTGGGATCCCAAATGTCTCATTATTAAGGATACTTATAACTTTGTCTCAATTATTTTTGGGAAAACATGATCTCTGATTAATAAAGAAAGTTATGACTGTTATGAGAATGGTTAATTTACTGATGCATCGAGCCAACTATAGGGTAATAAAATCCGTGATCAATAAATAGGTCTAAGTTATGGGTTATGGGCACCATTTGTTACGGTCGAAATTCTCAATTAGGTTCTTGAAAATTGGTTGTAATGTAAAATGACCACAGATTTTTTTCAATGAATAGAACATTTATTTTGTTGAATCACGGCCGATATTTGTTTTTGCTACCCACACAAAGCTGTTAGAAAAAATAGTGTCCTTTCTATGGAGGATTTGTTAGAGAAGAATGGAACGATATATTATGTTTTTGAATAACTTAGGAAACTGCATGAAACGATCATATTAGTTCTATTGATTTCTTTATGTTTTTTTTTTTCTTCTTTTAATATATCTACTATGTATTTTAAATCATCCATGTATACATTATCTTATAGTATGTACATGTACAGGTACACATCTATACTGAGTATGCTCCTATTTATAATAACAGATACATACTAATATACCTACCTAATAGTTAAAGCAACTATACTCATAGAGCTGAAACTTCAGCTTAGTTAATGCACTTGCACCAATAAATATTAGGAGATCTTCCGATTCATTTTAGTACCAGGAGACCTAGCTATTGAGTAGCTACTGTCATGTCCAATGATTCTATTTAGGTTTTATCATCATGATTCATTACTCAAGACGAGAGGTTTAACCTCTAGTTACTAGAAATCACACCAGGGTGTGATTTCCAGTATTAAGAAACATGATTAACATCTAGGATTTGTTAATCCATGCCAGTATGACTTAACAGCTGATATAAATGTGCTATGATTGGTTGAAATTTCCACCAGAGGGCGTGTTAAAGGGATAGTTAGGATTAGTTAAACTTATCCTGTTTCATAATTCGGGCCTAAATCTCACTCTGCCAGGTTTTCGACTACAATGCCAAAATCAAGTGCTCTTTATTTGGGAAATGATAGAAAAAAATTCTCGAAAATTCTGACCAACTTATAAGTTTTGGACTACAAGCAATAGTCACAAACTCACAACCATCATACCAAAGAGGTTGACACGGACAAAAGTAAGGGTGGAATTAATAGATCTTTTTGTAATACCTCTGTGGAGGTAAGTCTCGAATTGCGCACTGTCTTAGATGGGGAAAATCTATGCTAATTCTTGACCTAAGATTTAGATTTTGTCTATTAATTTCGCCCTAAAACTACATAATTATTCAACAGTAGATTTCTCCCTCAACTTAAACCTTATGCGTGCATTTCATTGTACCATCTTCTATAGATAGGTAATAGAATGCGAGAGACCAAACGCATCCAACTACAACGAAAGAAATTCCTCTGCCTTACAAATTACCAAAAGAAATTCCTCTGGCTTACAAATCATTGTGTCTTCCATGTTTTAAATCTCTACCATACGCACCATATCCTTAAATCCTTTCATGAGCATCCTTGAACCATGGTGCACTAATTAGCCACGACACAGCAGTGCGTTCGCTGGCCCCCGACCTAAACCAAGACCTCGAGCCCATAGATCTACATCTAATGGCGGTGGTTACCAAATAATAGCATGATTTGCCCCGCATGGACTAGCTGCCTGGTTTAAAGCCAATCTGCGCGGTTTGGATTTAAAATGGAAATAATTACAGAGGAATGTATATGTATATGGGGTGTGCCGTTCTGTCTCTAGACGTATTCTCCTTTAGGACGAAATTAATAGACATTTTCACAGTACCTCTGTTGCACTAAGTCTCGGATTGCATACTGTCTTAGATGGGAAAACCGATGCTAAGCAATGACTTAAGTTATCCATTTTGTCTAATATTTATTCCGCCCGTAGTGTTCACTGAAAGCTTTGCCAAATATCCTACTCTCTCTCACTTAACCCTGTATACATCGTGAACAATATGATTTATAAGATTTATGAAGCTAAAGATATTTTGGTGAAATTTTTAAAATCAATAGGATTTCAAAATAGGACAATCCGCAATCCGTAAGAGTATAAAGAAGTATGTTCGTTCAAGTTTCAAAATGTTTCATATGTTCCAAATAATTGTTCCATGTCCTAAACCTATTGAACTACCGTTGATCTTTGATATTTTGGTTACAGAATTGTGGTATTTATGGGATATATGAACATTCTCCTTCATTTGCTTCTCTTTTGGTATCGTGTTCGTATATGTATAGAAACATCGTCTTTTACTTTAACTAGTAGGAATGTTACGCTGGACATTTTGTTTGAACTTCTCAATTTTGGACAAGATTCATCACTTAAGGCCGTATTATGAAACAGGATTAGCTAATCTAAGCCGACCCTTAGATTTTATCAGCTGACCAATATAGGTATTTTAAAACAAGATTTTCCGTCACAAGGCTGGCTAACACCTCCGTTACGCCACAAAGTTAATCTCTTCTATCCAAAGGGTTGGGTGGAAGAGATTGCCATAAGCAATTTAGTTAGCACATCTGTATATAGTTTATCTATATTATCTATGTTGTTTATCTTTTTTTTCTCTTGTTTATATTGTTCTCAATTTTGTATTTTATTTTTTATGATTACCTGTTAGTACATATGTATACATGTGTCCTATTAATAAAGAAACACCCACCTTCCAGTTACAAGTCCGCCGCCTTATCGATCATGCTACTGAGGTCGGTAAGTGTCAGACAGAGATTTCAGAAGATTGGGCGAAGGAGTCCTTAGATAGAAACCGTGAATCTTAACCAAAAGCATGAGCAATTAAACCGTCTGAGTCTACCGCCCATCGCCTATTTCAAAGCAGTATTCTTCAGAATAATTAAAACCAGCATGTCCTTATATGCTAAAAAATCAAACCTTATGTCCACTTACAAAAAATTATATCGAACGATAAAAAACCAGAGATACGAGGTACTGCCAAAATTTGCAATATACCTATTAATTTCATCAAAATTTGGAACAGTTTTTAAGAACATGATTTTGGTAATTATAGAAGATATTGGTTATAATTTTATAAAGTGTAACTGGATAATCAATTAATCAGTTCTCACTTTAATTTTTACAGTTATAGGATGACCATATTCCAGTACCGCATACAACTGCAGGTAAATTCCTTGGAAAACTCTTTTCTACTGAATTGTAAATGCATAATAATAATTCCGTGTCCGTGAGAAAGGCACAGATACCTTTATCACTATACCTCTCTGTCAATACACTTTCCGTATTATCCGTACCTCATTGGCGCCCCCAGCCTCTAACAGATATTTTTATTATATATACTATTGCTTCTTATTAATGTTTTATTTTTGGGGTCCACTCATACCTCGTTAGGAAAAATGAGTAGCTACTTAAATGTTAGCAGCGACCAGTGGCGGAATTATAGGCAAAAATAAGATATTGGGATATTAAAGATATGGAAAAGTCCTATAGTTCTGCGCTACCCACTAAAGTTGTGATATAATAAAACAAACTAACACATTTATTTACTTATTTATTAAGGTTTTATTTAATTTCATCCAATTTTGTACTTCAAATTGAACAACTTATAAATGTAAAACTCCATCACGGTGGTGAGAGGATTGTATGGACGCCCAGAGCCAATGTCTATTAGGCTCCTTACATTTTCATTGATTTTATCTGGTTATTTTTTTTTGGGGGGGGGGGGGGGGGGCTTAACTTCGCATTCGACTGCATGGTCATATCACGACGCTATTTGGTATTAACTAAATTGTAAATCAGAAACTCATAGTAGCATCAGCACTCGTAACCTTTACCTTGTACTCTGAAGACTGGACAATTCCGAAACAAAAACTCTGTCCTGTTCAATTTGACATAGACACAACACAATGCGAGCTAGACAATACAAAACATGACACACAACTATTTAGAGTAGATTCTATATGTAGACAGAACGCACATGTACTTGTACATGGACATAATACAAATATTTAGTATGGAGTCTATGGACATAAGTCACATTGAACACACTATAGATAGACATACATATATATAGTATATATACATATTCAAATATGCATACATAAATAAATAAACAACTACGTACTTACAATAGACATACACACTTACATACATAAATAGGCAAACAACTATGTATTTACAATAGACAATATAGACATACATATAGTGAACATACGAGATAAATAGAAAAAAATCTATGTATTTACAATAGACGTAACATACACAATGTACGAGCTGCAGCTATAATAGTAAGCCAGAATATGCTGAACACCCGAACAATGACTTCAGTACGTGATATAGTAGCGAGTAGCCAGGGCTTGCAAGACCTCCTAAATCCTAAATGGTGGACCGCGGATCGAAAAAAAAACCATGATTTCTCCACTTTCTGGAATTCTGGCTATCAAGCTCGCCAGAAGGTGGGCCTTCGTCAAGAGAAACAAGCGCCAGCTGGACTCTATGTAATACTAAAATAATAAATACAAATGTTTCTTTGTGTTATTCTACAACAATTTTTGTGGGTAGCGCAGAATTATAGGACTTTTCCGTACCTATAATATCCCAATATCTTATTTTTGCCTATAGTTCCAGGTAGCGTAGGGATCCGTTGGTTCGAAAACCACCCAGTGCATGAATTCTTCCTCATTAATTTAAGTTTGTGACCACATAATAATATTAGAGTCTAAGGGTTAGGTGGTAGAAAATGATTTGAGCCGCCTGGTGGTTACCTTCCACTAAAGAGTGTTATTATTATAACTATAGGGTACTTATGGAATGTACAGTCACTATGGGACTCAATGTTATTCCGGCACTATAGAGGCGACCAGGCGGGCAGGATATTATTACTACTATTATAATTATTAGCCTGCCATCAGTAACTTATACAACATATTCTACTATTGTAACATGTGCTTCATTGAATTTGGCTATTGAAATACATCTATACCTACACACATATGTACATTATGTTTATGTACATATATGTGTGTGTGTATAATTGTATATACATTGTACATTATGGAATCGGGCAGTTCATGTTTCCTCCAAACATCATGTTGATGTTAATGAACTTGGATGTTTTATGGGAAGACTTGTTGTTCACAGAGTAAAACCAGCGGAGATCCATTTCATCCATTAGATTGTCAGACATGACTGTGTCTGCTGTTATTCCGACCCCAGTCATGCAGGTTGAGTGAAAATAAAGTGAGGTGGGGTGAAGCTGGGTACAACAGAATCATTGGATGGAAATGATAAACAAATATACATATATTACATATTATAATGGAATATCAACTCTAGCACCACAAACTGTTATTTTCAGATCTAGAACTCACAGATTAAAATCAATAATAATAACACTCTTTAGTGGAAGGTAACCACCAGGCGAGGTTAATAAGCATTTTCTACCACCTAACCCTCAGAGTCTTATTATTATGTGCATGGGCACAAACTCAAATAAATTATGAAAAATTTATGCACTGGGTGGGATTTCGAACCTTACGCCACATGGATTACCAGACCAGCACGTTAATTATTATGTGGTCACAAGCTCAAGTTAATGAGGAAAAATTCATGCACTGGGTGAGATTCGAACCAACGGATCCCTACGCTACCTGGATTACCAGACTTGACTATACCACTGGGTGGGATTCGAACCAACGGATCTCTACGCCACATGGATTACCAGACTATTAGCGCGTTAACCACTTGACTATCCCACTGGGTGGGATTCGAACCAAAGGATCCCTACGCTACATGGATTACCAGACTAGCGCGTTAATTACCTGGATTACTATAGACTGATTATTTTTTACATTGAGGTTCTTGTTTTTTATACTAGTCATTTCAATGTCTTGTATGCCTACATTAAGTGTAAAATAAGCTTCTGTTCCTAACTAGCTTACTAATATTCACTACCCACTCTAGTGAATAGTGATTAATCAGAATTAGTAAGTGTTTACCATATAAAGTAGTACCACCACGTGTGTATCAGTTCGGTTGATGTATATCTAGTTCCGTACTAACCTGGCTGGTGTAAAATGCTCTTCTATTGGGCCGTAGGTCGCGGGTTCGAACCCGCGTATTATAATAATAATACTCGTTACCTATAATAATACGCCTGGTGGTTACCTTCCACTAAAGAGTATTATTATTATAATAATACTCTTTAGTGGAAGGTAACCACCAGGCGAGGTTAATGCTCAAGGCATTTTCTACCACCTAACAATCAGAATCTTGTTATTATGTGGTGACAAACTCAAATTAATGAGGAAAAATTTGCGCACTGGGTGGGATTCAAACCAACGGCTCCCTACGTTGGATTACCAGACTAGCGCGTTAACCACTTGACTACCAGTGCACATGGCGGATTTAGGTTCGAATCATGGAACAGAATTGAATATCTACATAACTCCTTAGGTAAGGACTGGATGGCAGAGATTGCCATAGGCAATAATCACGCCCTTTTTACATTTATTGTAGTTTCTTACTTTGATGTCAAATAAAGTCGTATTATTATTATGTAAGTAGCATTACTCTCACATTTTCAGTGAAAAAAAAGCAGAAAGAAAGTCACGTTAACTTTGTTACACCAATCACTATATCCTAGAATAGACACACGACACAAATCTAGACCATCCGAAATCTATGAACCGAGAACGCAGAGTTTAATTAAATATCACATTTAGAATTATTTTTTAAAACACTCGCGGTCGAAGGTTCGGTGACATATTTAATAATGACGACGGCACACGGAGTCGACAAAAAAACACTAAAAACTGAGACTGAATGGCAATTTTAGACTCAAGAAGCGACATCCGAGCATAATGGGAATGTATCATCCGAAATAGACAAAAAAACAACGATTTAACCCTTGCGGCATGGAGGTGATACAAGAGAGAAGTAATGGAGGTGTTGATGTAGTAAGGAGGGTGATACTAAAGAAGTAATGGAGGTATTGATGTAGTAAGGAAGGCGATACTAGAGTGAAGTAATGGATGTATTGATGAAGCAACGATTAATACATGATTGTATCTTGAGAGAGAGAGTAAACATTTTTTTTTTTTTTTTTTTTTTTTTTTTTGAAATTTAGCCGAACCAGGCAGGATATAAGAGAACCCAAGGGGATTTTTTTCTGTTTTATTCAGGTTTCTCTTATAAAGAGGTTTTTTTACCGTGTAGAGGGGTAAATTTGACCTGGAAATCATTTTCTTGTATCCATACTCAGATTCACCTGTATTTGATTTCGGTATTTTTAAAAATAAAAAAAATTTGGTGAGCTCGCCGATCCAAGAAGAAATATTTCTCTTTTTTTATTATCTCTGATTATTAAAGTTTCAGAGTTATCTTAGCTTTCTCACTTGGTAAAAAATGTTTGACCTGTAGCCCGTTCCAGAAACACTCTCGACTCTCATAATCTCCAAATCTTCCTTTCAAATGTCCCACACGCACTCTGCTTGGTCAATTTGAACGCAATAACCAATCAGAGTGCGGTGTGTGACGGTTTGAAACGGAGATAAAGCGATCTTGAGAGTGGAGAGTGTAATTAGAACGGCTACAAACTGGTGACAGGTAAGACCATTCGGGGAACAGATCATCCCTGAAGGCGATTCATAACTATCGAATACATATGAAAGGGTTAAAGACATAGGACTCATCAAGTGGCATGAAAGGGTTAAAGACATAGGACTCATCAAGTGGTATGAAAGGGTTAAAGACACAGGGAAGAAGTCAACGAATTCAAAAATCGAGAGGAAAACGATCAGAAAATAAAGTGAAATAAAAACCGTCACCATTACGTTGAGCTCACCCACATGGTTGCAGCGTGATGACTCTGACGCACCAGTAGGGAAGGGAATTTGACGCACCGTTTGGAGATGTGTCGGTTATTATTATTTGATGTGTTGGTTGGGTGGAAGAGCTCATTATGAAGAACTCTGCCACAGTAGGAAAGCCAAAAAAAATGTGACGATGTGGGGGGGGGGGGGGGATTTGGCGCACTACTGTGGGGGATGTGGCGCACCAGTAACGATATCAGTGGAGTGTGGAGTGTGACTTTACACCAATAACTTCGGCACTGACTCGTGTCAACATACAGCTTTCCTCTTAAACTTACACCACGTGACCTGCGGCACTGCCATACCCCGGCGCACATAACTCCTTTGTGTCAAACTGATGAAGATTTCGTAAGCGATTCCTTCACTCTCTTTGTTTAATTGCGCTTTATTTATTTAAAATTAATTTCCGTTTTGAATTTTTTTCTCCATTTTAAACCTCTCTCTCTTTCTTTTTTTTCTCTCTCACTTTTCTCTCTTTTCCCTCATTTCCTCTCACTCTTCTCTTCACTCTCTCTCTCACTCTCTCTCTCATCTCTCTCTCACTCTCTCTCTCTCACTCTCTCTCTCTCTCACTCTCTCTCTCACTCTCTCTCTCTCACTCTCTCTCTCCTCACTCTCTCTCTCTCATCTCTTCTCTCACTCTCTCTCTCTCTCACTCTCTCTCTCTTCACTCTCTCTCTCTCACTCTCTCTCTCTCTCACTCTCTCTCTCTCTTACTCCTCCCCTCTCTCTCTGATTCGCATTTGCGCAATTACGCGCATGATATTGAGTGACATATGGTTCAGAGCACTTACTATTAATAAAAAATAATTGCCATAATTATGATTGACAAAGAGTTAGTGTTATGAGCGTTAATTAAGCGTTAGTGGGTAATGTTTTCTATTGATTTAGAAAGTTCAAAGATCTGCATGTGAGATATTATGCCTTGTGGAATGCCTAGTTGTCTTAAAGTGCCTATTCAATATGACGACTTAATTTTCATTAGCTTGCAATGCGAGAGATATCCTATTACTTATGTTTATGTATGTATAATATATGCATTGGATCGACTGGGTTGGATATGAAAGTTCTCGTTATGTTAATAGTCTAGTCCACTAGATTTTGTACAAATAAAAGTTGAGAGAGGTTAGTTGATGGCATGGATATCCAGAACTATTACCTGCTGATGAGAACAAATAAGCTCGAAAAACCTGGCCAGGTATGTTCTGATATTCATGTATACATTTAGTATAACTTCTCACTTTTCTGTTTATGCTGATGACTTAATTGGTTAATGCTGATAACTTCATTTAATTAATTTACTATTACTATTTTTTAGAGGAAGAGGATTGCAGATAGCAGAAGCAGATGGACGATAAAAACTTGTCATGTCCCAGCCGGGTTTCGAAACGGCGTCTTCTGGATTAGTGATTACCAGACCAACTCTTTAACCACTGAGCTAATATGGCACATTTTGTCCCGTCAAAAGAGTGAGAAAGAGAAGGAGAAAGAAAAGAAGATAAAAAAGAATCAGCAATATCATCTTGATTTGACACACAAAGAGGAGAAAAACATTAAATACAGTCGAACCTACGATATTTGAAACCTGGAAACAAGAGAAACCTGGATATAAGAGACGTGGATATAAGAGAAACGTGGATATAAGAGAAACCTGGATTTAACAGAAACTTGGATATAAGAGAAACCTGGATTTAAGAAGAACCTGAATATAAGTGAAGAACAAAAAAATTCTAACTCTCTAATAACTCTTATCTGCTTGTCATTCAAGTTAATACAAATACATACTCTCTGTTTTTTTTTCACTCTGTGTCATTATTTTCTTATGTATACCGTGTACCATTTTGTTTAAATATTATAGCCATACGATAAATAATACATTATTAACCTCCTTATAAGAGAAACCTGGACATAAGAGAAAGAACGATTTCTAGGTCAGTTTAAATATAATATAATATACATACATACATACGATAAATAATAAATTCTTCTTAACAAGAGAAACCTGGATATAAGAGAAAAAATCGCGGTCCCTTCAGTTCTCTTATATCCAGGTTCGACTGTAAGTTGAAAAATAGCCGCGTCCCTCATCCTTTACCTGAGAGAGCTGGCCTCTGCATAGTCCTCGTCTCCCTTTTCCGAGTCCCTGTCATCCGAGTCTATGTGACGTAGTCTCGTGTCCTCGAGAACCATTGTGACGTCACCCGAACATGGCGCTGAAACAAACAGGTGACATCAAAGGGTTAAAAAATTAATAATATCCTCGAGAACCATTGTAACATTCGGATGACGTTACATGGCTCTGAAACAGAAAGGGTTAATTGTTAATCCAAACCACTATCACATAACAAACAGCTGGTATAAATCAGCTGTGATTGGATGCAATTTTCAACAGAGGGCGTGTTAAGGGATAGTGTAGAAAGATCTTGAAAGAACAGCTCTAATGTTGGGATTGGAATAAGAAATAATTTAATATTTATTTGGTCATGAGTACATGCATTGTATGTTCATCCGGTATGTTCTAGTAACAGAACATAGGAGTAACATGACCAATTCTAACAAATCTCCAGAACAATGTGTGCAGTTGTGCACCAAACGTAAAACACATCGTGCGTGACCTAACATGAATAGCAGGGTCACTCGTCAACCCGCATGTAGCTTAACATGGGGTGCTCTCTCGCCCTTGCATTGTCCCCGACTAACAGGTTCATTAGGAAACAATGGGGACTCGAGTGACCCCTGTTCTCTTGACTTTCAGAACAAATGCAGCAGAGTGGATGTGTGATATATACAGGGTGATTCGGGAGGTCACCAGTTCGCTCCATTTTACCTTTTTACTCTCTTAATCCTAAAGAAAAGAAAGTAATAGAATCACGCAAAAAAGATCTATACCTTTGATTTTGCAAGGGTTCAAGAACCAGTTCGCTCCATTTTAATGCCAGATTATTACCTACCAGCTGAAATTCATTTATAGAAAAGGAAAAAAATAAAGAAAATAAGAAATCAAGTGATTCCGTTAAGTGGTGATAAAATATGTAGTAAATTCTACACATCAAGGCACGTTGAAAAGTCAAGAAACTTTTTTTTGAAGTTCCTGGAAGCCAGGATAAGCGCCTGAAAAATTGTCGTGCGGTTACAGGTTTATTTTTTATATTTTTATATAGGGTTTTGTTTATGCGAAGAAAAAACCCAATTAACAAGCCCTTTTCCGTAGTTTCCGTACGCAGGCGTCGTACGGTGTCTGTCATAAGTATAATAACTTTACTCTTGAACGGTTGTAGCAATATAGAGCTCTGGTATTTGGTTATGTTGTCGAGACCCCATTCAGGCGACAGGGCAATTTGAGCTCGATTTGACCTCACGGATACACTTGAGGGTCGATTTACTTTGTTTTTGATTGTTTGTCGCCACTTAACAGAATCACCCTGTATATGACTACATATGTATGTAGGTACTATGTAGAATGCATCGTGTTAGTACACGTGGGTAAAGTAATACCCCGATAACCCCGGCATAATTATGTCAGTGTGACAAATTTGTAAAAAAAAAAATATATATACAGTATGTTTCAGAAAAGGTGGCCACCCCCTCGTAACTTTTGAACGCGACGGAATTTTTCAATTCTGTAAAGTCCTAAGTATAGGAAGTGCCCTATGGCCCATCCTGTGGTCATATTTATTTTTGGCCCCGGTCGGCCCTTCCAGCTTTTAGGCCATATTTTTTCATTTTTCTCGAGAATTTTAAATGGAATGCTATATTTTTTATTCCTGTTAATTAAAGTCCAAGTTAGACTGAGTATAATGAGCTTTTAAATTTTTCAAAAACCTTATCAGGGGCGGAGCTAGTAGGGTGCAAGTTTCAAAACTGTTACACGCTGTATTTCAGCGTTAGTTAGATTTTTTAGTACTTTTTTTATTTTCATAGGTTCAAAATATTGTTTTACACCATATGAAATCAAAGAAATATTCTTGTTTACTTCTAATCAGGGTCATAGTAAGGTTTTTGTAAAAGTACTTTTTTTCTCACGTCAATTTTTCCGCAAATTGATGGTGTTCTCGAAATTGGCATTTTTAGAGGTGAAAGTCTGCAATGACATATGTTTTTTATGCTTGAAATCGAAAGAAAACTTAACGGAGAAGCTATTAAGATCATAAAAAAGGACATTCAACCTGCTAGTTTTTTCACGACACTGTCCGGTAAAGTGGGTGAATTTCGTATTGGATTTTTTTTGTTGAGGAAACACAATTGGCATAGAAAATAAATAATACCTAATAAGTTAATAATACTTCAATGAACATAACTAAGTGCGAATATAAATGAAGATTATTTCTTCTAAATCAGTGCCGGATATTTTTTTTTTTTATCTCTCTCTCTCTTCTTCTCTTTAAAATAATTGAATTGGTTTAATTTTCACCCTCAAGAGTTTGTTACTTGACCTGGTATTTTTTCTCTTAAATTTCGACTTACTAGATTTTTATTTAGAGACCTGGTATTCATTACTAGCAACATCAGTATGATTTTTTTCTTTAATTTAGGTTTAATATTGCGTTTCAACTGCATGGTCATATCATAACGGGGGTGTTACCCTCCATTCGCAAGAAACTCACCAACCTCTTAAACACATTTATTTCACCCAGCCTGGGTTAGGCCGGAATGCCAGCATCACGAAGTCTTCTCCTCGCTGGACGTTGCTTAACTTCGGTGATCCTACAAGAATCGTTGCATTCAAAGTGCCATCGGACTGACTCGAGAATGATTAACAATGTGTTTTCTACAGATTTTAGATTTTACCAACTTACCAACTACAATTGTCTCAAGAGGGGACCCCTAGGCCGGCTTTAGAAGCAGCATTATCCGATAATTATTTTTGATACAACTTGAACTTTGAAAGTGAAAAAAAAGAGAGAGAGAGAGAGAGAGAAAAAAAAAAAAAATATCCGGCACTGATTTAGAAGAAATAATCTTCATTTATATTCGCACTTAGTTATGTTTATTGAAGTACATATTATTCCCTTATTAGGTATTATTTATTTTCTATGCCAATTGTGTTTCCTCAACAAAAAAAATCCAATACGGAATTCACCCACTTTACCGGACACTGTCGTGAAAAAACTAGCAGGTTAAATGTCCTTTTTTATGATCTTAATAGCTTCTCCGTTAAGTTTTCTTTCGATTTCAAACATAAAAAACATATGTCATTGCAGACTTTCACCTCTAAAAATGCCAATTTCGAGAACACCATCAATTTGCGGAAAAATTGACGTGAGAAAAAAAGTACTTTTACAAAAACCTTACTATGACCCTGATTAGAAGTAAACAAGAATATTTCTTTGATTTCATATGGTGTAAAACAATATTTTGAACCTATGAAAATAAAAAAAGTACTAAAAAATCTAACTAACGCTGAAATACAGCGTGTAACAGTTTTGAAACTTGCACCCTACTAGCTCCGCCCCTGATAAGGTTTTTGAAAAATTTAAAAGCTCATTATACTCAGTCTAACTTGGACTTTAATTAACAGGAATAAAAAATATAGCATTCCATTTAAAATTCTCGAGAAAAATGAAAAAATATGGCCTAAAAGCTGGAAGGGCCGACCGGGGCCAAAAATAAATATGACCACAGGATGGGCCATAGGGCACTTCCTATACTTAGGACTTTACAGAATTGAAAAATTCCGTCGCGTTCAAAAGTTACGAGGGGGTGGCCACCTTTTCTGAAACATACTGTATATAATTAAATTAGATGTAGGCGAAACAATTTTGTTTCAAAAATTATTCACCGAATTTGCACCCAGAATTAAACAATTTTACGATTTTCTTTTTTTTTTACATAAGATTACGTAATATTTTAGTAATACATAATTATTATAATCTTTTTTCTCCAATATCCTCCAATAAATCAACAAGAAACCCTCCACGGCGTAACATTTGTGACTTGACTACTGCCCGTAGGCCAGAGTTCCTGAGTTTGATCCCCGGTCGCAGGAGACTTTTCACACAGAAAATTCTGTTCCCTCCGTACATGTGAGGCTGTGGCATTTCCGAACCTACCCAGGCTGGGTTAATGTGGGTAGCTGTTACGATTTCGCACAAATGGAAGGTCCAGGACTTTAAATCAAATAGAATCGTTGGCGTTAGGAGGGGCATCCAGGCGTAAAAATGTGCCAAAACCAACCAACCTCAACCATAAGGTTGAACAACGTAGACCTTGCTCAAGCGGGGTAAGACAGAGTAAAAGAAGAAGGAGAGTAGAAGGTGTGTAGTACCGTAGAACAGTACTACACACCATCACAACTACTGACTAAACCAACACTACACTTACACTACTAACAGGACGCGTAGCCTTGCTTCTGGGGGTCCAAAAGTTAACTCATACAATATTAAAACAACCATCACGGAAAGTAAAGTAATTATTTGTGTTAATCACAATCGTGATATCACAACCACTCAAACTAGGTTTACTAAAGATTTGCTTGACTTGGGACTGGAACCACCGACCTCCGATTACAAGTCCGCCGTCTCATCGATCAAGCTATTGATGTCGGAAAGTATTATAGACCACCCCCACCAGTGCATTACAAGTAGAACAACACGGTCTTTAATACCTTTGACCGTCTGTCACTGAGGCAAGCTATTTCAGGCTGTCATTAAGAGTGATACCACAGCGTGTATCATGGCTATCAGAGACACCTTATCATCTCCGCTCCTGTCAACGCGGGCAACCGGCAACAACACGACTTAGGACTTTGGTCTTGGCGGTCGACGCAGTGTTCTACTGTCATAGATTGACACATGGAGAAATCAGTAAATCGAGACGTCATAACTTATATTTCATGGATAAGAAATCTGTCCCCTAACAGACTATCTAATATTATGACTACCGTTAATATCGTCAAAATAATAGAAGAAGACAAATTGATTTGTAATTGTTGAGATTTCATCTGTCTTAAAAACTAACAAAGATGGCCGCTTTTCAGAACATTCGTCCTGAATAACTCGCGATGTGGACATTAAAAACCCTAGGAAAACCACAAAATCTCTGACCGACATGCGACAATTTATGGCTCAAACATTTTTTCGTATGGTTTTACAATATTTTTAGAAACATCAAGGTACATTCTTCACTTTTTCAGAGCAAAGTCTTAAACACAGTGCCTAATGATCTGAATTGTCCGTTGATTTGATTAGCAACCAAAACCTCGGCTAATGACGTCAGAGGTATTAACCATCACAAGCATCAAGATATTCAAGATGTTTCGAGAAAAAAAAAACATCTTCTTAATTAGCCAACATTCTCTGGATTTACATTTCCACATTCATACTGTGAGTGTAAGGATGAGGCGTATCAAGATTTTCCTTGATCTTACTTTTCAATTCAAGGTAAAGGAAAATTTCAAGACTTTTTTTTCTTTATATCCCTTCAACATCAGAATTTCAGATTCAAGTTCCAGATACTATACCTATTTTATTACAGACGTTTAGATAATGATTTGAGGTGGATACAGGATGAGCCAAAAGTGACACAATAGTTCTTTTTGGGTGCGGAGCGCACCGGCCTACGTCTTACAAACAAGTGTAATCTAGTAATAATAAAAATAACGTCGTCTTTCTTGAAACTGCCCGATTACGACTAATGAGTCCCATTATTCCAACAGGTAGCCTAAGACGTAAACGTGGTCAAAAGCTCAAACGGAAGGATAACTTGTCATGTCCCGGGTGGGTTTCGAACCCGTGTCCTCTGGATTACGAGACAGACGTATTGACCACTGAGCTACCGGGACCTATTAAGAATACAATTTTTTTGTCGGCTCTTAGGAAGAAGCGGACCTTCCGCATGGCAAGCGAGTGCCTTACCTCGAAGCTAATCGTGCGCTCAAAATTTTTTCTTCAACAACCCAGTAAGTTTGTATTTGTATTTAACAATTCAAATTTTTGAACAGTTTACATGTAGGTACCTTAAAATGAACTTAAAAACATAAATATAGAATTTGCCCTTAATTGTAAAAAAAGATCTTAATTACTCTATGGTATCTATTTCTGTGTAAATATTAGGGTTGAAATTGAACAAGCCATGAAATAAATATGATGAGGCTGAGGGGAACGAGATAATTGATCAGAGCGATACCGTGGAAAGATTGAGCTCATATATGTATAGTTCAACTAGGACAGGAATATCATTTTGAAATTTTGGTTTTTTAAAAATAAAAATATATACTTTACTATTTTCCACCCAGTAAGTTTGGTTCAGTTTAAATTACGCGCGAGAGATATCTGCGTCAGCTTCATTCAGAACAGGCGAGCTGTGTTTGACCGCGAGACACCAAAACTGGCTTTCGGAAACCCGAGAACGAGTTTGATTGAACTTGGTGAGATGACCGATAACGCGGTGGATATCTGCACCAGACTATCGTACCAATCCATCGGTCGCTTTCATCTTAACTACCGGTGCATGGGTTGGGCGAAGTGGAACGGAAGGACCACCATTGAGAAGGCCGCAGGTTCAGACCCTACTCGGTACTTTTTATTTTATTATTTACATTTGACGAATCGTCTTGAGTCTTGACGTAGTGATATAAATGACCTGTCAGAAAAAAGAAAAAAATACACTGCCAATCATGGACACTATCACACAATACTTACTTCCTCGTGAATGGTAATCAAAATTTTCAACTGCACTGCGGCTAGTGTGGTTATGACCCGGCTGGTTTTCGAACCCGCGACATCTGGAATTTCTGGATTCATAAAGGTGCCACCCATATTTAATTCACCCATGAAAACTCGGCAATATTGCAGAAAATGTTTTGAAAAATGTTTTGGAGGCCACATAAACCGGGCTAAAATAGGATTTATTAAATCGCTCTTTTGGTATCAAAAGAGTTTGAGTTTGTTTACCATGCCAATCCTATTAATTAAGCATTTATTTTTTTTAGAAATATTAGTACGCCTCCTCGTGGTTCACCCTGGGCAACGCATGGACATGCGGCTAAAGTACTGACAATTTTGGCTATCAGACAATCACTGCCATCAGATTTCCTGATCAAGTTTATTACATAAGTTTTCTCATTTTTAAATGTGTAATAAAGCCATACGATAAATAAATCTAGAAATGTGTGATGATTTTCATTGTGCACAAGCTAAGACTCGAGAAAATCCTCTCTTTTTCGTCTTGGGGTGCTGCAGTGCCGGAACTCCTTAGCACAGGCCGGGCCTGACTGAAACTAAATTACCGATGATTGTGAAACATATAATTCAACAATTGTTGCTCATGCAAAAAACCATCTGCATGTTCAATATTGGAATATTGACCCTATTGTAGTCCATAATATGTGTTTTTTACATCTTCGGTGCTTTGCCTGATGGACAAACTGACTGATTGGAATTATACTTTGTGAAGTCAAAGATAAATGAGGATACTTGTCTTTTTACACATTGGGAAATCCTTTACTAAGATACATTACATCAAACAATAAATTTAATATCACTACCATTTTTTATAACTATCTTAAAAATGTACATACTTATAACTATACAGATACAGTGTGTCCAGTGTGTCCTGTTATAAACAAGCCATTCAAATATCTCGAGAACTAGTGATGATAGAAAATATATGTTCAAGGATCATTTTCATAGCTCTAAATTAAGGGACATTTAATGGTGACCTTCAAAGGTTTCTTGAATGACCCCTTCAAGGTCAACTTTTGAATTTTAACTGACACCCCTTTTTATATTGTATTTTTGAAATCGTCAAAACATTTTAGGTTCAAACAAATTTTTACTTTTTGTCACACCCACTTTCACACCCCTAAGGGAGTGTGAGATTTTATTCCAACTTAGACTATGAGTACGGCCTGTGCGGCATATGAAATCAGTCTAATTTTAGGTACTGAATATGATAATAATATTGGTTTTTTATTTTACTTACATTTTTTTTTTTTGATATTTAACACTTCGTTTACCTAGTCCAGGTCAGCCGTTGTTTCTCGAGAAAAAAAATACCAACTTCAAGAGATAAAATTCAACTGGTTTATGGGAATTTCCTGCACTTGACCGTTCGTTATCGAAGAGAAGACCTTCACAGCGATGAGCGCGAGGAATATTTTCAGTGCTAATTTCATCATGTATGTAAAACAATCATTCTCTCTCCAGCCTTCACGAGTCTGGAAAGCGTTCAAAACCTTTTAGAGCACGCTGGGTCATTATTGATAATAATTGTTTTGTGATTATTATTATTTGACCTGGTTGCAGGGTTTTCAGTGAAACCCTTACAATAACACTGCGACCTAATTAAATCTATTGTGCAGACCAGTTGATTCTATTCGGTTTTAACGTCCTGATTTGAGATAGATGTGGCATGTCCCGGCTGGGTATCGAACTCGCGACCTCTGGATTACCAGACAGACGGCTTGACCACTGAGTGCCCGGGACAGATACTGTGTTATATATTTTATTTCAAGATGAGTGTTTCACATGCTTTTTTCTTTCTTAGCCAAGAAAGAGGAGCTCCTATAAACGCTTGTGGTCTGATTTTAGTCTGCCCATCCCGTAGTAGCGCACCGGAAGGTATCCTATACAAACAATTGTAACCAAATTTTGAATGCAATTTTTTGTCGGCGCGGGGGTTTGAACCCGGGATCTTCCGCATGGCAAGTGAGTGCTTAATCACTGAGCTATTCGTGCGCAACCTTTACCATTTCACTAGGTCGTAAATAAAGGAATACCTGCACTACACTATACACAAGTTTAACGTCGTAAATAAAGGACTTGAAGCTACTGAAAATGTAAACGATTTAGAATCTGAATCGTTTAAATTCTAGAAACGATTTAGATGATGCTCGCTCCTTTCGTAATAGTCATCCAAGTTGATCTACAAGATATTCAACAGTCACAATACCACTCAGTTCCTCATGGACAGACATTACCTACAAAGTTGTGAAATTAATTAGGCTATTAAGTTAATGGCTTTTTCGAGCTGTCCTGATTTGGAAATGGAAGTCAGAATCAATATCGTCAGTAGCTCACACACAGCAGAGCAGAATAATAATAATATCACCACGGTCTACTGTGCAGCGAGTATATCACAATACGTATAAAGGGTGTTTCGCACGACATAATGGGTCGAATTCAGAGGTGAATGTGCGGAGTAGGTTCGTGAGTTTCCTCCGAGAAAAACACCTCCGTCGTGATATGACCATTCTGTTGAAAGCGACGTTAAACCAACGTTTTTTTGAACATGTTTATATTTGAAATACTAGTATGAATTTCTTATTATAAAACTCACAATGACCCCGCCCTCTAGTTGGGATTTCTGTATAAATATTATCCATATTAGTTATCTTTTTTTCTTGATTGTTCTCAATTTTGTATTTTATTTTTTATCATTACTTGTTTGTACATGTGTAATAATATGTCTAGGATTCGAATTTTCATTTTAACTTCCTTTCCCTAACATAAGCATGACAATCCAGAGAGGTAATGCTGCCAGCGTATTGGGAGCATAACCATTAGAAGAATTGACTTCCATGTTCTATCTGTAAATTTTAATAAACTTACCTCTTGATTAAATTGTATAATACTTACTTACCCTTACATATTTTTTCCATAAAACGCAACTCTGCTCAATCACCCTGTAGCTATTAATGGCCATTTAGTTTATTAATGTTTCGTGTTCGGATAGACTAATAAGGTGTAAATTTTGAGTTTTATCTGCATTCCTCGGATCTTGGAGATTAGTGGATCTATTTGTGGCATGTGTTCTCAGTGAAGGGTTGATGGATGGCGTCAAGAGCCTTGGTGATGCCGAGAAACAAACCGAAAGCAGATTATTACGACTTCTAACTACATAAATTTAATATGCAATACATATCCCAAATACTACTTAATCTGTCCAAATCTGACCAAACAGAAAAGTGAGAAGTTGTACTAGATGTTTATGAATATCAGAACATACCTGGACAGCTGTTTCGAGCTAAAATTAATAATACAGTTAAACCTGGATAAAAGAGAACAATTTTCAGGTTGAATTTACCTCTCTGTACGGGAAAACAACCTCTCTATACAGTATGTTTCAGAAAAGGTGGCTACCCCCCCGTAACTTTTGAACGCGACGGAATTTTTCAATTCTGTAAAGTCCTAGGTATAGGAAGTGCCCTATGGCCCATCCTGTGGTCATACTTATTTTTGGCCCCGGTCGGCCCTTCCGGCTTTTAGGCCATATTTTTTCATTTTTCTCGCGAATTTTAAATGGAATGCTATATTTTTTATTCCTGTTAATTAAAGTCCAAGTTAGGCTGAGTATAATGAGCTTTTAAAATTTTCAAAAACCTTATCAGGGGCGGAGCTAGTAGGGTGCAAGTTTCAAAATTGTTACACCCTGTATTTCAGCGTTAGTTAGATTTTTTAGTACTTTTTCTATGTTCATAGGTTCAAAATATTGTTTTGCACCATATGAAATCAAAAAAATATTCTTGTTTACTTGTAATCAGGGTCATAATAAGGTTTTTGTAAAAGTACTTTTTTTCTCACGTCAATTTTTCCGTAAATTAATGGTGTTCTCAAAATTGGCATTTTTAGAGGTGAAACTCTGCAGTGACATATGTTTTTACTTTCCTTATCTTATAATAAGGAAAGTATTGTATTCGTCGAAAATTTGACCTACCCAGTTTTTCACATTTCTGGACGAATCATGGCCTCAGGATACCAAAAAAGTTGTTTTCAGCCATTGGTCCGTGCGTCTGTCTGTCTGTAAACAGGATATCTCAAGAACGGTAAAAGCTAGAAACTTGAAATTTGGTACACAAATTAATTTTATACGCCAGACGAACCACGAAACTTTTGGTTGAAATCGGCCGCATTCTGCGGCCACAGGGCCGCAAATGCTAGCCGCAAGCGCCGCTTCTTTAAATTGGTTAAAGATACAAATTTTTTTAGAGAACAACATTTTCTTAGATTAAAAAAATAATAGGGGTCTATTCTGATCATTTTTTTGATATCTTGAACTTTTTGGAACTCGGCCCCAATTTACCGGTATTTGGGGGGGACCCGCTTTGACTAACTTTTTTATTATTCATCCTACATAGGGGTTGTGACATATCAAATTCAATGATTTTGAAGTGCTGATTACGAATTTGGCATTGGTTTTTAGTTATCTATTACCGTTGAGTCACCAGTGGCGGAATTCGACTCTTTTTTGGGGGATAAGGAAAGTCGTGTGATGTTTACACCAGATTTTTTATGCTTGAAATCGAAAGAAAACTTAACGGAGAAGCAATTAAGATCATAAAAAAAGCCATTTAACCTGCTAGTTTTTTCACGACAGTGTCCGGTAAAGTGGGTGAATTTCGTATTGGATTTTTTTTGTTGTTGAGGAAACACAATTGGCATAGAAAATAAATAATATCTAATAAGGGAATAATACTTCAATAAACATAACTAAATGCGAAATTAAATGAAAATTATTTCTTCTAAATCAGTGCCGGATATTTTTTTTTTTTTTTTTCTCTCTCTCTTTTTTTCACTTTTCAAAGTTCAACTTGTATCAAAAATAATTATCGGATAATGCTGCTTCTAAAGTTGGCCTAGGGGTCCCCTCCTGAGACAATTTTAGTTGGTAAGTTGGTAAAATCTGTAGAAAACACATTGGGCGCTTTGAATGCAACGATTCTTGTAGGATCACCGAAGTTAAGCAACGTCCAGCGAGGAGAAGACTTCGTGATGCTGGCATTCCGGCCTAACCCATGCTGGGTGAGATAAATGTGTTTAGGAGGTTGGTGAGTTTCTTGCGAATGGAATGTAACACCCCCATTATGATATAACCATGCAGTTGAAACGCGATATTAAACCCAAATTAAAAAAAAAAAAAATCATACTGGTGTTACATGTCTCAAAATAAAAATCTAATTATCTCGAAATTTAAGAGAAAAAAATACCAGGTCAAGTAACAAACTCTTGAGGGTGAAAATTAAACCAATTCAATTATTTTAAAGAGGAGAAGAGAGAGAGAGAGACAAAGAGAGAGAAAAAAAAATATCCGGCACTGATTTAGAAGAAATAATCTTCATTTAATTTCGCATTTAGTTATGTTAATTGAAGTATTATTCCCTTATTAGGTATTATTTATTTTCTATGCCAATTGTGTTTCCTCAACAAAAAAAAATCCAATACGAAATTCACCCACTTTACCGGACACTGTCGTGAAAAAACTAGCAGGTTAAATGGCTTTTTTTATGATCTTAATCGCTTTTCCGTTAAGTTTTCTTTCGATTTCAAGCATAAAAAACATATGTCACTGCAGAGTTTCACCTCTAAAAATGCCAATTTTGAGAACACCATTAATTTACGGAAAAATTGACGTGAGAAAAAAAGTACTTTTACAAAAACCTTACTATGACCCTGATTACAAGTAAACAAGAATATTTGTTTGATTTCATATGGTATAAAACAATATTTTGAACCTATGAACATAAAAAAATACTAAAAAATCTAACTAACGCTGAAATACAGGGTGTAACAATTTTGAAACTTGCGCCCTACTAGCTTCGCCCCTGATAAGGTTTTTGAAAATTTTAAAAGCTCATTATACTCAGCCTAACTTGGACTTTAATTAACAGGAATAAAAAATATAGCATTCCATTTAAAATTCGCGAGAAAAATGAAAAAATATGGCCTAAAAGCCGGAAGGGCCGAACGGGGCCAAAAATAAATATGACCGCAGGATGGGCCATAGGGCACTTCCTATACCTAGGACTTTACAGAATTGAAAAGTTCCGTCGCGTTCAAAAGTTACGAGGGGGTGGCCACCTTTTCTGAAACATACTGTATAAGAGAAACCTGGATATAACAGAAAAAAAAACTCGGGTTCGAACCCCCGCGCCGACAAAAATTTGTATTCAAAGTTTGGTTACAGTTGTTTGTAAGGGATACGTTCCGATGAGCTCGTGTTGACCCAGCACCTAAATGGGAAGTAGGCACACTGCGGGATGGGCAGGCTACAACACAGACCACAAGCGTCTATAGTAGCTCCTGTTTCATGGCTACGAAATAAAAAGTCTGTGAAACACACAACTTTAAAAAATAAAAAAAAAATCGTACCTACGAGTACCTACAACACTACATACTGCATGACTATAACGACCTCAGTAGCTCGATTGATAAGGTTCGAGTCCCAAATTCCCACAATATTTAGCAATTATAAGTAAAGTGAGTTTGAGTAATTTCGCCATCCCGCCATTGGACGTTGCCCACATTAAATCAGATACTCGTTTTTCCTCACGAGGTATGAGAGGACTCCATAATATCCTAAATAAGCCGTCGTTTCTAGGACTACTTGAGTTTCTAGTTAAATCTAGTTTTTTTTTTACAATTTGGGTATACGTCCCTTTCAACGGCATGATCATATCACGAAGGGGTTTTACCCTCCAACCTGCTACCCTGATTAACCTCACTCAGCATGGTTTGGGCCGGAATGCCAGCCTCACGAAGTCTTCACCTTGCAGGACGTTTTTAACTTCGGTGATCCTAAAAGAATTGATCCATTCAACGTGCCATCGACGCTGGCTAATCTCTATTTCTGTTTAGGATACTCCTATTATTGACAATCTGAGACACAACTACTTCTGTTAATCTGTAAGAATAGCTATTGACAGTCAGTGGTGAGAGGTGTCAACTCCCACCCGTGAGTACGGACTAGCCTTCACGGCTAATACTCCGAAGCCCTAGTGCATAGTCAGACGTAATGGTCTCACATATATTGATTGACCGGTTATTCTAATCAGGCGTTAAATTTTTAATTTGCGGTGCATAGTTGAAACAATTTCAATTGGTTCATTAGTCCAAAATTAATATTCAAATAGCTTATTTTAAAATCTCGTTTGCAGCCATCTTCTTTGTGTCCGTATTTAAATCAACCAATCAGAGAGCTCGTAATATTAAAAGGAATTAACATTTAACCAGTGTGAAGCAAGCACTTAAATTTAAAACTCTACCTAATTACTTGATTAGCACTATGCACTGAAATAATCAGTTAATTTTTCCATTAGGCTTAAAGGAACTCTAGTTAACACTCGGATTAGCGTTCAACTATGCACTAGGGCTCAGGTGGAGTGCCTCTTGTACAAGCTATGAGTAAGACTAGGTGGGACGTGTTGATATTATGATAGGAGATAAACCTCGGTGCCAAGATACGATTCAATTGAAATCTTCACACAGTCATAGGGAACTATAAATTGTGAGTGATAACGACTGAGCTACAGCAATAAGCGTTGAATACACAAGTTCTCGTTCTATCACTGAAATTAAGCAACGTCCAGCGAGGCTAGAGGAATTGGATGGGTGACCATTAAAAATCCAACCTCGTGATGCTGGCTATTGATGACCCCACTCAGGCTGGGTGAGGTTAATTCGAGTAGCTGGTTTGTGAGTTTCCAGCGAATGGAGGGTAAAACCCCGTCGTGATATGACCATCAGTTTAAGGCGAAGTTAAACCCAAATTTAAGATAATACGAATGAGCTTTAAGATAATACGAATTAGGGAGAAAGCGTTTGCCCATTGCCTTTGTGGTTAATTCCGGCCTGCGCGAAAACTACTGAGTTCGGCTGGCACTGCACATACGAGTAATTATGAATATTATTTCCTAGTTTATTAAGTTTATTTTTTCCTGAGAAAAGAATAATAATATCGTTTTATTTCTACTAACCGTATAGAACTATTACGTCCCATTATTCCAGCAGTAAGCCCAAGACGTATCTTTACGTGGTATGAACGTATGAATCCCAAATGGGAGGGGAGCTTGTTATATCCTGGTTGGGTTTCGAACCCGCGACCTCTGGAATCTCTAGATTCATGAAAGTGCTGCCTTTACCACTCAGCTACAGGGACGGGACAGAAAAATAGTGCTTCTGCACGGATTGTCTCGGTTAACTTATTCTCTTCATGTCAGGAAGGTTAAAAGTTATCATATTTGTGTTAATCACTTTCTTGATGTCACAACTACTTAAACTCGCTCTACTTAATATTTCCTGGACTTGGAAATTGAACCACCGACCTCCAGATTACAAGTCCGCCGCCTTGTAGATCAAATTACTGAGCTCGGTTCAGGAAGGAAAAAATATATTTAATTTAATTTAATTTTTTCATTTAAAATCCCCTTGAAGTACAATATCTGTGGTTCTTTTAGGGCGTGGATTGGAGCATTCATCTTATTATTTACATCTAGTACAACTTCTCACTTTTCTGTTTATACTGATTAAAATAGAGAGGTTAGTTGATGGCATAGATATTCAGAACTACTACTTGCTAATGAGAGCATATAAGATCGAAACAGCTGTCCAGAGGTATGTTCTGATATTCATTTACATCTAGTACAACTTCAAACTTTCTGTTTATACTGATTAATTTATACATTTTTCTCAATCTTGTATTTCTATGAATTTTGTATTTGAATAAATATAAGGTATCATAGTTTTACGTTCAAGAAGGTAAGTCGGACGCGGAAAGTAAAGTAGGTAAGGAAGGTAAATCTTCAGCAGTTAAGAGTAGTTCTCTTAGCTAACCAGAGATTCCAATGCTCTCATTATAACTAGAGATCTAGTAATTGCCCATGGAACACTACGTGTATAAACATGACTCTTTCTAATCAAAAGTGGCACATAGTCCATAATTATTTGTTCTGCCTTGCTAAGACCAGGACGATATAACTTAGACAGTCTCTTAGTCTGTAAAGAGTAGATTGAATATGATACTATGTATGTATATTATACTTATACATACATAATATACAGGACATTTTGTGATGAACTTACCACCATAATTAAACACTGTAACATACAGAGTGTCCCCTGTAAAAAAAGCTATTCTTGTTATCGAAAAAATTAAACGAAATCAAGTTAATCGAGATTTAGAAAAAAAAAATTGTCCAAAAATACCACCCTGCATGTATTGTAATATTCTAGTTTAAAAAGGACTCGGAAACCATTTAGAAGTAAAATTATCAAATAAAATTCAAGTCGATCCATTTAAAAATCGAAAGTTGACACCTGAATTTCTGACTTTTGAACCACCCTTGGCTTTTTTATTTTTCAAAAACTCTTTCAGGGACCGAGTAATTTGTGGTGTCCAACTTTGGTGGGACACCCTGTATTTATGGTGATCAATTCATTTGAAAATGTCCCGTGTAATATTTGTACACTCTCTGTAACTTAGCGTACCGCACTGCTGGATGATAAGTAGAGGGAGGGTGCCTGCAATTATTTACAGGGTCTCCTTGAAGTGCGTCATAAATTCTAGGGGTGATTTGACTTGTCAAGGACAATCAAAAATGATCTAATGTTGATTTTATCAGGTTCATTTTCTAATTCTAGATTAAGGCTAAAACGTCCAGAACTATGAGTATCTTAATATTGTTATTATTATAGTATGCTTTATTAGGTAAGACAAAAATATATACGAGTATGTACAGTAAAATACAATGAAAGAAATTAAAAAGAAAAAATAAATATATTAAACAAAGAAAAAAAGTACAAAAAATAATGAAGCTAATGCCCTGCCTAAAGGACATTAGCAATCTCTTCCACCCAACCCTTTTTTTTAATTTGGGCTACGTTTCTCTCAACTGCATGGTCAATTTGGTCATATCACGACGAAATATCTGCAAGACTGCACCTCTGGGCCTCCGCAAACTGACAGACAGATATAACTTTTTTCGACTCATTTTTGAAGAAAAGCAATAGGTAATCGAAGAAGAAAAATTTATTTCTCGAACGTTTCGCGTCCCCTTCAACTGCAAGGTCATATCACGACGGGGCCGGGGGTCTACCCTACATTCGCAGCAAACTCACAAAACTGCTACTCAAATCAACCTCACCCAAACCTGAGTCGGGCCGGAAATAGCCAGCATCGCGAGGCAAAGGTTCAAATGGACCACTTGCACGGATTTTTTTAAAATTATTATTATTATTATTATTTTGGCTTTTCTGAAAGAGTTCATCCAGAAACCTTGTTAAAGTTTACGTCCAAGAGAGGAAATTTTAAAAAAAAAAAATTTCAAGTTCTGAATACACGAAACGAATGCAAGTGGCCCATTTGAATGGTTGAATGGAAAAGATTTCCTCAGAAAATGACCCCGTCTTTTAGTTAGGTCGTCAATAAAATAATATTCTATTTATTTATTTCATACGATTTTATCTTTTTCTTCTTAATTTTATACTGTAAATATTATACTTTATCCTCCTAATAAAGATTAAAATAATAATAATGGTTTTATGTGGAGGTAAGTACTTGGACATCTTGTCCTACTGCCTACACGGAGGTACATAATGGAAGTTTTTGCTGACAGTATTAAGATCAAGTTGAATATATTGCTGATTGTAAATGGCTTACCTTCACAAAATAGTACCTAAGCATGATTTTATTTCTTATTAAGACCACAGAGATGCATCGAGAACATTTCTGTAAAACTGTATAATTATGTATATTATAATAATATATTTTTAAGAACCCTTTTAAGGTGATGTAGGAAAAATGATTCTATTAAATAGTACGACCTCCGTGTATTGATGGCTATTACATTGTCTTGCACGCCACAGGTCCAGAGTTTGAATTCCGGCATATACAGGGCTTCCATAAAGTCTCACCCAGGTCTGGGTTTCTCGAAAACGACTCAAAATATCAAAAAACGCAAAAACCCATGTCCTTTTTTTTAAGGAGGATTAATTTTTAGCCATATTTTTTTACTACACAGGCCCAGTCAGGCTGGGCAACTTGGCATGCATGGACAAACTTAAAATCTTAAATGGAATGATTTTTTTTTTTTTTTTTAATAATACAATGAGGTAGATAGTTAGTTATGTATAATGTACGTAAAAATTCGCCTTCTCTATTGAAAATTACAAGATCAAATTTTTGGTCAATATCACTGGGCGTAACGGTGATATCCATTTCTTGCCAGGCTCCGTGGCGTAATGGTTGTGACTACTGCCCGAAGTCCAGAGATCCTGAGTTCAATTCCCGGTTGGAAGCAGAATATTTCGACAGAAAATTCTGTTCCCTCCGAACACGTGAGGTATTTCCGGCCCAACCCAGGTTAGCTTGTTGTGGGTAGATAGTACAATTCCCAGGGAATGAAAGGTAAAACCCCCAATCTCAAATCAGGACGTTAAATCCAAATAAGAATCACTTGTAGTACGTTCCATAAACACTCTCCTTCTCTCCATCCAACTTAATTGGAAAAATTGGCTCTTTCTGAACCACATATTTCTATACTGCGATCAACTTTCGTGACGTGAGACCGTGAGAACCAAGTTTCTTTATAAGACATTAAACAAACCCTTGGAAAGCCAGCGTCGATGGCATGTTGAATACACCGGTTCCCTTCAGAACACCGAAGTTAAGCGACATCCAGCGAGGTTAAGACTTGGATGGGTGACCATTCAAATTCTAATTCTCGTGACGCTGGCTTTTCCCGGCCCCACTCAGGCTGGGTGAGGTCAATGTGAGTAGCAGGTTTGTGAGTTTCTTGCGAATGGAAGGTAAAACCCCCGTCGTGATATGACCATGGCAGTTGAAAGCCACGTTAAACCCCACTAATAAAAAAAAAACCTTGGAAAACTGCAGCTAGGCTGGCTTGTTAGGGTTGACTAGTCCGTTCTCTGTTTATAGTTCTCTAGTGAGATACTGGTCTTCCTCATATTAACCATCCTTAACCATGAAGCTGCATGAGTCAGGAGTTATTGGGTACTTACTCAAAATGGAGGGACATACAGCATACAGACCTATGATATTATGGAGTATGGAGCTGATTTATTCTATTATTATTATTATTATATAACACTTTATTGGTTAACTACATACATTCATCAAATAGGACATGAAAAATAAAAAAACACGTAGCGAACCAAGGGGCGAGGTTAAAGCCTGTGGCTTTCTCTTCCACCGAACCCCATTATTCTAGTGTACTCCTCTAACCTAAAATTCATTCAAGAATTCAAACTATCCCCACAGGAGGCTAGAAATCCTCCATTGATGCTTACAAAACCTTGAAACCTCCCTCCATTCAGTGATTTATAGAATCTTTACTATTGCTCTTTTTTAAAGTGCTTTATTTCTTGTGGTTTTTGTAAATTTTAAGTCTCTTGCAATTCACAAATGTTGAAACTGTATTACTTTAGTTGAGATGGAGAGACAAATTTGAGGAGGATCTAAGAGAGAAGAAATACTGGAAAAAAGAGGACGCGCTTAGTAGAAAGATATGGAAGGAAAGGATTTGTGGAACAAATGCCGACCCCGAGTAGATGGCAAAAGGAAGTAAAAGAATAAGATCAGTAACAGTGACCTTAGTTAACCTGTATCTCTAAAAAATTACAGGTAGAGTTGGGGAATATCTTCTTCTTGTCATTTTGTCTTATTTCTAGTGGATGCTGCATGGGTTTTTGTGCATGGAACATCACATGTTATGCTTAGCTCTTAATAAAATATCTCAACACACACACTGTATGAGTCGACCAGTATTTTCCCACAGTATTTTTTACGCTAGTTTATGTAGGTAGGTGACTATACATCTCATACCTCAGCTTCTGACTTCAACAAAGTTCATGCTCTCCAGTAGAAAATATTTCTTAGTTCATACTCACCTTAAAAGTAACAAGTGATAAATAATCCTTTCAATACAGAAACACCAGACACTCTTTAAAAACACTTCAATACTATTTCTACACCAATATGAATAAACAATTAAAATTAACTTTATTGAATGCAAAGCATTCTGTTGTTACAAAGAGTGGTACCTTTCTATGATTAGTTTATTCTAATTATCGATTGACGGTAATCAGAATTTAACAACATTATGCAAATTTAACAAAAGAATATTAATTGGTAGGCACTAATTCAAAAATGCAACACGAATTATGTTAGGTACCTACTTAGGTAGTTTATGGAAAAAAACGAAATTTTCGACATGATTTTTGAAAAGGAAAAATAAAAACATACCAACGACACACGGAATTAACGGCGGCTAAATTTATTAGTTACGAAAGGTTAATTAATTAGTTATGTTCACCCAATATTCACTCAATTTACTGAAATTTTAGAAAACTTGGTAGAAGCAACAGGTAGTTTACAACTCATTCAAAAATTCTCAACACAACTCGAACCTAAGGAACGACCGACTTTCTTTTGAAAATAAACGCATATCAAAACCTGAAATGAAATGAACGCATTTCATGTTGTTTACCATTTACGGAAACGAGCGGAAAGAGCCGAACGCATTGCGGGCATAACGGATTTTCAAGTTGAATTGGTTTATGTGCTGCGCTCTATGAAATAAAGTTGAAGTTACTTGGGAACTTCCACATGGAGAATAAACGAAAAATACTTCAACTTTAACCCATTGTGACTAGCCAGCGTCGATAACGCGTTGAATTTCTCGTAGATTATTCGATGTTAAGCAACGTCCAATGATGAGAAGACTTCGCGATGCTCGCTTTTCGGGCTTACATTTCGACATTTTTGAAAATTTCACCTGAAATGAAGGGTCAATTATAATGAATTTTAATGTTGAAATAATTTCCCAATTAATTTACCTGAAATGGAACTCTATACTCTTCTTCTTCTTCACTTTGCCTTTTTCCTGATCTTACTTGGGGTCAGCATTGTTCAACCTCACGATTGAGTTGGTTGCTTGTGGCACATGTTTTAGGACATTGACGATACTCTTCGATTTTAACGTCCTAATTAGGATGGTGGTTTTATCCTTCATTCGCTGAGAATTGTACGAGCTACCTACATTAAACCACAACCTGGGTAGGCCCTCAGGTGTTCGGAGGGAACAGAATTATCTGTGTGAAAAGTCTGATGCAACCGGAAATCAAACTCAGGATCTCTGGACTGACAGATAGTAGTCACAACCGTTACGCCACGGAACCTGACAAGAAATCGAGCTCTACTACCAGCGCATTTTTCTTTTCTTTTTTAAACTATCAGCGTTAGAGATCTACTTCTTCTTCTTTTACTCTGTCTTGTCCCGCTCAAGCAGGGTCGACGTTGTTCAACCTCATGGTTGTGGTTGGTTCGTTTTGGCACATTTTTACGGCTGAATGCCCTTCCGAACGCCAACGATTCTATTTGATCGTCCTGGATTAGGATTTATAATTTTACTCTCCATTCGCTGGGAATCGTACCAGCTACCCACATTAACATTAACCAGCCTGGGTAGGGCCGGAAATGCCAGCCTCACATGTACGGAGGGAACAGAATTTTCTATGTGAAAAATCTGCTCCAACCGGGGATCGAACTCAGGATCTCTGGACTACGGACAGTAGTCACAACCGCTACGCCACGGAGGCTGGCAATCAGCGTTAGAGATAAGTTCAATTTTTTTTGTTGTTTTTCGGCATTCCTCTTCTTCTTTGTCACTCTCAACTGAAATTTCATTTTTCATCCTTTGTCCTAAGGTGCATTCTCTTTTGTTTGAAAAATTCTCTATATTCCACAGTAAAATAAAATGTAATTGAATCAAGGCAAGGTTTTCTATAAAAAGAAAAGAAGTATTTATATGTATTTCATTCAATAAAATACAATACATAGTATATCTACCTACTTAGATTAAAATTAAGTATATTTTTTTACCATTTATAATAATATAATAATAATAAATGAAAAAATATTCATGAACTGACTGATTAAAACAAGATCGGTCAGTCAGTATTCATGATAAGAATATTACTCCAAGAAAAATATATATAGACATTTCCAACAGAACTAAATAACATTAATAATTCTGGTAAAAAATAGTTGAAAAATCAGGTTGACATTAAGTTATTTTTTAAGCTTTGAATGGCAAATCAAACGTACTATTTTTTTTACAAACATGAATACCATTTTCATAATGAAATGATACAGTAGAGGTAGTGAAAACAAAAAGAAATATAATCATGAATTAGGAAATAACATTAAACATAACAATGAAACTTATTCACAACAGTTCAACCGTAAACTATGTAATTTAAACACTAATGTCACTAACCTTAAACAACAGCCACATTGCAAGAGGAAATAATCAAAGTCCAAGATAAATGAGTAATCAAAATATAATATTTCATATCAACAATAATACATAAAATTAAATAAGAGTAAATAACAATACATGATATAATTATGTAACAATATACAGAAAATTTATTATTCCTAGGTAAATGCAGATCACATATAAATTTATGTACGTTTATATACATAAATTCATACAGATCTATATAAATTTATGTACGTTTCAATTAGTGGACGTATTGAGAGACTAGACTACATTGATTCAGGTGCAGATATTGTATAAATGTCATTAAAATTAAAAATGAAAAGGTAACTTCTAAAAATATACACACAAATTTTCATCTCATATAGACGGAAAATGATGACCTTGTGTGCATAAAAATGAAATGAAAAACATAAAGAAGATCTACACAATAATTGAACCAATTATTTTCAAGTGTATAATATAAACGTCCAAAAATCGATTCATTCATTGAAAAAAATAAAGACTTTTTTTATTTTTATTTTAATTGAAAAATAATTATGAATGACCAGTTGACCAGTCAGAAAAAAAGAAATTAAGAAACAATTAGAAATTAGAAAAATGAGTTTATGATGATTCGAATTTACTACGTTATTGTTAGCTTAGTATTTAAAAAAATCTGTTATAAATTTCTTGTAACATCAGTTTTTTGTATATCACGATGTGATTGATATCACTGTTAGTCGAACTCGCTTTACTAAATATTTGCTGTCTCGGTCTCGAACCACGGACCTGCGGTTACGAGTCCGCCACTTTATTGCTCGAGCTACGGAGGCCGGTATTTCGGTAACCTCAACTACCTAGTTTAAATTCCACTACAGCCAGCGTCGATGGCATGTTGAATACACCGGTTCCCTTCAGAACACCGAAGTTAAGCGACATCCAGCGAGGTTAAGACTTGGATGGGTGATCATTCAAATTCTAATTCTCGTGACGCTGGCTTTTCCCGGCCCCACTCAGGCTGGGTGAGGTCAATGTGAGTAGCAGGTTTGTGAGTTTCCTGCGAATGGAGGGTAAAACCCCCGTCGTGATATGACCATGGCAGTTGAAAGCGACGTTAAACCCCAATTAAAAAAAAAAAAAAAAATTCCACTACAGCATCTATTAAAAAATGGTGGTAAAAAAAAAGAGATATGTGTTTCACAGCCTTTTTTGTTTCGTAGCCATGAAACAGGAGCTACTGTAGACGCTTGTGGTCTGTGTTGTAGCCTGCCCATCCCGTAGTATGCCTCCCCTCTAATGGGCGAGAAGTGACACAATACTTCCCATTTAGGTGCTGGGTCAACACGAGCGCACCGTAAGGTATCCCTTACAAACAACTGTAACCAAATTTTGAATACAAATTTTTTTCGGGGCGGGGGGTTCGAACCCGGGACCTTCCGCATGGCAAAGGTGAACCCGGTTGATATTTAGGTAGGACATTGGCTTTATTCTCTCTTTAGTTTTTGCTTCTTTGTTCAATCAATATATTTTTTTCTTTGTAATTTCATTGTATTGTACTGTACATATTGTACTTTGTCTTTACCTAATAAAGACTAATATAATAATAATATGTTAAAATTTAAAAATCTACGGGTATGACTGTGAGAGTAAAGGGACTCTTTAGTGTCAATTTTGCAAGATATTCAGAGTATTGCACTGTAACTTAATATCTATTTACTGGTAGTACGGACGGACTAAAGAAGAAACAAAATTATGACAACGAAAATAAAATTAATTAGAAATTAGGAATCATCGATAAAAACTCTCAAGAGTGGCATTTGTGACTTAAACTAAATTGTAAATCTGACTAAAAAGATATGAATTCAAAATTAACCAAATTATAAATTTCACTACAATTTTAAAAGGAGCATGCCGCCACTGGTCATAACTCATACAAGTATGTAACTACTCATTTTTCCTCAAATGGTACAAGTGGATTACGTACAAAACAAGTACAGAGCACAAAATTTTCTACCCACCCGGGAATCGAACCCAGGTCTCCTGCGTGCGAGGCGAGTGCTGTTAATGTATGACCCACCAGTAGCTGTTAATGTATGACCCACCAGTAGCTGTTAATGTATGACCCACCAGTAGCTGTTAATGTATGACCCACCAGTAGCTGTTAATGTATGACCCACCAGTAGCTGTTAATGTATGACCCACCAGTAGCTGTTAATGTATGACCCACCAGTAGCTGTTAATGTATGACCATCAGACGCGGCCGGTGCTAAGAAGTTGCGGAACTGCAGCACCCCCGGACACAAAAAAGAGAGGATTTTCTCTAAACCTAGCTCACACACAGTGAAAATTTTCACATATTTCTAGAAAAAATAATATATAATTATCATTATTAGCATGGCAAACAAACTCGAACTCTTTAGAATCTTTAGATACTGAAAACGTGACTCCCGGTTTAAGTGGAAGCACCCTCAAAACATTTTCCCACCGGCCGCGCCTATTGACAATTGAGAAAATTCAGCGATGGTTCTGAACGAGTGTCTTTTTACGCAACCAATCTTGGGTTCGTACTCCGGAATGACGCAATTTGTGAGACTAGCACAGTAAGTTATGTTATCATATTTCTGCTAACCACTTTATTGATGTCACAACTACTCCAACTCGCTTTACTAAATCTACGCTGAAACCGGGACTTGAACCAGCGACCTCCCGGTTACAAGTCCGCCGCCTTATCGATCAGGCTACTGAAGTCGGCGGATAGCACGGTACATGGGCAGTTGAGCAATCAAGTGTTCTTCAAGTAGAATGTGACAAGATCAGTGACCAGGAATTCTGTGAAAAAAAATAATTGTTGAGACAAATCACAAGAGAAAAACATTTTACTTCCTAGAAATTTCTAATATTAGAAATCGGAAGTGTTGTAATTTGAGGAGAATCGGTTGAGAATTTTAGTAAATACAAGTGATTCAGTAAAAAATCTGTGATTCTAGCGATATTAAATGTTGAAAATTTTGGTTAATGATTCACGAGGAAGTATTGTGTCCATAATTGGCTATGTATTTTTTTTTCTTTCAATTACCTATAAGGAATAGAATATATTGTTTTTTTTTTAATTTGGGTTTAACGTCGCTTTCAACTGCATCATGGTCATGTAACCTACTTTTATTTAATAACAAGCAAAAATTACTGTCAGCCTTTAAATTGTTACTTATGTACAAAAGACCTTTGTACATAAATAAATAAATTGTACATGTTGATTCAGGGTGAGCCTAGTGGCTCTTCAGCTGACGTATCGAGATATTGGGTACGAAACAATGCGTGGATTTTTCCTCATTTATTATTATTATTGAATACTTTATAACTTTGTTAGAAGGACATTTACAAACAAATAAATTACAAAATGGATAATAATATAAACAAGAAGAAAAGTAAATACATTAATACAATATATTTACCTGTTGGTTTTACTACAAACAAGTTCTCAACAGACAATACAATATTCTGTTTATCCTGCAAGAATGAGACTAAAGAGTCCCTTTACTCTCACAGTCTAAACAAAGTCTCATTTATGTACAAGTATACTCGTACACCACACACCAAGCAAAATCTAACAATGTCACCAGCACTATTCATGGATTTAAATCTTGGTCCAGCCCCAGCCAGCGTCGATGGCACGATTCCAGCTCTCATTCAGTTACCGAAGTTAAGCACCGTCCAGCGAGGCTATGACTTGGATAGGTGACCATTCAAATTTGAACCCTCGTGATGCTGGTTATTCCCGGCTCCACTGAGGCTGGGTATGGTAATTAGAGTAGCAGGTTTGTGAGTTTCCAACGAATGGAGGGTAAACCCCCGTCGTGATATGACCAAGCGACGTTCAACTCAAATTAAAAAAAAGATGGTGCTCCAAGTGAACACAATATAAATAGGCATTGGTGGTCAAGTGCTTTAGTAATCAAGGGAATGCATAAATTTTCCCTCATATAATTAAGAACATAACCAGTAATAACCACATAATTAGTCCTTCTCGGACAGCATACATATGTGTTTATAATTATTTGTCGATTAAAAGGTTGTTCAAGTCTTAGTGGTCGCTGTGGTTAGGGTGCTAGACGTGTAATGTAAATACTTGGCGTCAGTATTATATGCTCATATTGCTTATGCATCTATAGCTTTCATTTTTTTCCATTTAGCTTTGAAAGCAAATCCAAAATAAAAATCATTCTATCGAACCCGTCCTCTTCTCCAGTTTTTCTCTCCCAGGTCTTCCTCTGCATCTCATCATTGGCCTCTCTCTCTTTCTTTTAATGCCCATTTCTGATCCTTCTATTTTCGTATCCACACTCAGATCAGTATAAACATAAATGTGAGAAGTTGTACTAGATGTACGTACATGAGTATCAGAACATATCTGGACAGCTGTTTCGAGCTTATTTCCTTTCATCAGCAGGTAATAGTTCTGATTATCCATGCCATCAACTAACCTCTCTATTTTAATTAGTATAAACATAGTTTGCTCCACATGTCCAAACTATCTTCAATGTAACTTAGATGCGCACGGTTAGCTCAGTGGTAAGACGCTTTACCTGCGGAAGGTCCCGGGTTCGAACTTTCCGGTGCGCTCGTATTGACCAGGCACCTAAATGGGACGTATTGTGTCACTTCTCGCCCACCATAGAGGAAGCCCATTGCGGGATGGGCAAGCTACAGCACAGACTACAAGCGTCTTTAGTAGCTGTTGTTCATGGCTACGAAATAAATAAACTGGTATGAACCATTACACAACTTTCCCAATCGCTCAAAAATACCACCACTGGTGTTTATATTCGCGACTTTTTATAAATTTATTTTGGTAACAGGTTTCAAGGAAAGCTTTCTTGCCGCATTTCTCTCCCTACATGTAACATTTCAAGTCTCAAGCTTATACCGTTCTTGAAATATTTTGTTTACTGACAGACAGACACACAGGCCAAAGGCTGAAACTTTGGATTTAAACTCTGGGGATCCTAATATTATGTGTTTTGACATTGAAAACTGACTGTTAAATTTTTGGGTGATTCCATGACCTTTCTTTCTATAAGATTAAAAAAGTAAAAAGGCTGTGAAACACTCATCTTCAAAGCACTGGCTCGCTGAGGTTGAGACAGAGCCTTGAGAATGAAATGACTAAAGCATGGTAAATGAAAACAAATGGAGACATGGCTTGAATAATGGATAAGTGATAACGCAAGTTATAATGAATGACACGAATACAAGAGAAAAATAACAGGTAGACAGAATAGGTCTTATACATGTAAGTAACTTAACTAATTAAATTTAAACAAAAAAAGTGAACTTAATAACAATATATTATACTTGAGAGATTATGGAATTTTAACGCAATTTGTAGAGAAAAGGAAGTGAATGTCAATCAATCAATTTAAAAAAATGGAACTCTGAAATAAAGGCATGACTCAAATATTTGTTCTGTGTGAATACTTTAGTGAAACTACCACGATTACTCAAAATACCAAAAGACACAAAAAAGGAGAAAAATAACCAATATCACCTTATTTATACTGCCCGATTATGAATATTCCACCACTCAGCCCCATTATTCCAGCAGTACGCCCAAGACGTATTATTATGTGATCAAAATCCCAAATGAGAGAATAACTATGGATAGTCAGACGCCTTGACCACTGAGCTCTCGGGACAGATAACATGAATAACGGACAAGTAAAGCTGTGAGGTAAAATAATCAAATTTTAATTAGTTGTAGCTACAAAATTGTATTTTGTAATAAGTGATGTTCATTTTTCAATGCAACAAAAAAATTGATTTGAGAAAATGGATACAAAATAAGAAATTTAATATTACGTGTATGTTTCCTATAGTAAAAGCAAAATATGCATGGTCATTTCTAAAAGGCGCGTTCAACCTCAACTGTTTTATGGAATAAAGATGTACTACAAGTATTGAATGGTCTGCCGCCTTATCGATCAAGCTACCTGAGGTCGGTGTAAAGAACCATAATTACTAAGGTCCGGTAGTCCAAGCTTTTGGTTGATGGTTTTTTTCTTAATAGTGTCATGATTGTACACTACTTTGTCCGCCTAGTAAAGATTTAATGACACTAAATTCCCAAGAGGGTGTGTTAAAGTCCGCCGCCTTATCGAACTAGTTACTGAGGTCTGTTCCCAAGTATATTACTATTGACACACGTAGGAAATCGTTTATGAATGTGGGTGGTGGATGGATAGATGAGCCTCCCGGTAGGATGATAGTATGGGGTATGTTGTGGCTTTGAAATGGGGCTACGCTGTTGAATGATGAGAGTATGGAGGTTGTGACTGGTGGGGGCGTTGGGAACAATTCAATGGTATGTGAGTGAGAATGAAACTGATCCTGTGTAGAATGGACCATGATATGGGGTGACGGAGCCTGTGAACAATGGACATCAACACAGAGGAAGCAATGAGAATAGGAATTATAAAAGTGTGTATTTTTTTATCAAAGAAAGAGAGGTCTATATTTTAAAGTTATATATATAATTATATATATATGAGTAGATCTGTCTTTTGACAGGTTTCAACGCCATCTTCTCCAACTTTCACGATCCTGAGCACATGTTTTTATTTCTTCATAGCTTCGTCCTTTTAAAATATCCGTTAGCATGCCAAACTTCCTTCTTCCTCTTGATCTTCTACCTTCTATTGCTCCTTCCATGATTCTTCTTTGCAAACAATCTCTGCGTAAGATATGCTTAAAGTTATATAAGTGTGTATATTTTTACCAAACAAAAAGAGGTCTAAATTTTAACTCGATATCTGCGATAGCTGTTTTATTTATTTATTTTATATTGTGATGGGAAATACCCATTTTAGAAGAGTCTGATTGACCCGAAGGTTGCGGGTTCGAATACCGGCCGGCACGGAAAATTCTGACCGGGTTTTTCCGTTTCCGAAATGGTTTGGGTGTAATGCAAAAGCGGTTCCGGGGGTGACCTTTTTTTTAAACAAAAAAAGTAGGTAATAACGAGTGTCTTAGCATTTCAGTCCGTGTTAATAACTAGTGACTCACTATTTGGCATACCAAGCAGTTCATAACGAGTGACTCAACTTTTCACACAACAAGCAGTTCATAACGAGTGACTCAACATTTCACACAGCACGCAGTTCATAACGAGTGACTCACCCTTTCAATCAGTGTTCATAACAAATAACTCACCCTTTCAGTCCGTGTTCATAACAAACAACTCACCCTTTCAGTCCGTGTTCATAACGAGTGACTCACCCTTTCAGTCCGTGTTCATAACAAATAACTCACCCTTTCAGTCCGTGTTCATAACAAATAACTCACCCTTTCACTCCGTGTTCATAACGAGTAACTCACCCTTTCACTCCGTGTTCATAACGAGTAACTCACCCTTTCAGTCCGTGTTCATGTTCCTCTTCCATTCCTCCTCGTTGATCTTCCGGTCGATGAGTATCTGGGCGGTGGCGATGGCGTTCGGGCTCCCGTTGATGGTGACCACCCGGTTGCGAGTCCCGGGAGCGAAGATGCCCTTCTTCGAGATCTGCACGTTGGCTCCGGACCTGAGAGGGAGAGGATTTAAATTGTAAGAGCTGAATCGGAATCAAATATTAAGAAAGTATTAAATCTTCATTATGACAAGATCAGACCTAGAGGACGCCCAAGAAACACATGGGAGGGTGGTGTAAAAGAAATACTACAAGAGATCAATGTTCAAACAGACTATAAAACATTAGCACAAGATAGACAAGAATGGAGAAGGCTGGTGTGGGAAGTCAAGGACCCTCGTGGTCTGTGAAGACTCAGGAGTAAGTAAGTAAGTAATTGTTTATTTATGTCATATTTTACAATACATAATACATAAATTACATAGTAAAACTTATAGCTAGGGTTTCTAAAAATAACAATTATTTGAAAATATCACATTGAAACAAATACATAATAATATGGCGCAAAAAGAAATGGGGGAAAAATGGTAATTGATTTTCAATTTCAGAGGATGGTGAGAGTTGATTTTTTCACGCGGGGGTCGTTAGTTTTCTCTCAAATGTAAATGGGTATTAAAAAAAGCCCGGAAATAATAATAATAATATCGCCTTATTTATACTGCCCGATTAGGACTATCAAGTCCCATTATTCCAGCAGTAAGCCCAAGACGTATTATCAGGTGGTAAAAATCCCAAATGGGAGGATAACTTGTCTTGTCCCGGCTGGGTTTCAAACCCGTGACCTCTGGAATCTCTGGATTCACACAGTACCGCCTTTACCACTGAGCTACCGGGACAGACAGGGACTTGAATAATACAATTTAAGATAAGCAAAGTCAGACACACTCTCGAGTCGGATTTTCAACCAATCACAGTGCACTATAACCAAGTTAAAGAATAGTATAGTATAGTAGTGCATTATTTACACTGTCGACGACTCGAGACATGGAGTCTCATTATGCTAACAGTTCAATATGGCACCTCTTTATTGACTATATATTTTTACAAGATTTACATAAGTCCACTTGGATTAATAAAGCGAATCCAATATACTTGAAGTAATGAAAATATTTCGGTTCCAAGTGCTATCGGTAAAGGTGGGTTTTTAGTGGGTAGAAATCCCACACCCCAGGCTAAGACCTGTGTGTCTTTAAGAGATTGCCTTTCCTTAAAAAAAAAAATATATATATGTGGGCATTGGGGAGGAGAGCTATCCAATCATGGATCATCTAAATTTCACCCTTGGCCGAAATGTCACGAGAGGAGATATTCAACAATCCCATTGGTCAAGAGCACATGACCTACCCCGATTATCTTTCCACAACCAAAGGCCTAACCTGAGACCAGGGATCGGTCTCATTCTCCTTTCAGTTCTTGGTTAGAGATCAACGTCTGAGTGTGACTTAACGTAGCCAGGGAGTTACTCGCTCTCTTTCCGTTGCCCATATTACGTGTCAATCCTTTTTTTAGTGTTTCTCTTCCAATGTTCGTTTTTTATTTTCTTTTGTCACTCTATTACTAAACTCAATTTATATTAAATAATAATTTGTCGCCTTCTAATCAATTGTCCGTAGTTAAGATAGTACGTAGTGCGCTTTTCTTCATTTAATCCGGTATGGAGACCTTGGAAGATGGGGAAATTTACGAGGCGCCTACATATTGTATACTAGCGGGCTGCACCCGCTTCGCCAAGCCATCACACACACACCACCCATACATATCACACACCCACACACACACACACACACACATACACCACACCCACACCATACCATATACACAACACACACACCACACACACACCCATCCACACACACACACACAAACACATCCACACACATCGACACACACACACACATATATCCACACACACACACACACACACACACACACACACACACACACACACACACACACACACACACACACACACACACACACACACACACACATACAATCATCATTGCTGTAAATTTCAAAATCCCGAGCCAAAATCTATCATAGCGGATATTGATAATGTAGCAAACTGGCCTATATTTCGAGAACGGTGTGTCAGAATATGGCAATAAAGGGCTCAAATAAAAGCATGTGATGTTCTGAAACAGTTTTACAGTAAAAAAATATAGGTCCTTGCGATAAACTTTAGGTTCCACGCTGGAATCTTTTAAAAAACGTGAAAAGTCTGAAAAAAAGGTCGAAATTGCGAACATTCTGGCTTATATCTCGAGAACGGTACGTCAGAATGTGGCCTAAAATGATTTAATTGAAAGATAATTTTGTCTCATGTGTTTTTAAATAATAAAAAATATATGTCCTCGCGATAAATTTTAAGTTCCGCGCTTGAATGTGTTAAAAAACGTGAAAAGTCTGAAAAAAAGGTCGAAATTTCGAACATTCTGGCTTATATCTCGAGAACCGTACGACAGTATGTGGCCTAAAATGAATTAAATGAAAGTTAATTTTGTCTAATGTGTTATTAAATAATAAAAAATATAGGTCCTCGCGATAGATTTCAAGTTCCAGGGCAAAGACTGTCTTAAAATCGGACCCTTCCTCAAGGCAATACTCGAGGAAGGTCATAACTGAAGGACGGTTTGGAATTTTGGACTTTTGAAAGTTTTCCTGGTAGTTTTCGGCAATTTTACTTGGGGTCATCTCTCATCAATTTTTCGCTATCTCTTACCGTTTCGCCTAAACAATTCCGGACACACAAAGATACATACAAAGCCCGTCCATATTTCTCATTTATATATAGAGATATACTTCATGAATTAATTAGAGCATTTTTTTAATACAAAAAAACGATCACAACAGTACCTGCTCATGATATCATTGAGTGACCGCCCCCCGGGCCCTAGGATGGCGCCCACAATCAGTTCCGGCACCTCGATCTCGACTTTCTTCGCGTCGCCCGTGGCGGCCTCCCCCCCGTAGCCCCCCCGGCCCCCACAGGGGAGGGCGAGGTGGCGTAGTCCAGGGCCGCCCGCGGGAGGGAGGCTAGGCCGCCCCCGTTGAAGGGGTCTTGCCAGGAGGGGGTGGGCGGGGTGAAGGTGTTGGCCGGCTGGGGCTGTGTGCCCAGGCCCAGCCCTAGGATGCCGTACCTGCGAGGAGGAGAATTATTATTATTATTCTGTATTTCACGTATATTATTATTATTATTTAACTCTTTATTGGTCAACTACATACATTCAACAAAATAGGACATGCTAAAAAAAAAAAAAAAATAGAATATGTAGTGAACCAAGGGGCGAGGTTAAAGCCTGTGGCTTTCTCTTCCACCGAACCCCATAGGATATAAAAAATAATGAAAAAAAAATATATATAATAATAAATACTTGTAAAAAAGTAGAAGGAAACAAAAGTTAACAAATAACAAAAAAAAAGAGAAAAGAACAATTTAAAGGTACAATGAAAAGTATAGAAAACAGAGGAGAAGAAGAAGAAGAAGAAGGTACCTGTGAGGAGGAGAATTATTATTATTATTCTGTATTACACGTATATTAGATACGAGCCCTAGGATGCCGTACCTGTGAGGAGGAGAATTATTATTATTATTAGTATTTTTAACCTTTGTTACCCTTTTTTTTAAGCTTTATTAGGTAGAACAAAAAATATAGAAAATGTATTAGTTAGTACAGGGTCCGCCCGTTTAAGTGTGTAATAAATAAATATTGCTTCTAAGTCTATGAAGAAAAAAACCCCTCTACTCACTTGGCGAGCGTCGCCATGGCCGCGGAGATCTCGCCCGACTGCTGATCCGTGTAGCCCAGAGCTCGGATCAGCACCTTCATGTGCTCGATCAGCTGCGTGGTGGCAGCCACCGTGGCGCTGTTGAGCGAGCTCTGGTGGCTGAAGTTGAGGCTGAAGTTCAGCCCCCCGCCCCCGCCCCCACTCGGCGCACTGGTGGAGGGGGGCAAGCTGCTCAGTCCGTTGCTGTTCACCAGCGAGACGCCCGTCTGATTCAGAGAGGAGCCGTCTGAAAACACATCAATGATAAAAATAATATTATTATTTTGATTTTTTTTTTTTTTTAAGATGTGCCCAACAAGTTGGGACGTGTTTATTTTTTTCAAAATATATACAATTATACATGTTACAAATTTATTACATACTTGTACCTATAATATAACACATATTATACTATTTCAACCCAGTAATCTATGGTTACAATTTTAATTGCCTTGATGGATGTAACCTAGCTATTATAATAATAACATTCTTTAGTGGAAAGTAACCACCAGGCAAGGTTAATGATTTTTCCAAATTCCCCACCTTCAGCACAAGATTTTTTTGTCTTTTGAAGGTGGGTATACCCTCATTGTTGGTTGAAGATGTTATTGTAATATATAAATACATGGACACTTAAAAAAAAAAATAATAAAAAAAAATCTTAAAGCATTTTTCTACCACTTAACCCTCCAAATCTTGAATGTATTTTACTGTACTTTTCTTTTACATTACAGAGTAATTAACAAATAAGATATAGATCATAGGAAACGAAATATGAAAGTGAACCTACATGTCTTACACAGACTTGTCACACTAAGGGCCGAATTAATAGACTTTTTTGTAATACTTCTGTGGCGTTAAGTCACGGATTGCGTACTATGTAAGATAGGGAAAACCGACGCTTAGCAATGACTTGAGTCCTACCCAGGGTAGGTTAGTTTAAAGTGGGTAGCTGGTACGATTCCTAGCGAATGAATTGTTCAACCCCGTCCTGAATATTTCAAATCAGGACGTTAAACCAAATAGAATCAATGGACATGAAAGGAGTCTAAATATTGGAACCATACATATATGTAATCCTATAGGTATCGGTGGTGCATATTATTATTAAATTCTTTATTAGAATAATAGGCAAGACATAAAATACAAATAATTATTACAAAAAAATTAATAAAAAATGGAAACAATACAAAAAATAAAAAATAACGTAATAGATAAATATATACACATATGTCCTAATGCCACAAGGGGTCCGACCCTGAAGTAATGCCACACGGCGGTTCCAGGGCATAAATAAGAAAAGAACTGATAAATGAAGGGGTTTTTAGACGGTAAAAAACCTTCTCGCTGGCTCACAGGAACATACCAACGCCGGTGTTTGATGCAAATTTTCCCCTTCTCAAAAAAAAAAACTAAAGGGGTACGGGGTTATTGCCTACGGGAATCTCTTCCACCCAACCCTATCTCACGGACACAGATTTTTTTTTTTAATAACCATAAATAAATTAATTTTATTTGATTGTTCGCATATGCTTCCTTGTCTTTTATATTAGAGTGAAAATTAGAGAGCATATGATATTTTAATGAAATAAAATTTAAAAATGGTTAATTCTTTACTCATGTGGTTTTCTAGTTAAAGAGACTTATCTGTCCCGGTAGCTCAGTGGTAAAGGCGACACTCTGCGAATCCAGAGAATCCAGATGTTGTGGGTTCGAAACCCAGCCGGGACATGACATGTTATCCTCCTATTTGGGATTTTTACCACTTAATAATATGTCTTGGGCGCACTGCTGGAATAATGGGACTTTAATAGTCTTAATCGGGCAGTATAAATAAGGCGATATTATTATTATTATCTAGAATCACTCACAGTTGGATGCCCCGAGGGCCGCCTGTTGCTGCAGGAAGGGTGTGGCGGCGTAGGGCGACCCGGTCGGGTTGACGGAGGCCACGGGTCCGTTCACATCTGCGTACGAGACGTTCGCGCAGCTACCGGACGACGGGTCCTCGGCTATCTTCTCCAGGATGAGCTCCAGGGCGGCCGAGTTGGCCTCGCCCGAGCCCGACACGGTGATGCACCGCTCCTGCAGCTCCTTCGCTTTCTGCGACAGCTGCACGTAGGCGCCGCTCGCCTCCTGGAGCTGTCGGACGAAGCAGCCGCCCTTCCCGATGATCATGCCCGCGGTGCTGTTCGGCACCAGGACCTTCATCTGCAGGGACCGGACAGAAGGATGGAACTTTGAATAGAATAGAATAGAATCGAATCGAATCGAATAGAATAGAATAGAATAGAATAGAATAGAATCGAATAGAATAGAATATACCTTGTTTATACTGCCGAGGTAAGACTGAAAAGTCCCTTTGCTCCAGCAGTCAAACAGATCTTATATATTTTATAGGATAAATATTTTACAATTTAATATGTGAAAAAAACTATGTTTATTTTTAAAAAAGCTGAAAAAGTAAAAAATGGAAAAAAAAACTAAATTAAATTACAATGAAAGAAAAAGAAAAAACACTGCCAATTATGGACACAATACTTCCTCGTGATTGTTTCACATTGTTTGTTAACACATTCAGCGCCAAGGGTTTTTTTTTGGTAAGATGGTTCAGTGGACCAACTTATTTTGTGTGAAAAAAGAGGTAGGTAGACTCAAACAGCCATAAAAAAAATTTCTGGTCCAAAAAAAAACCAAAAAAATTCCACGGACCACGACAATCGAATCCCCATAAGAAATACACAGTAGCGTGTACACTATAAAGAGCATCGGTTTCTGAAAGTGAATGGGTGAGGTGTACACTTGTACAGCATAGTATACACGCGGTCCACTGTAGAAAACACTCGTGTACACTATACTGTTCACGTGGCGCTGAGTGTGTTAAACTTGTATCATACTGTCATACAGTACTCGAGACACAATAGAATACAGTAGAATCTCGCTCACTCAAAATCCCGATAGGTCGAAAATCCCGTTCACTCGAAAGAATTCTTCGGCCCTTGCCGAGCTTCGCCCCTTATTTAATACCTCGAATCCGTTATTTGGCAAAAAAAAAAAAAATAAAACGAGTTCATATAAAAAGTATAATCGAGATAATCTTTAGCCCTGTATTGGTAGTATGAATGGTAAAAAAAAAGAATCTATTATAGAAGCATACGTAGCTCAGCGATTTATTTTTATTTATAAGTAAAAAAAAAAAGAAGATGAGTATTTCACAGCCTTTCCATTTTGTAACTATCAAACAGCAGCAGCTGTATACGCTTGTGGTCTGTGTTGTAGCTTACCCATCCCCTATTTGCCTCTCTTGTGATGGGCGAGAAGTAACACAATACTTCCCTTCTAGATCACACTGGAAGGTATCCCTTACAAACTGAAGGCATTCCTTACGAAAGTATTTAAACAACTGAAACAAAAATTTGAATATTTTTCTTTTCGGTTCTGGATACCCTGGACCTTGGCTAGCGAGTACCTTAACATCATCACTCACCTCCGTGGCGTTAAGGTTGTGACTACTGCCCGTAGTCCCGAGATCCTAAATTTGATTCCCGGTTGGAGCAGACTTTACGCACAGAAAATTCTGTTCCCTTTGAACATGTGAGGCTGGCAATTCCGGCCCTACCCAGGCTGGGTAAGGTTAATGTGAGTAGCTGGTACGAGAATGGAGGGCAAAACCCCCGTCCTGTCTACCTCAAGGTATGCCGTTGAAACCAAATAGAATCAATGGACATGAAAGGAGCCTAGACATTGGATCTGGGCGTCCATATAATCCTCTCACCACCGTGATTTAGGGGTCAATACCTATCTCACGGACACGGAATTATTATCGTCACTCACCTGTTTCTCTCTCTCAGGGTCTCCGTTGTGCTCAGGTCTCTGCCGTATCTTCTCCATGATGAACTTGAGGATGGGCTTGATCTCGTCTGGCTGCCCTGATATCAGACACACCCGATCCGTGGTCCCTGCAAAGTTAAAAAGATAAGGAGCTGGTTATTTGTAATAATAATAATAATATAACAATAATTTAATTTTTTGTAATATGATTTTACAAGACCCAAAATAATAGTTTTTTACCCTACGGGGGAAAAACTTTAATATTTTGGGGTCTATGCTACAGCTTGACCCAATGAGATGTGTTTTCATTCTGCCGGTTGGAGCAGAGTACTGTGAGAAAAGAAGAGTATGCGGAATATAACAGGAACAAAACAAAGATCGTATAGTCTTTACGTGTATCTTAAATAATGTTTTGTCTTTATCCAATTAATAGATAGTACACTTGAAATAAGCTGTTCTACACAGCCTCGAAGCATGTGGTGGAGATATCTGGACACCTTTGCGGTGTCTTAGCTATCGGCCTCAAATAGTGCCTATGGAAGGTTCTATCACTCTTCCAGTCTCCTATTTTCAGAATAGAGTCCAAAGAAAACTCAGAATTCATTCGTGAGGTCCCCACCGCAGACCTAAAAGACCCGGCCGAAGCATTTATACCTGCTCCACGCAGGGCTGAACCACCCTGCGATTACAAATCTAGAAGCAGGGTTTACTCGTCCACGTGTAGTGATAAAGAGAGAATCGCAAGACTTGGACTTAGAGCGGTTACCAGATAACTCGATTAGTTTTCAAATCCAAGAGACGGGATCAAGGTTGGGATCTGAGTTATTCTTTTTAAGCAGCCAGCCAGATACTACGTGGGAGGCGAAATCTGATTTAGAACCAAAAGCTGGCCAAAAACCATCTCGTCTCCTTGGTCTTGGAAGAGATCCTGAGAGGAGCGCAGGAGAGTCAAATCGTGAACCCTTCTTGCAGAAGGTAACAGGAGGACAAGCGCCACATGGCGACATACTTCGAAAAGTTGAGTTTACTCGTGTTTGGTAGGTGGTTAGTCATCCAGGAAGAGAGAGTTTCAATATTCCAAATCTCTCTAGATTTAGGGGCCACCTCCGTGGCTATAACCACTGCCCACAGTCCAGAGATCCCGAGTTTGATTGCCGGTTGGGGCAGACTTCGACGAAACTTCTGTTCCCTCCAAACACGTGAGGCTGATGGCATTTCCGGCCCTACCCAGGCTGGGTGAGGTTAATGCGGGAAGCTGGTACGATTCCCAGCGAATGGAGGGTAAAACCCCCGTCTTGTCTACGTCAAATCAGGACGTACATCAGAATTAGAATCATTGTTCACAATAGATCTAAATAGAGGCCGGTGTGATAATTAATTGGTGCTTCCCTTGTGGAACTCCAACCGGTCTAAAATAATAAATAATTAGGGGCCACCTTCAAACTCAAAGGTTTTAGTACGTGTTGTACGATTGGGCGGTAACATATCTCTGTGTGTCTAGGTTGACACACCCTAGGTTAACACAGGGGTCCGCAAAGGTTGACACAACCGATTTGTGAACGAGAATTATACTGTACGCAAAGTTTTCAGAGTGAAGAATGCTCAAAAATCTTGCGACTTCCTGGGGGAAAGATTGTTTCGAGAAACATTCTTAGCTGACGACCATGAGAGCCACCTTTCCCAAGGGACCTTGTAGGTTTAACTTTTCCTGTGGACAGGTCTACTAGGCACTCGTTTAGATCCTTCAGAGTGATGGGTTAGCAAACTGCTCTCCTCAGCAGATCTGGGCGCCAGACCGCGTTTTCCCAGGACTGAGCAATTATGATAAATGCGCCATAAGCTGAGTTCAGGTGGTTCAGGACTCGAGGAAGCAGGGGAGGGGTAGGAATACCCATGCTAGCGGGAAGTTCCATTCTCTGAAAAGGATGCCTTCTTCAGAGACCTTGCTTGAACATCTCGAGCTGAGCGAGAAACGTAACACGGAACAACTGCCGACTTTGCTGACGCAAAGAGGTCTATGACCGGTTTTCCCCAGACCCGAAATATAGGTGCTGTTAGCTGGAGGAGAAGGTGCCATTCGGGAATTAGATTTGAGCGAAATAGACTGTCTGCGATGTTGTACATCTGTGGGATGTACTCTGCTCAGAGAAAAATATTGACTAACGCTATCCCGTAGATTTTCTCTACTCTCCTATCGTATGTAAGCCACTACCGTTGCATTGTCTGTGAACAAGAACCACTTTGTTCTGAAGATATTCCAAATGTGTTTCAAAGGACATCTGCACTGCGAAGAGCTCTTTGACATTGATATGCCACTCTTTTTGGCTCCTTCTCCAAGAATCTTGGCCATTTGATTGCCTTCATCACTCCCCATCCACTGGAAGATGCGACGTTCGTCACAAACACTTGAGGGACGATGAAAAATTGGAAGTGGAAGATGAAGCGTTGAGATCCACCGACGAATCGAGATAGGACCATCGAAGGAATTTGACACAACATTAGGGGTTTGGATCTTGGGAGTCGCCGACTAAGTTTTCAGGTTGAAGACCTCTCACACCCAAATCTCTTTTCCTTGTGATACCCGAGTTGCGGTGAGGGTGTTGAGATCGGGGGACAAGTATCCTCGTAGTGCGGCTTCTCTGAGGTCGTGGGCGAGGTTGAGAAGAAGAAGAGTGTGATTTCACAGCTTCGAGTAAGGCCTTGGGCTCAAACAATTAGTCTTCCGAAGGAGGAATATCCTTCAGAATCCGACGCGGGACCTAAATCGCTGGTACGAACAGGCTTCTCCGACTGGCAATAGTTTGGGATCTCTTTCCGCTTACGCACTAAAGAAGACTATCGGAAGTCTTCTTAAAAGCAGAATCTTCCGAGGTCAGTTCTTTTATCAGGTCGTTCTTCAACGACTTCACAGATGGATGTGCCGCAACGATCTGGTTCGAGGCGTCTGCAGTGCAGGACGTTGGAGAATTAGGCCGTGGGATAATATCCCACAAGCTCCGTCCATATTAGCCAGGAGATCCGCTCATGCACTTTAGTTCCGCTGGGCCTTCAGTTCCGAATTTGGCTGCAGACGAGCAAAGATACCATAAGCGAAGATACTATGTATCTAATGCTGTTCCAACTTGTAGAATTGAGATTCTGACATTTGCGGCCATTTATTTCGGCTTCAGGAGATGGAAGAGGAACATCCGGCTCACATTCTTTTACGCAGGGGGTAAAATCGAACGGAAGGTCTGGAGTCGCTATAACTTCCTCGTGCTCGCCATACAGGGGACGAGCTTCCGGGAGAGAATAGTCACCCACAGAATCCGAGGCTTCCGAAGGGTCAGACGCCGACAACTCATCGTTCTGGACGATCGGTTGAATATGAGTCGGCCGGAGCCTGGTGAAGAGAAAATTCATGGCGTCATTCATCCTTCCCATCAGCCTGTCCTCTGTACTTGGAAGCGTTTGTCAAGAGTTTTTTTTTTTTTTTTTTTTGTGTCCCAGAATCTTCCGGAGACTCTGTTGACAGGGACGATTATCTGGAGACTGGTATGGAAACATTTCCAACCAGGATTATGTCCGCTGATTCACGAGAAATGAGCTCCGATTTTAGGGGAGCTACAGCCTGAGCCATGATATCGTGTGACTGCGATGATCCACGGATCTGCTTTTTCATATTCCTATAGTGGTATTCCTTCAAGACTGACGCACTTGGATCAAAGGCCCGAACTATATTCAGCGTGGGGAGGGCGAACCGAAGCTTGTTAAGGACTGTTGCATCTACTTCAAAGCCCAAGTCGATCGAGTTGATCAGCGTCCAATCGCTCCAGCCATCAGGTAGAAACTTCTTTGCCGCATGCTTCAGGCGAGACAGGACGTCATTGTCAGACGGCAGGTCACAGAGGGCTCCCAAAGACTACCGAGCATTGGTAGTCAAGTGGATAACGCGCTAGTCTGGTAATCCAGTTAGCGTAGGGATCCGTTGGTTCGAATCCCACTCAGTGCATGAATTTTTCCTCATTCATTTGAGTTTGTGACCACATAATAATAAGACTCTGAGGGTTAGGTGGCAGAAAATGCTTTGAGCATTAACCTCGCCTGGTGGATAACTTCCACTAAAGAGTATTATTATAAAGATGTTGCCGTAGCCATCTGACAAGAATACTAGACAAACAATGAGTATTGGCAGTATTTTATCTCTTGAACGGCTCAAATTATTGAGCAACGATGCAATATCCGAAGCAGGGCTCGACCAGAAAGGAGAAGGGGATCAGGGAGACGCGCCCAAGCAAAAGGCAGACGAAGAATCACTTCACGGCTCAAATCCTGAGCAACGGCTCGACTGGTTAAAAAGGTATAGGTACCAGGAGATAGGCAAGGGGTCTAGAGAGACGCACCTAAGCAAAGGAGGGAAAGAGTCCAGCCCACGGATCAAAAATCTGAGAAACGGCTCGAATGATTCCAGGGGTTTAGGCATCAGGAGACGGGCAAGGGGTCTGAGGAGACGCACCCGAACCAATTAAGGACCGAGTTCAGCCCACGGCTCAATATTTTGAGCAACGGCTCGAGTGGTACCAAGGGCCTAGGCACCAGGAAACAGGCAAGGGGTCTAAAGAGACGCACCCAAGCCAAGGAGGTACAGAGTACAGCACACGGCTCAAAATCTTGAGCAACTACGCAACATCTACCGATGGCATAGGTACAAGAAGACAGGGAAGGGGTCTAGGGAGACCGCACCCGCAAAAAGGGACAAGGTCCAGTCCACGGCTCAAAATATTGAGTGACGGCTCGACTGGTACCAGGGGCATAGGTACCAGGAGACAGGCAAGGGGTCTAGGGAGACGCACCCAAGCCAAGCCAAGGAGGGGCAGGACCTAGTCCACGTCTCAACTTGTATCGAAAGCATAGGAACCAGGAGAAAGGCCGGGGGTCTAGGCAGACGCACCCGCAAATGGGGAGGACAAAGTCCAGTCCATGGCTCAAAATCTTGAGCAACGGCTCGACTGGAACCAAAGGCATAGGTACCGGGAGACAGGCCGGGGGTCTAAGGTGACGCACCCGCCAAAGAGGGAGGAAAAGTCAACTCCACGGATCAAATCTTCAGCAACGGCTCGCAACTCCACGGATCAAATCTTCAGCAACGCTCGTAACTCCACGGATCAAATCTTCAGCAACGGCTCGCAACTCCACGGATCAAATCTTCAGCAACGGCTCGACTGGTACCAAAGCCATAGGTACCAGGAGACAGGCTGGGGGTCTGGAGAGACGCACCCGCCAAAGAGGGAGGACAAAGTCACCTCACGGCTCAAAATCTTGAGCAACGGCTCGACTGGTACCAAAGGCATAGGTACCAGGAGACAGGCCGGGGGTCAGGGGAGACGCACCCGCCAAAGAAGGAGGACAAAGTCAACTCCACGGCTCTAAATCTTGAGCAACGGCTCGACTGGTACCAAAGGCATAGGTACCAGGAGATAGGCCGGGGGTCAGGGGAGACGCACCCGCCAAAGAGGGAGGACAATGTCAACTCCACGGCTCAAATCTTGAGCGACGGCTCGACTGGTACCAAAGGCGTAGGTACCAGGAGACAGGCCGGGGGTCAGGAGAGACGCACCCGCCAAAGAAGGAGGACAAAGTCAACTCCACGGCTCAAAATCTTGAGCAACGGCTCGACTGGTACCAAAGGCATAGGTACCAGGAGATAGGCCGGGGTCAGGGGAGACGCACCCGCCAAAGAGGGAGGACAATGTCAACTCCACGGCTCAAAATCTTGAGCAACGGCTCGACTGGTACCAAAGGCATAGGTACCAGGAGATAGGCCGGGGGTCAGGGGAGACGCACCCGCCAAAGAAGGAGGACAAAGTCAACTCCCCGGCTCAAAATCTTGAGTAACGGCTCGACTTGTACCGAGGCACAAGGAACTCAAAACTCATGAGCCCAGGATGAAAAATCAGGAAAGATCTTACCCTGATTTCTGTAGCGCTGAAATATAACACACGGCGCGAAGACGGACTGGAACTTATCAAAATGTCACTTGAAAATATATGGACACGGCTCGGAAACGGACCGCAAATTGATTAACTTTCACCATATAAAGACAAAATATTTTGCACAATAAATTGTTGTTACTAGGTCAAAGATCAAAAGAGTACTGAAGTTCAGAAGCTTTCTAGTCATAATCAAAAGCTCCTCCGCTAGGAGCAGCACTGTTGGAGAAAAGAGGGGAAATCTACGGAAAAGGGAGAAAGTTAAGGCGCGTTTGCACAGTTACTAGATCAAAAGACCAAAGCGTAATCTCATTGGGTCAAGCTGTAGCATAGACCCCAAAATACAAAATTATAAAATAAAAATGAAACTCGGTTTTTTTTTTAAATATAAAAATAAAAGTGAATCTTGATTGGTGGATGAGTTGATTATTTACAATGATAATAAAAAGAACAGAATATCTTGAAAAGAAAGACAGTTAGTCAATCACACCTACATCTTCAATATTGACGAGATTTGAGGCTCTATCTAAAATAACAAAATAAAATATTTAGATTCCAATCTTTTAGAAAAAAAATTGTTATTTGTGTTATGGTGTCACAATTTTTAGTGGGTAGCATCGACATTACGAGAACTAATGCTAGTACATCCCATCTCCGACAACCATTTTTAACTTTTATTTATTTATTACAGATAATATGTTTCTGCCATTTGCAATCCAGAGGTCAAAGTACTCAGAATAATTGAGCAATTTTCTCTCTGGATTACAAGTGACATTTTTTGGAATAGGTATGATATTCAATCATCATATTCCAATATCAATCTCGTAAAACCGCCACTGATCAATGCCCACTTTACAAGCACTCCAATTGTCCACACGTGCCGAGGGTAGGCCCCAACATCCATAATACAGAGCCGAAAAAATTTCGATCCCACCGGAATTCGAACCAGGGTCACCTGGAGTGCAACTTGAGCATGCTAGGCCAGAGACTGTATGTAGTTTCTATGCCACAAGTTTAGTATGTAGCTCAGCATTACATGTTTTAATGACTCAGAGGAGTACATGGGTAGAGATCATAATGCTATGGACCTTATCTTTTGTTTCTTCATTTTTCTGTTTAATTTTTTCGTGTCCATATTATATAAATGTATGCTGGCAGTAATTGCTGAATTCTAAGGTTGTAGGTACTACACTTGCAACCTGGTCTCTAGTGTAGGTAGGTCATTAAAAGAAAAAAAACTGACTGGAGAAAACTGTCCAAAAAGTCTCCTCAACAACTACTCCAACAAAAACAGAATGTCATTGCAACATAAAAGTCTCGAACCATCACACATCTAAGTCTCATTCATGTTAAACGCTCTGCTACTGAGTAAGAAAAACAATACAAAGCTAATATTTCAAGCAATGTAACCTCAAAGTAACTATTACATGAAAAAAAATCTGGTTAGTATAATGATAAGAACTTTAAGTACTTAATGATTGCTTGACTAATTTCGTTCTCTTTGATACCCAAGTAGCTACCAAATACTGGTAACCTACCATCTTGGTAGAGGTCAAGTTTAATGTTAATCAGTACATACAGGGTTTGTGTAATCTCAATGAGTTCAGATGATTCAATGATTTATTGGAGTTGAAACAAATTAAATAGGATTTCTGGTTAAATTTTTACTTTCCTTAATCTACAATTTTTTTTTTTTTTACTTTCGAAATATTTTTCTTTATTAAATAATACTATTGAACTTTTTCTGTTGATCAGAGAAAGTATTTTCTGTTGATTTTTTTAATTTTGTAAACAACCTTCAATTAAGTTCTTTACAAAACCGACCTCAGCCAGCGTCGATGGCATGTTGAATACACCGGTTCCCTTCAGAACACCGAAGTTAAGCGACATCCAGCGAGGTTAAGACTTGGATGGGTGACCATTCAAATTCTAATTCTCGTGACGCTGGCTTTTCCCGGCCCCACTCAGGCTGGGTGAGGTCAATGTGAGTAGCAGGTTTGTGAGTTTCCTGCGAATGGAGGGTAAAACCCCCGTTGTGATATGACCATGGCAGTTGAAAGCGACGTTAAACCCCACTAAAAAAAAAAAAAAAAAAAAAAAAAAACCGACCAAAAAAAACGTAATTTCATAAAGCTAGTTTGAGTATCACGATTGTGATCAACACAAACATGTTGATTTTTTTATAAGGAGAGAAAAAAAAATCTTTACACAGCTGACATTGGCACTTACATTTTTTTATTATGATTAATTAATCAAAGTTAGTTATCATATAATTATGTGTTCATCACTTTCGTGATATCACAACTACTCAAACTAGCTTTACTAAATCTACGCTGAAACCGGGACTTGAACCACCGACCTCCAGGTTACAAGTCCGCCGCCTTATCGATCAAGCTAATGAGGTCGGTTATTATTAATTAATCATCCAGTATAGTGCTTACTGAATTAAATCTTATTTGGAATAAAGCTGTCTACCTTGATGAGATAACTAATGCTCATCATCCAATGATCTGCTCTCAGATCAGACAAAGAACAGTTGTGAGGTTAACAATCACAACTGGTGCATTCACAAATCACCTTGGAGGAAGTTCTGGGTTTGATTCCCTGGATGTATTGGTTATTGAAGCATGGTTCAAAGAAATTCTAAGCCAGCTTCAATGACACGTTGAATACACCAGTACTCATCCAGTCACTGAAGTTAAGCCACGCCCAGCAAGGTTAAGACTTGGATGAATGACCATTCAAGTTCCAACTCTCAGGATGCTGACCCCACTCAGGCTGGATGAGGTTAATTTGAGTAGCTGATGTGTGAGTTTCCTACAAATGGAGGGTAAAACCCCTGTTGTGATATGACTATAAATATGGTTGAAAGTGACATTTAAAAAAATCAGCCTAGTATAGATGTGTGATCTATTGAATACACCAGTTTATAACATATCTGATAGATCAAACCAACAGACATGAATTGGTGCCTATCATGAGTTTGAATCAATAGGTCTTCAGAATATCTGCTGGCACCCGTGCTTTCCTAAGGCTGAGAGAGAATAATGTCAGTAGCTGGGACAGCTTACATCAGAATACAATTGAATATTTCATCTAATGTTCAATAAATAAATAATTAAGAACTTTTTTGCATAGGTTTGATTTGAAAAGAAACTTTTATCTTTCTTGCAAAATAAAACCACAAAAAATGTTCATTTCATAATGAAATTCAATTTTTTCTTAACCTTAAAACAAAATATCTGAGACCCATAATTATTCTATTCAATGGACAATAACTTGTAATTGCAAAATTAAAGATGCAACACACTGAGTATAGAATAATAGGTAGGTATGGTACAGAATTTTATGGTAGATATACATTGGAAATATTATATCTTATAACTCAATAATTTTGTAGATAACAAGTTGGTCTGTCTGTGTGTGACATGAAGAACATGTTTAATAATAATAATTCTTGAACAAAGCAAACTTTTGCAGCTACCTATTTACTACAAATTAATTTTTGGTAAATATTTCTTTACTGAGAATTATGATCCTAGTTCAACTTAATAATAAAAACTAGAGCAAAAATATTCCTATAGCAATTAGTATTAGTATTTGACCCAAAAATTATGCATTTTTCGAGAAAAAATTTATGTCCAAAGAATCTATATAAAAAATCCTTGGCACAATAAACTTACCAGGGTAAAAGTCATTAGCTTTGGACATTTTAATTTTGGCTCCTGTGTCTTTCTGAATCTGAGCAATAGTTTCCCCACCCTTTCCAATGATGGCTCCGGCTGCATAGCTTGGCACAAGGATTTTGATTTGACATACTCCATCTGAAATGAAGAAAATACATTTCAAATTTAATAATATTTATAGTTATCATAATTGTGTTATTCACTTTCGTGATATCACAACTACTCAAAACTTGCTTTTACTAAATCTACGCTGAAACCGGGACTTGAACCACCAACCTCCAGGTTACAAGTCCGCTGCCTTATCGATCAAGCCACTGAGGTCGGTTAATAATATTTATATAAAATGTGAAGTCTATTCCTAATCCTTTGCAACAAAAAGTAGATCTAATCTATAGACAAAACTCAACAATTCATAGAGAGAGACAATAAAATAAAATGTATTTTATTTTTAATAATATTTATATAAAATAAAATACATTTTATTTTATTGTCTCTCTCTATGAATTGTTTTGTCTATAGATTAGATCTACTTTTTGTTGCAAAGGATTAGGGATAGACTTCACAAAATTTGAGACAAATATTTTAGAAGGTATCAATGATGTTTTTGGGGACAAGATAAAAACTTTCCAAACATCAATTAGGTACTTAGTCTTATCTGATGGCCAAGTATAATCTAATCTATTTGTTTGGAGGCAAGTTAATAAAATAAAATGTTATAGTATCCAAAGAAATAGAAATATTTATTAAAAAAAAAAAAAAATGTGCATCTCATCTGAGAAGAGAACTCTCATAATTAGCACTCTTTATCAATTCTTCCCATACTAAAATAAATAAAATAATAACATTCTTTAGTGGAAGGTAACCACCAGGCAATGTTAATGCTAAAAGGGTTGGGTGGAAGAGATTGCCACAGGCAATAACCCCACCCTTTAGGTAGGACATTATTGTTATTTTCTTTTTTACTTATTTATTTTGTCATTTGTTTGTTTGATTGTTTTTTTTTTTTTTTTTTTTTCTCCTTCTTCTTTACTTAATTTTATACTGTTACCATTGTACTTTGTTCTCCTAATAAAGCTTTAAAAAAAGGATTTTCTACTACCTAACCCTCAGAGTCTTATTATTATGTGGTCACAAACTCAAAATAATAAGAAAAGTCCATGCACTGGGATAGAGTTAAACCAATGGATCCCTACATTACCTGTATTACCAGGCTGGCACGCTAACCACTTAACTACCAGTGCACTACCATACCTAACAGCCCCTAGATTGATAGGGCTACTCTACTCAAAACAGCCTAGGTAGACTATGCACTTTTTCAGAAAGTGTGTACAAACAGTAAAAGAAGAAATTTGTAATTAGTATTAAAAATAAATCAAAAATCTTGACAACTGATATATAATCAGGATTAGATGATAATACTAATAATTTCATCCTGATTAAATGATTAGTATTAGGAAATATGGTCAAATATTTGCCATCTTCTGTTATCAGTAACTTTCATATATGACATGTCTCTGTTAAAATCATTTGTTGTAGGTACAAAAAAATATTGAAATGTAGCATAAGGCAAACAAAAATAAATTTAATCTAGCATCACTTCTAGATTTAATTAAACAAAAAAAATATTTCTCATGTAATAGTTTAAAATGATAGTGACATTGCACACAAACAATACAAGGTTTTGGAATAAAAGCATAGACACTCAACAACATAAACTAAAGACCAAAAGGTTACTCAATGAAACATTATTTCCACTTATTTTAAATCTCATCATCTTGATGCATTTTAATTATGATTGTAAATATACGAAGGTGAATAAACAGCAGGCAAAACTAATTGCATCAAAGGAGAGGGATTAATTCATGAAGACTTGATGGATTAAGAGGATGTATCTGTTATCAGTTGTGTTGGTGATAAGCTATTCACCTTGAAAACAAAAAATAAGGAAACCATAAGTTATTTGGCAAAGGTACTAATTTATAAAAATAAAATACAAGTATGTCCAGTCTACCAATCACATTGGATTATGTGGTTCTTGTAAAACATAGTAGATAGATAGATAAATTTTATTTGTAATAAAATTTGTAAAACATAGTGTTCAGACAAACAATTTCTTTAATTATTTATAAAAAGTTTTAAGTTTTTTTTTTACCCGGGATCAGTACGGTTCGGTTTTGTAACATATCCAGTCAGTACACGGTAACGCATATGGTTGTGAGAAAAATCTTAAAATTTTTGACATCATTTAAGGTTTTTCAACAAAGTTTGCCATGGAACTTGAACATTATTGCAATGACATATTTTTTATCATAAATTCAGTTAAAGAACACCACAGGATTTCATTTGAGACCTTTAACGGAATATTCTGATAAACCATTCTCAAAAAAACTTGAACTCTATCTTTGACATTAACCCCACCAATGTTTTATACACTCATGTATGAAAAGTTTGAAGGGCCTAGCTTGGTATCATATTTGAAGGTTGTACATGGAAAATTTAGATATATATTTCAAGAGAGAGTTGTTTCAGTGTTTTGTTGCTGTTAATGTAGCCAGCCAGCTTGGCTACAGCTGAAGGGAGAAATCATGGTCTCCAGCCAACTTTATTTCAAATTTGGCTCATCCTGAACCACATATTTCAATATAGTGTTGCCTCAGTGCTGAGTACACTGTCTTGGGAAGATGTCCTTGGAGAAGTTTTTTTATGTATTGTGAAAATAAAAAAAGAATTTGACAGAGCTAGAAAAAAAAAATATGTGATCAGTCATTGTGAGGACTTATGACTTTTTAATTGTAATTAATTAAAACATTGGGAAAGTGCAAGCTAATCTGACTTGAAAGGGTTGGATAGTCAGTTCTCTGTAAATTTGAACATGATTTGCAGTAGTTATCTACCTACTGAAAGTTTTTATTTGGTAATGTATGTAGGGCTGATAACAGTGTGTTAACTATCTACACATTCTATTTAACAATAAGGTACCTGCTTTTTCAAATCAATTGGGTCTTTCTGGGTCCTTCAACTGACCAAAGGATCAACTTTCGAACTTTAAGGGTGGAGTGTGTATTCTTTAACAGCCTGATTAAGCACAGTCATTAGTCATTTTATTGTGAATAAATTTGATTTATTTAATCAGTTTATTAGTGACTATGCAACTGGGCATATGATATATGAACAGACTAACAACAGACTGATTACTTTGTTAACATGATGGGTGATTCAATTGTGTGCAAAATTGTTTGTCAAGTCCATGATTAAACCTGTTCATTAGAAACTATGTAATTCATTAGAAATGTATTACTTAGGATGGAAAATTACAAGGATTTTCCATTTCAAGATAGGAGGTTGTGTGTTAACTTACTGATACCAGGGTGAACAAGGCGAATGCAAATAACACAGAACCAATGACATCTGAATAGGAAACGACATGTTACTCACCAGCTCCGTAGTTTGTTCTCTTATTTTTCGAGATTTCCAGTGAGGATTCAGCATTTCTTTTTCTTGAGTCCATCGGATCTGGTGGCGGCGAATTTGAAGTGTCCATGATACACAAGTTGTTTAAATTATTGTTTGTTATTGTTGATGTTGATGGCGTGTCGGCCATGACACTGTCGAACTGCAGCGCATACCACATGCGGCGACAGTACTGCTCGTTGGTAGCGCAGCTGTTGAAACTGCTTAGCGCCAAATCTCCGAGCTCTCCAAACCCGAGCCCAAATTCCAAACCCAACTGCCCGAATTGCGAGGTTCCGGAAAGATTGGACAGGAATTGCATTCTTGAAGATTTGGAAATTTTTCGGACGAGAAGAAAATCCGAGAGTTTTCAATTTTCACTGTGGCGAGTGGATTAGATGCTTGATGATTCCTGATGAGAGTGCACTTTTTTATCACAATAATTAATTTACTGACGAAGTGACGACTTATGATTACTTATCACAACCGCGTGCGATTGCTTCGTCAGTGTTCCGCGGAATCGTCTTTTCTATGAACTTATGAGTCTTATGAAAGAACCGAGCGGAGTATAATACAGGAACACAGTTAATTTGACAATATTACGATAGTTCAGTACCTAGGCACCTATTTTGATGGAAAAATCACGTAAAAAAAAAAAAAAAGTTCCGGGGCTGTGATTTCGAATCGTTATCACAGGAATGCGTTGACAGTTTCTGGTTTTGGAATGGAACGTTTTTTTTATTACAATGTTGAGAAAAAAAATAGAGCGGTTGATAACACAGAAATAATGAACGAAAGATAAATTGTTATATTGATGTGATGTGTGTGGTATGATACGGTGGAAATGATAATGAAATGTTAACTCGCGTCTGTCTCATTTCGTAGGCAGACTAACTTTAAATCCGTCTTGGTTTCCCTAATGAACAACCTTAAACAAATACATACGCACCATTATCTTCTATAGGTAGGTACGATAGACCTTGTCCTACAGAATCTTCAAACAAGTATTCGGGAAAAAAAGAAAACCTTGAATAAAGAACAGATGTGATGGTTGTCAGTAGCATCACCAGTAGGTTATGCACACTTTACTTACTACTGGGGATTCAAGAAGAAGAGTATGTAAACTTTACGAGTTGATACTTAATTATTTACTCTTTGTATCTAACTTTTTTTATTCGTTAGGGGAACAGCTATATTATTATGTAAAGTATAACTTTGTCTGCATGGCATGCATGATCACAGTAAACTATGCCAGCGGTGAAAGTTTGTTAAATACATATTCAAGTTCCGACTGATCAAAAAGGCGCTGAAGTTAAGCAACACTGAGCATGAATAAGACACGTTTTTCCAGGGTTCGAACCCTAGAAATGTCTTCAAAAATATTCTGCCAGCAACACAGACTGGGTGAGGTAAACAATTAGCTCAGTGGTTCGATACCCGCTTGCCATGCGGAAGGTCCTGGGTTCGAAACCCAAGCACCTAATTTTTTGATGTAATTTTGACTTTATTTATTTTTCAGTATAGAGGTTTGCAGTGTTTTCACTAATTTATTATGAATATTATGTTTAAACATACTCGTATAACATCATTGGGTATGGTACTATTCATGAAAGAACTAGCTATAAAATCATAAATATGTATAACAAAACAAAATGGGAAGTATTGTGTCACCACTTACCTCTCGCCCATCAGAGGGGCGGCACACTACTAGTGAGTTGGCAGTGGGCAGGCTACAAAACACACGTCTGCAGTAGCTTTTGTTTCAATAGAAACAACCAAAAAAAAAAAAAAAAAAATATGCAGCTGATACTGCTCACCTGAAAAATATGAATCAGTAATAATAATAATAATAATTCCGTGTTCGTGAGTTAGGTGTTAATACCTAAGCCACGGTGGTGAGAGGACGCCCAGATTCAATGTCTTAGGCTCCTTTCATGTCCATTGATTCTATTTGGTTTTAACGTCCTGACTTGAGGTAGACAGGACGGGGGTTTAAACCTCTATTCGCTGAGAATCGTTCCAGCTACCCACATTAACCTCACCCAACCTGGGTAGGGCCGGAATTGCCCGCCTCACATGTTCGGAGAGAACAGAATTTTCTGTGCGAAAAGTCTGCTCCAACCGGGAATCGAATTCAGGATCTCTAGACTACGGGCAGTAGTCACAACCGTTATGCCAAGGATGCTGGCATATGAATCAGTGATTAGCGCCAATCCAAGTGTACTCCATGATCTACGTTGCGTAACTTAAGTGACTTGCCTACAACTAGAATTCAAAGTGCTACCTTCTCTGCAGCATGCTAACATAGGCACAAAAAAATGTCCCACCAAAAAAAGTTATCATATTAATTTGTGTTAATCACTTTCGTGATATCACAACTACTCAAACTAGCTTCACTAAATCTACGCTGAAACCGGGACTTGAACCACCGACCTCCAGGTTACAAGTCCGCCGCCTTTTCGATCGAGCTACTGAGGTCGGTTTTTTTCCGAAAAGTCAGACCTGATTCCTCGACCCTGAGCTAAAAGTGCTGTGAAATAATATTATGATGCGGTGCCATTCCGTCATACAATGAAGACATATTTCTAGCAAGTAAGTAATGTGGGTCGGTAAGCAATACCCAGAATTATAGATTTTCAATCACAATCAACTCTAAGACGACAGCGGTCCACAACTTTTGTGTGGTGTGCTCTTACACTAGAGAATTGTCAAATTCGACAGTCAGCAACTGTGTAAGCAGGTGGACTAGTTGAGAAATTTAAGGATTGAGTTTGTGTATTGTGTGTGGACATGTGAATAATAATAATTATGAATTTATTTGTTTCTCAAATTTAATATAAATTTAAAATTCTAATTTTCCCTTTAAGTACTCAGTGTACTTTTAGGGAAGAGATGGAGGTTTTGTGGGTAACCGAATTAGAAGAATTTGTTACAAGTAGTAAAATGTATAGGTTCAAGAAACACTTCGTCACAAGATTATGGTTGAATGCGGGGAAGTCTTACCCTCAGTCTAAAAACCACTTTTGTAGATAAGAAAATAATCTGTTCTTAAGCTCAGAATAAATTAAAGTCCATTATCTGTTTGATACAATCTCTTTGTGATAACAGCAGTCAAATATATTATTCAATGCAGTCATCGCTTATGACTAAATCCAGAGACAAGCAGAATCAAAATATCAGAGCTATATTATTCTCGAGATGAAATCTTTGAATCAGGGGTGTATCTAAAATATCTGACATCACTGAAGTCAAAGTTCAGTAGGAGGCTTAAATTTTCCTAAGCAATGTAAAATTATACTTACAATACACTTTTACGCTTATAGTTGAATGCGGGACACTATGTGCTCCCGCATTCAAACGAATCATGATGAGGAAGTATTGTGTCCATAATTGGCAGTGTATTTTTTTTTTTAAATTGCGTATATTTTGTTGGAGAAGTTTGGTCTCTTATGAAACATTGGAATTCCTCTATCAAACATCAATTCCACTAAAAGACCAAAATTCAAACGATTCCTTGAAATGTAGACGAAAAGTGTTACCATGGAAACATATTAGTGCTCGATGGTAAACATGAAGTTATTAGGAGAGAGATATAACAGGTGCGTGAAGATAGCACCCGACATTGAAGCTAGAATTTTGTACCACCTACCATAATAATGTACTAATTATGTACTGTTAGGAACAACAAACCCCGAAATTTGTACTCCAACCGAAACCCCAGGAGAGAGGTTGAAACATGTCGGGTGCTAACCTAGATATAACTATAAAGTTGAAAAACACCACTTTAAAATAGAATATACAGGGTGGACCAAAAAAACGTTTACACCCGTTAATGGTAGATTACTGACGACATTTCTAGGACGGATCTGCAATCCGTTTTTTCGGATTCGCCTTTATAACTGCACAAAGTGATTTTTTGCAACTTTCTGAAAAAGTCCGACTTTTGCTTATTCTTCAGGTCAGAACTTTTTTCCTGTTTAAGATGAGTTGATTCTGAACAATTCTGCAGAAAGCCAACAAAATTTCGATGTTTCTAGCTACACTACTTTGTTTTTTACGGTTTGATTTGGCATCTTTTTTGACACCTGAATAGAAAAAAAGTTCGCATGTAAATTTTTTACACTTTGAAACACTCAAGATTTGCCCGAGCAAATTTTGGCACAGACATGGGCAAGTTTGATAAAAGTTGGCGGCCAACCCAAGGATGCTAAAAAATAATTTTACGATTTTTTATCACGTGGTCTTCTGGGTAAACAAACCAGGTAAGTCTCAAAAAATGATGTTCAAAATCTTAAAAGTGTTGACCGTGTAGGGTCGTCTTGTACTCAAAGAGTAATTAGCTATTTATGTCTGATAATTATTTTCCTTGGAATTAATTAAAGGCCAGTCAAATGAATGATTGTTTGTTTCTCGATGATAGTTTTCAAGCATATTTTTCTGCATTCTATGAAATTTTATCTTTAAACTTCTTGAGTTTTTTTAGTACAAGTTACATAATTGTTATTATTCGGATGCTGAAATAGCAGATACGCATTTAGCATATGGAGTTGCCAACAGGAACATTTGGGATCACGTGAAAAACATAGTTTACGAAATCTGGTAGCAAGAATCCTGTTGGCATTCGATGACCTGACAGAAAAACCTGGAATCTTCCGCAACATTCGACGGAACATGATGAAGAGGTTCAACCTTTGCATCCAGGAAGGTGGACGCCACTTCCAACAGTTCCTCTAAGGGAATTGAGAAGGGGGAGAGAGAGAGAGAGAGAGAGAGAGGCAGATAGCGAAAAAGAGATAGAGAGAGAAAGGCAAGAAGGTTCTGAGTTAGAACTAAGGTACTAAAGTCACCATTGGTTTCAAAAATTTGTGTGAGGAGAATCCATAGTGTGTACTATGGATAAAAAATGGCAACAGTCTTTTTTTATTTTGTAGTCATGAATTTTTTGCTGGCTCTGGCGTTCGGACCGGGTGGACTAGCTTACCACTGAGCTAATCGTGCGCGTCTAATCGTTTCTCATTGAACATACTAACACAAAATGTTTTTTTAAATACCTTTTTGTTTATATCAAAATAGTATAAAACATAATAAAGACTGCAAAAGTTTATTAATTTTACAAAATATTATCTTGTTCTTTTCAAGACTTCTATTAAGAGTTGGAAATCGGTAAATATTTTGTTATTTAATTAGTATTGTTTATGATAGAAGAACCTACCTACATATTTACCTGGATTTATTTCATAAATTCTATTTTCGTTTGGAAAATTCGCTAGTTTTTTTTTTTTTCTCGTAGGGAAGCATAAGAAAACCATCATTACATTATCAAGGCAGTCTCTCAGGGGCTTACATGAATAATAATTATGTGTATTGTGATACCAATAGTATCTGATATAACTCAATTTACAGATGGTATTGCCACAAAAAAAAACCATAAGTTCTTGGTGTTACAACAGGTCAGATACAGGTATGAATAAAATATTCCATCAGATTTTTTTGATAATTAAAATAATATTGACCGTCGAGAATTGAACTTCGGTCATGCGACCAACAGTCTTAGCACTACCACATCTTGCTAACACCACTGATAATCTGAGAGGCACAAAATTTATCATTTGAATTTTCCTAAACTGGCTGATGAAGGCATGTGAGACCGCGGTATTCAAAAAAAGCAATGTAAACAATTTTTGTAAACAATACAAGACGCCCTTACACAGTCTACAGCTAGAAATTTCTTAGGATTTTTGAAGAGTTTTTGGCAAACATCTAATAATTTTTCCCAGAAGAGCACGTGATAAAAAATCGTAAAATTATTTTTTAGCATCCTCGGGGCGGCCGCCAACTTTTATCAAACTTGCCCATGTCTGTGCCCAAATTTGTTCGGACAAATGTCGAGTGTTTTATTTAGTAAAAAAAAATTTTTTGGTGTTTTTTTTCTGTTCAGGTGTAAAAAAATATGACAAACCAAATCGTAAAAAACAAAGTAGTGTAGCTAGAAACATCGAAATTTTGTTGGCTTTCTGCAAAATTGTTCAGAATCAACTCATCTGAAACAGGAAAAAAGTACTGACCTGAAGAATAAACCAAAGTCGGACTTTTTCGGAAAGTTGCAAAAAATCACTTTGTGCAGTTACGAAGGCGAATCCGAAAAAACGGATTGCAGATTCGGCCTGGAAATGTCCTCAGTAATCTACCATTAACGGGTGTAAACGTTTTTTTGGTCCACCCTGTAGATAGATAGATTAGGAGAGAGATAAGTGCAGCTTATCTTGCTGATCAAAAGTATTATCTAGTTCCTTTTTAATAGTTAGATTGTCTAATCTATTGCTGAGTGACCGAAAATTTCCAGAAGTATTTCTGGTAAACCTCAGGCGATTTTCGTGTCCTTATCTTGAACGTTTGTATTCTGACAGAATTTAATTTTTTTCTTCTAATTTACATTAAAATTTTATTTTGTCCCGGCATCTCAGTGGTAAAGGCGATCTAGAGGTCGCGTGTTCGAAACCCAGCCGGAACATCACAACTGCTTTAATAACAGGACTTATTTTTAAGACAGCTGTATTTACAATTAAAAAGAAACACATAAGGACATTAAATACTATAATAATAATTCCGTGTCCGTGAGGTAGGTGTTTATACCTAAATCACGGTGGAGATAGGATTATATGGACGCCCAGATCCAATTTCTAGGCTCCTTTCATGTCCATTGATTCCATTTGGTTTTAACGTCCTGACTTGGGGTAGACAGGACGGGGGTTTTACCCTCCATTCGCTGGGAATCGTACCAGCTACCCACATTAACCTCACCCAGCCTGGGTAGGGCCGGAATTGGCAGCCTCATATGTTCGGAGGGAACAGAATTTTCTGTGCGAAAAGTCTGCTCCGACCGGGAATCGAACTCAGGATTTTTGGACTACTGGCAGTAGTCACAACCGTTACGCCACGGAGGCTGGCATTAAATACTAACACATACAATACACGACAGACAGGACAAGCCAGACTTAAAATTCCGCCCTTAATCGCAATTTGTAAAATAATATTACAAATAAATAAAATTATTATTTATATCGGACAGTATTAAATAAGGCGATATTATTATTATTATTACCTATTATTTCTAAAATATTACAAGTAAAAAACCTCCTCCATTCTCAAGCACTTGGGCAAGGGGCCCACATGACACAAGCTGCATTGCCTTTCTGGATAGCGATTGAAATTCTTTGTTCTAGAAAAGCCCTCTTGTGCCTGGGCACTGAAGTGAGCCATTCACACAGGATATAACACACAGTCATGGCAGGTTCGACAACTGGCGAGATCATTAAAAGTTACCGACCTTCGTGATGAAGATGCAGACCTTTCGACCAGAAGGTAGCAGGTTCGAATACCTACCGAGGTGAATTTTTTGGAAAAAAAATGAAATGACTGAAATATTTCCTACCCTGAAGTAATAATACTCACGAGGTTTCAAAAATTAAAAATCTGGTGTAAACATCACACGACTTTCCTCGTCATATTAGAAATGGGAACAGGACCAAAAGCCACTGGTGACTCAATGGTAATAGTTAGCTGAAATTTAATGTCAAATTCGTATTCAGCACCTCAAAATCATTAGATTTGATATGTCACAACCCTCATATAAATCATAAAAAAAGTTGGTCTAATGGAGATACCTACCTTCCTTATTATAGGATAAGGAAAGTAAAAATTGTTGGCACCGTGGTCGAGTGGAGTATTGTGCTGGTCTTGCACGCACGGTGACCTGGGGTCGATCCCAAGCAGGGTAGGATTTTTTCTGCTCTGTAGGTACTTGGAAAAATGAGAAGTTACTTGTACGTGTAACGACCAGTGGCAGCATTACCAGTATAAAGAATAATTTGGAAAAGTAAAAGAGGCGCTAAGTAATGTTGCGCTACCCAAAAATTGTGAAGAGGCCAAAATGAAATACATAACTTCTGAAAGTAGCCATTTATCGTTTGATATATAGACAGTTATACATTTCACATCCTTTCGTTGTGTTTTTCCAGAGCAGTCGCTTTTCTTTGCTCCCTGAAATATTATTTTTAGATAAGTAAATAAACTGTTTCTGAAAGTGATTTCCATACCAAATTATTCAGTTTTGACTCGTCTTCATCATGAGTGGACTTATTTTCCCCTAAACTAATAATATGTGTGATTTATTACCGTTTTTTATATCCTAGTATGTGCTTTTACAAAATCAACAAGCTGTGTTACTATAGATACTCGATTTTCTCTCTCTCTCTTCCTGACTCGCTTGCGTGAAAATTATATTTTAGCCAGTTACTTAAAAATATTTTCATTTTCACTTAGCCAAAATGTCATATCAATCCCGTCCTCCGCTTTCTCACTTATTCTCCCGTAATTCTACTAACTTTCCCAAGAGATCAGCACCATCTTCATTTGTATCCTCTTTCTCTCGTTCGCAGCAATCAAAACCAGCAAATGAATCTTTACTCCTTCCTTTAGAGTGCGCTCTATTTCTCCCCTCAGTCGAGGCCATTTCCATTGAAAAATATTTTATTTCCGTTGGAGAACTTTTAGACGATTTTAAAGAAATCGTTTATGGAGGGAAAACTGGCTCCAAAATCGTTATGCATTTATGTTCACTGGATGTTCTTGAACGTTTTATTTCAAAAAATGATTTTATTACAGTAGATGGTCAACGTCTCCCGGTCAGAAAACTCGTTGACCCTGGTCTCTCCTTGTATCTCCAGAATGTCCCCCCGCACCTTCCCAATGAGCTGATAGCGGACGAGCTGAGGAACCATGTTCGTCTGATGTCCGAGATCAAACTCTCAAGCTATGGCATGAAAGACCCGAGGCTTCAACACATTCTGGCATACAAGAGACAGGTTCAAATCCCGTCCGAAGACAAGGAGAAGGTTCCCCTGAACATAACAGTCAGCTGGAAAAATGTTTTATGTACAATTTATCTCAAATTCGAATCTCCTCGGTGCTTCAATTGTGCTATGGAAGGCCACCTAGCAAACAGTTGTCCAGAACCCCCTCGTGCTCCTGCCCAACAAAGGCTGGAAAATGTAAAATCTAATAATGATTTGAAATTTAATACTCTCACTACCAACTCCAACGATGAGATTCTTAATACTCCCCTCCCCGAGACAAACGATGAGGAGTTAATGGAAGAAGATGATTCTCTCAATTCTGTTGTCACTCAGGAGGTATCCTCTCCCGCTGAAACTAATGAAAATTTCTTTCCTACTTTCAAGAAGTCCTCTTCTCTCCCCTCTCTAGTCGAGGATAAAGATTTCCCCACTCTGAAGTCAACACAGGAGCCAAAAACTAGAAAGCGGAAAGATAATGACCCATTACAACTTGATAAAAAACCCAGAGTAAATTCCACAGACCCTGAAATCACTGATGGCCTCAAGTCCCTGGTGGAAAGCACAATATTAAACGAAAATATTCAATCCATGAGCTCGGAGGATGTATGTTCCCTTCTCTTAAAACTAAAGAATTCTCAGAAAAAAGAGGAAATAATTTCGCAGTCTAAACTTCCTGTCGAAGATATAAAAAAAGTTTTTGTGTTTATTCACGGATGTCCTGACACAACCACCAATTTGAAGTCCAGAATCGGCCGGCTGCTGAAGTCCGAACTGTTTACAGCATCGCCGAAAATGGTCCTAAAAAATGTAAATCACCTATCTGTTTGATGTCCAAGAAAACTGTTATATTTTGTTTATTTATTTTACCTCAATTTTGTCACCTTGCTTGTCTTCTAAATTTTCAATACCTATGTATTTTTTTCAGTGTGCCAACATTTTTAATACTTATTTATTATTTGTACAAAAACTACATTTCACACCTGCATAGTAATTATATAATTAAGTAGGTAAATGTTTACACACTATTCATTTATTTATTTATTTTATTTTTGTTAGATACAAGTAGATGGTATTTTTTTTTTACTATCCATACTTATGTTCAACATGTATTTTTTTTCTCGCCTTGTTTGCTTTATATTTTGCTTTGTAACATTCACCATGAATAACTTTTCAATTCTTCAGTGGAATTTAAATGGATACTTCAACCGTCTTCCCTACATCCAGAAGATCTTCACTGACCAATCACCACTTATAGCATGTTTTCAGGAAACCAATTTTAAGGATTCAAATCATCCTTCTTTGGGACACTACAATTTTTATCGCAAAGATCGGGATCCCGCCAATTGTGTTTCAGCCAGTGGAGGAGTAGCAACTTTAGTCCATAAATCTATCAGATCAAAACAATTTCATGTTCAAACAGACTTCGAGGCCATTGTTGTAGAAATCATCTTACATAAAAAGATACAAATTTGCAATGTATATATTCCTTCAGATAAACGATTTTGTGCTTTAAATCTTGAATATCTATCAAATCAGCTTCGTCCTCCATTTATAATCCTAGGTGATTTCAATAGTCATAATATGATCTGGGGTTCAAATACCACAAATGCCCGTGGCAAAGAAATCGAAAAATGGTTTTTAAGTAAAAATATTTATTTATTGAATGATGGAAGAAGTACTTATGTTAGTATGTCATATAATACTTTGTCTTGTATTGACCTGTCTTTCTGCTCAGCAGACCTAGGTCTCTTACTTAATTGGAACGTAAATAAATATCTTCATGATTCAGATCATTACCCGATTCATATAAAATCTCTTCAGAGAGAAGACGAAAATGTACATAAAGATCAGTCCAAATGGCACTATAACAGAGCAAATTGGGGCGGATTCTCCTCACAGCTCCAGGCTAAACATGTAAACTTCACTTTGAATCAGAACACAGATCTTGCTATCGATGAATTCACACAGGATATAATATCTGCTTGCGAAAATAATATTCCTCGCTCAAATCCTCAAAACATGAAGCCACGAGTTCCTTGGTGGAATGAGGAATGTTACAGAGCAATAAAAGAGAAAAACAAATGTTTTAGAAAATACAAGAGAACAATGTCACCTGAAGATTTCATCCTATTTAAAAGAGCCCGTGCCATAAGTAGAAAAACAACATGGAAAGCGAAAAAAGATTCTTGGAGAAACTTCATTGGATCTATCGATATGAATACTTCTAGTAAAGAGGCGTGGTCTAAAGTGAAGAAAATCATTGGCAAGAAGTCTGAACAAATGAGCATCCCTTCTTTGACTATTGGTCCAGACATAATCACTGATAAGAAAAAAATAGCTGACATTCTTTTGGAAAAATTTCATAGCAACTCAGATCTCTCTCAACATAGTGACGTATTTCTCTCTAAAAAAAGAGAGATAGAAAGTAATCCCCTAAATGTTTCAAGAAATAATTCAGCTCCCTATAATGCTCCGATCACCATGAGAGAAATTGAGCGCGTTTTAAAAAAACGCAAAAATACTTCTCCTGGTATGGACCAAATCTCTTATATGGTGATTAAAAAACTTCCTAAAACATCCTTGCTATTATTAAATAAGATTTACAATAGAATTTGGTATTCAGGCGTAATACCACAAAAATGGAAAGAATTTGTACTTTCACCTATCCCTAAACCAAATAAAAATCTTGAATCCCCAGAAAACTATAGACCCATCACTCTGGCATCATGTTTGTTCAAAGTTTTGGAAAAAATTATAAATGACCGTCTATTCTGTACACTTGACAACCAAAACTTTTTCAACAAAATTCAATGTGGTTTTCGCAAGCAACACAGTACAACTGACGCTCTGGTCCACCTGGAGAATCACGTAAGAGATGCTTTTATAAACAAGGAGCACTGTGTTGTAATCAGTTTGGATATTTTACGAGCGTACGAAACTACTTGGATTTTCAGAATTTTGAAAATTCTTCAAGAAAATAAGCTAGAAGGCAATCTATGGTTTTTTATTCAAAATCTACATCAAGATCGAAACTTTCGAGTTCGAGTGGGCTCCATATACTCAGAAGCTAAGCAACAGGAAAACGGAATCTGCCAAGGCCTATCAATCAGCTGCACACTTTTCCTGATAGCTATAAATGACATAATTACTAATATACACCCAAAAGTCAACGGATGCATCTATGCCGATGATTATACACTTTTCATGAGTTCCAACTATATAAGCGAAATTGAGACATGTGTACAATCTTCATTAAATAATTTAACAAACTGGTCAAATACTTCAGGATTTTTATTTTCTCCACAAAAATGCCAAGCCATACATTTTTGTAGGAAAAGGAAAACCCATAGTAACCCCAATATTTCAATATCTAACCACCCTTTGACCTATGCTGACAGCCTTAAACTTCTTGGCCTTCACTTTGATAAGAAACTCAGTTTCAAACCCCACCTCATCCAACTGAAGTCTGATTGTCTTAAACGAATGAATCTCATGAAACTTTTTTGCAACATCAAATGGGGCGCAGATTATAAATCTCTACTACAACTCTATCGTGGATTTATTAGGTCAAAACTAGACTATGCTTCTATTGTGTACAGCTCTGCCCCGGATTCTTCTCTTAAAATACTCGACACCATACACCATCAGGGTATTCGTCTAGCTCTTGGAGCATTTAAAAGCTCCCCTATTAAGAGTATACTGTCTGAGGCCGGTGAACCTCCTCTATCCCTCCGTCGGGAGATTCTGGCTTTCAACTATTTACTTAACACGCAAAGAGATCCGAGACATCTGAACTACTCGATATTAAAAGACTTTAGATATATGGAATTATACAGGTCAAAATTTCACATGGAAAAACCTCTGAGAATAAGAGGAAAACTTTTACTGGAGAAATATAATATTAACATGAACTCGCTGGACAACAATATTCTCCCCACCCCTCTTCCCTGCTCCTTGGACTTCCCATATCCCTCCTGTTCATTACGATCTGCGGAAGTTTAATAAGGAAAAGGACTGCCACACACAAATTATTATTGAGTTCAGAGATCTAACAAATAAATTTCCTAATTATGACCAAATTTATACTGATGCCTCCAAAAACAACAACAATGTTTCTGCTGCTTTCTGTTCGCGGACCGCTAAGTTCTGTACCAAGTTGAACCCACTACTCTCTATCTGCAACGCCGAGCTCTCTGCTATTCTCTACGCCATATACTTCATTCTCGCCAACTGCACAGCTAAAGCTCTAAATACATATATAATATGTACTGACTCGCTCAGTGCACTTCAAATCTTACAAGATGTTTACTCTTACAATCCGCTTGCCTCAGAAATAAGAAAAATGCTGCATGATAATAAAAATAAACTAGAGCTTCAATTTATCTGGGTTCCATCCCATATTGGAATTACGGGTAATGAAGAAGCTGACTGCCTCGCGAAACAAGCGCTCACTGAATTATCGCCTGTTATTCAGAATGTTACAATTAATGATTTAAAAATATACATTAAGAAAAAAATCAAAGAAACATGGAATTCTGAGTGGCAGTTACTTACTGGTAATAAATTAAGATCAATAAAAAATGAAAATAAGCCCTGGTTTCCTCCAGCTATAATACCCAGAAAAACACAGGTATCAATAACCCGTCTTCGAATTGGACATACAAACTTTTCGCATGTCCATTTAATGAAGAGGCAGGAACCCCCTATATGTAATATCTGTCAATGTCATCTAACAGTGAAACACGTTCTTCAAGACTGTCCCCAGTATGCACCCTTCAGAGATCCTGATGACTTATGGTTATGCCTTGCTGGTAATAATTTGAATCCTGTAATTAAATTCTTAGATTTGTCAAAACTTAAGATTTAAATAAAACAAAATAAGAGTGTATATAACAATATATAGGTTGTTGGCACACTTTAATAAATGTTAATAAAAAAAAAAGTTATACATTTGTAATTAACTTTATAACTACATTTATGTATTCACAAATATATTGATATTTTTAGTGAAAAGTATGAATAATTACAATGTGGCAGAAAATAGTTACATAGGATTTAACCTTCATTTGTCAATCTGGATATTCAAGGAGAACATATAGCTGATATAGCACCCACCATCCGAGTTTCCCAGGGAGTGCCTTCTTCAGTCCCAAGGAATTATCGTTGCCTACAGCTAGTAGGGGAACGGCAATTTTTTCTACGAGATGTTGATGTTATGTGGATTTAACACTAATAAAGTATTCCCTGATTCTAGTCAAATTAGCAAATAAAAGAATAAAATCATCTCGATCAGTAGGTAACTATACTGTCAAAATAAGAAGCCTATACCTACGCCTGTATAAAATTAATATGGGCCTGTTTTAAAATTTTGAAAGAAATCTACGAAAAAAAAAGGTTGGGTGGAAGAGATTGCCACAGGCAATAACCCCGCCCTATAGGTAGGAAATTATAGTTATTTTCTTTTTTACTTATTTATTTTGTCATTTGTTTGTTTTTTTCTCTCTTAATTTTATACTGTTACCATTGTACTTTGTCCTCCTAATAAAGCTTAAAAAAAATGTTTTTTCATTGTTTTATAATGCCCCAATTTTAGTGGGTATCGCAGAATCATAGGACTTTTTACCATTTAATATACATATGTTTTGCCCGTATTTCGACCATCTGGTCGCTGCTCACATGAGAGCATCTACTCATTTTTCCTCACGAGGTATGAGTGGACCAGACATATCCAAGTACAGAGCAGAAAGATTCCTGCTCCGCTGGGAATCGAACACAGGTTACTCCTGTCTTGTGCGCTACATCACTCGGTCAGGGTTCCGGGGTGTGTTCAATTAATGAATGTATCAGGTTTCAGTGAGTTATATCACAAGTGTAGTGGGTAGCCCAGCATTACGAGACTCCAAATTTCATCAGTTTCCAATATCCATATTATTATGAAGGATAGAGAATCCAGCGTCCATGACACGTTGAATATACCAGTTCTCATTCAGTCCCTGAAGTCAAACAACGTCCACTGAGGCTAGGACTTAGATGGGTGACCATCGATCCCTCGTGATGCTGGCCCCACTCAGGCTGGGTGAGGTTGATTTGAGTAGCTGGTTTGCGAAGTTCAAGCGAATGAAGGGTGAAATCTCAGTTGCGTCGTGATATGACCATGCAGTTGAAAGCGACGTTAAATCCAAATTAAAAAAGGATAGAGAATACCTAAATTGTATAATCACATGAAAATTTAGATAGTACCTAAATTTTATTTTCAGTTACCTATCCATAATGTCTAATTTGAATGTAACGTCGCAACTTTGGGTTCCCAGGGAGCCGGCTGACATTGAAGGGTGGGAAATTATCAAACTGGTCCTGATGGCGTGTGTGTGGGGACTGGATTTGAACTAGAACCTGGGTACAAACAAGTTATTGTCTAAAAAAATCATAATTAACTTGTCGTATTTCTATATGTATGTACCTATAGGCGAACCTGGATATAAGAGAACTCAAGAGACCGGATTTTTTTTTCTCTTCTATCCGGATTTCTCTTATAAAGAGGGGTTTTTCTCTTAAAGGTGTAAATTTACCTGGAAAGTCTTCTCTTATAACCAGATTTGACTGAATTATAATAATTGTGTTAATCGTATTTTTAATTAGGATATGGATGATAATAGCCAACAAGAATTTTTTCAACACTCATAAGGTATGACATGTATTGTGTTGATTCTAGTCGGAAAAACTTAGGTAATAAATAAGTGGTCTATTTGTATTTTGAAACAACGTAGAAAAATGTTGTTTAACATTTAAAACACGTATGAGACGGCGCGGCGTGCCCAACGGTGGCTCACGTTTTTTTTTTCAATTTCCCTTGTAACGTGACGTCGTGACCCACCGGTGGGCACAGATAATGCAATATTAATATATTTTTGTACTCGTCCGTCCCAATTTTTTTTTTGTTGTTGTCATATTGGAACGCATACCCTAATTTGAAGCCGTCCCAGCGTATAAACTATAGAAAATAGGACCCGTCTCATACGTGTTAATAGGTCTAATTCCGTCGTTTTGGAATTGGTTTCACTGTTCTTCTTCTCTACTCTAAGGCGACATAAAAATGGGCCCTATTTTTATGCTTCTTGAATAAAAAAAGAGCTGATTATCTGTGTTATTTTAGTAGTCACCGTGGCCGAGTGAGTTAGCGCGCTAGGCATTGCACGCACGGTGACTTGGGTTCGATCCTCAATGGGGCAGGATTTTTTCTGCTCTGTACTTGAGTGTTCGGAGTCCACTTTTAACTTCAATATAAGTTGCAACTTATGAGCAAAGCCGAAAATATTTTTCCAGATTAGAAAGAAAAATAATAATGAATACTTGCCTACTTATAATATTTAGGGTTAGGTGGTAGAAAATGTTTCAAGTACTAACCTCCCCTGGTGGTTACCTTCCACTATAGGAAAAATCATATTTGTGTTCATCACTTTCCTGATATCACAACTCAAACTCGCTTTACTAAATCTTGGCTCAACATGGGACTTGAACCACCGACCTCCAGGTTACAAGTCCTACCACTTATCGATCAAGCTACTTCCACTTTAGTGTTATTATTAATATTAAGTTCACAAAAAATTGGTCAGTTAACCATAGTCAGGCATGGGAATGACATGAATTGGTGATATCTTCAAATTTTTTGAAAATACAAAAAATAGTTTGAATCTTGATGAACATGACATTCATGTTCTGCTGGTACTTCGGCTCTACTCAGGCTGGTTGAGGATAATGTTAGCACCTAATAAGTGGAACCAGCGATAGATAGTGAAACCTCAGTCATGATTTATTAGTTGAAAGCACTGGACGACAAAATTTTATTTTTATGAACGCCTTATTTTTTTTGTAGATTAGACAATGTGCATTGCTCACCTCATACTTCTATTATTATTTACATAGTTTTATTATGTATAAAAAAAATCTGGTGTAAACATCACACGACTTTCCTTATCCCCCAAAAATGAGTCGAATTCCGCCACCGGTGACTCAACGGTAACAGATAACTAAAAATAAATGGCAAATTCGTAATCAGCACTTCAAAATCATTGAATTTGATATGTCACAACCCCCAACTAGGATGAATAATAAAAAAGTTAGTCAAAGCAGGTCCCCTCAAAATACCGGTAAATTAGAGCCGAGGTCCAAAAAGTTCAAGATATCAAAAAAATGATCAGAGAAGACTCCTATTATTTTTGCATTCTAAGAAAATCTTGTTTTACAAAAAAAATTGTATCTTTAACCAATTCAAAGAAGCGGCGCTTGCGGCTAATATTTGCGGCCGATTTCAACCATAAGTTTTGTGGTTCGTCTGGTGTATAAAATTAATTTCCATACCAAATTTCAAGTCTCTAGCTCTTACCGTCCTCGAGATATCCTGTTCACACACACACACACACACACACACACACACACACAGACGCACGGACCAATGGCTGAAAACAACTTCTTTGGTATCCTGAGGCTATGATTCGTCCAGAAATGTGAAAAACTGGGTAGGTCAAATTTTCGACGAATACAATACTTTCCTTATTATAGGATAAGGAAAGTAAAAAGGAGCCAGTCAAAATATCTCGTCTATGGAAGCTATTTTCAGAAAACCCTGAAATACGTGTCTCATTATAAGGAGGGGGAAATTTTTTCAGGGGGTTTAATTTTTCATACTCTTAACAGGGGCGGCCCCAGGGGGGTCAACTTTGGAATCTTTAATGGAACCACCCTATTTGTAATACATTTCTGAAAAGTAGTTGACATTAGAAGTATTTTAAGACTAGTTTGAGATTTTTAATCAAAACAGGGCCGGAGATACCGTACATTTCATTTGACAGGTTTCTGTTATTTTTTAAAAGTTTATAATGGTATTTTTGTAAAAAGTTAGTGGTCAGGCACATGGTCTCTTTCACCCAGTATGAGTTAGATGAATTTAAAATGGGACCATCAACAGAACGTCTCCTATATGTGTGCAAAATTTCATTAAAATCCGTTGCGTAGTTTCCGAAATTTGCGCGTTACAAGGAATATTTTGAACAGACCGACAGACGGACACAAAACCAAATTTGCTCAGGAGGTTATGAAACGTCCAAAAATATGAAAAATCGGAGCAAAAAAATATTTTTTTTTTACAAAAACAAACACAATACTTCCTATTTCTAATACTAGAAATTTCTCGGAAGTAATAATAGTAATTGTGCCCCGGATCTGCTTCGCTTCAGAGAACTCGAAAAAAACTCAAACGGAAAAACTCGGTCAGAATTTTTCGGTCCGGCCGGGATTCGAACCCACAACATGCGGGTCAGCAACCAATGCTCTGAACCACTGAGCTACGGAGGTCAGCACGGACACATTAATTATTATTTTCAAGCTGAATTGACGGCGTCTGTTACTCTACCATCTGCAATAGAGAAAAGAATCTTTTACTCTGCCGTCCCTACCATCTGCAATAGAGAAAAGAATCTTTTACTCTGCCGTCCCTACCATCTGCAATAGAGAAAAGAATCTTTTACTCTTCAGTCCCTACCACCTGCAACAGAGAAAAGAATCTTTTACTCTTCAGTCCCTACCACCTGCAATAGAGAAAAGAATCTTTTACTCTACAGTCCCTACCACCTGCAATAGAGAAAAGAATCTTTTACTCTACAGTCCCTACCACCTGCAATAGAGAAAAGAATCTTTTACTCTGCCGTCCCTACCATCTGCAATAGAGAAAAGAATCTTTTACTCTGCCGTCCCTACCACCTGCAATAGAGAAAAGAATCTGTTACTCTTCAGTCCCTACCACCTGCAATAGAGAAAAGAATCTTTTACTCTACAGTCCCCACCACCTGCAATAGAGAAAAGAATCTTTTACTCTACAGTCCCCACCACCTGCAATAGAGAAAAGAATTTTACTCTACAGTCCCTACCACCTGCAATAGAGAAAAGAATCTTTTACTCTGCCGTCCCTACCACCTGCAATAGAGAAAAGAATCTGTTACTCTTCAGTCCCTACCACCTGCAATAGAGAAAAGAATCTTTTACTCTACAGTCCCTACCACCTGCAATAGAGAAAAGAATCTTTTACTCTACAGTCCCTACCACCTGCAATAGAGAAAAGAATCTTTTACTCTACAGTCCCTACCACCTGCAATAGAGAAAAGAATCTTTTACTCTACAGTCCCTACCACCTGCAATAGAGAAAAGAATCTTTTACTCTGCCGTCCCTACCATCTGCAATAGAGAAAAGAATCTTTTACTCTGCCGTCCCTACCATCTGCAATAGAGAAAAGAATCTTTTACTCTTCAGTCCCTACCACCTGCAACAGAGAAAAGAATCTGTTACTCTTCAGTCCCTACCACCTGCAATTGAGAAAAGAATCTTTTACTCTACAGTCCCCACCACCTGCAATAGAGAAAAGAATCTTTTACTCTACAGTCCCTACCACCTGCAATAGAGAAAAGAATCTTTTACTCTGCCGTCCCTACCACCTGCAATAGAGAAAAGAAAAGTACTTCAAACTATGTAGGTACAAAATGCCCAAATAACTTTATTTGCTTTGATTATAATTAAAATCATTTTGAAAAATTAAGCTGAGAAATTGAATAGAGAAAAAACAAGATATTGTAAAAATACAAGAGGTAATATCTTACAAAATAGTTATCAATTAAAAATTCTGTTCCAATAATTATTTACAGCAAGCTTTGAACTCAGATCAACCGAATTGTTGTTTATTTTAAATACAAACTATGTTATGTACATAATAATTATAAGTACGACATTTTGAAGACATCCTGCGGAAAATGATCTGATTCTATTTTATTGATGTAAGTCTAAAAGGCATTAAAATATTTTTTGTATAGGTGTGTAAAAAATGAAAATGTTTAATTATTTGTGTTTATTGCGTAAGCCGTTGTTATAATCGGCTCCATAATTTGTTTATACGATACCAAATTAAGAGGGAATACTAAGTTCTAAAATATAGACTATAGCATCAATATCATAAATGGTTATTTATTGGATCTGAAGGTCTATATAATTTTTCCACCGCAGTGAGATAGGTATTGTTACCCTCTAAGACAATGTACAAGGTTGCAGTGCATTGGTTGTTAAGGCGATAGTCTGGTAATCCAGGTAGCGTAGGGATATGATGGTTCGAATCCCACCAAGGGATGAATTTGTCCTCAGTTATTTGAGTATCTGACCACATAATAATAAGACTCTGAGGGTTAGATAGTAGAAAATGCTTTAAGCATGAACATCGTCTGGTGGTTACCTACCACTGAAGAGTATTATTATTTTTGTGCCTATCTCACGGACACAGAATGAAAAAAAACTTATTGATTTATACTGCCAGCGAAAACTTAAGCTTTTTTACAACAACAAAAGATCAACAAGTAAAAACAAGACTACTCTAAACTACTAGCACATTGAAAGTGTTGTTTTCGACCATTCTTAACCTTTACAAAGAAAGTTACAAAACAGTAAAAAGTAAATTAAAAAAATAATAATAAAAAAGTTCATTATTTTTCTGTACAGGGTTACAGTGAGGACTGAATAAATTTGTTTAGAGCAGGCCTTAAGGCTAGTGAATACAAAGATTCAGACGAAGAATACAAGGCGGCTAGAGATAATGGGCGCACTCAAATATCTCGAAAATCAAAAGGGGTTTTAAAAAGATGTTTCATAACTTTGCGGGGAATCTTAATTTTTTTCTTAGGAATCCCCCTTTATATCAGATTATCTTTTCAATAGAAGCCCTATAAATTGGATATGGCATAAACTTGAAAAAAGAAGTTTAATTTGTCCGAAAAGGTTTCGAATTGGATTTGATATTTCTGAGATCAATGCAACTCGCATGGATCAATGCAAAAGCGGTTTTTGGCATTCATCTCAGATATTTCAAAATAAATCTACCAAATTAAATTTAACTTTAAGCTTAATCCCAATTTAAACTAAAAAGTATAGGTAGGATTCCATTTTTTCAAAATAAAATTTGAAATCACCAAGTTGGGACTCCTGAGAAATGTACACCATTAAGTTTCCAATGCAAAATAATTGAACTTTTTTGCGGAATGATTTACGAGATCGTTGCAAAAATTCGTTCACATAATTACGTGTACCGCAACTTCAAATTATATTTTAAATTTTACTTCCTTTTTCAAGCTTAATCTATATTGGGTTGTGGGCACTTTATAGTACAGGTTCTCATCTGAAAAACAAAAGTTGACTTCAATCTGACCAAGTTTGGAACAACTTAGATTTTATTCAAGATCATCTCAAAGTTCAAAATCATGAAACTTTTTTCAGTACGTCCTTTATTTTTGGCCAGCCTGTATACAATGAAGATGATGTCTTTGATTAAACTTGATGAAAATTTCAATTCAATATTATTTTTATTATTTACAATATTTTGTTATTGATATTAAAGAAAATATTTTTTTTTTCAAACAAAAACGAACACAATACTTCCGATATCTAAAATTAGAAATTCATTGGAAGTACATAAAATGTTTATTTTATACTCCTTTTTTCAATGAAAAGATAACCAAGTAAATGCCTTAACAAAAGAAATACTTAATGTAGCAAATATCATTTCAAAAGAAAAGGTGAATAAATTGATATTGACAGTGTATGGTATGAAATATTTCTCGTTATATTTAATATATTATTTTAGGGAAATAGACCGATGAAATTGATACATTTAATAATGTTCAACGTAATGTACATTAGATTTAGGAGCAGGGTATACTCCGCCAAGACAAAAAGTAAGAGGTTTTTACATTGTTTGTCACGCATGGGGACTTATGACATTTAATTTAAGAAATGTTCTCAAGCGCTTTATCCTTAGACAAGAGATGATAGATGTTAACCTAATTAATAGATTTACAAAAAGATTCAAAATACCATGTTTCAACTTGAGTCAAGATAAAACATAGAATTTCAGTTCATATTTTATATTTTATTTAAATGCTACTTGCAATCTCCTAGTTATTTGTACAATTTAGATATTTGTATAATTTAGTTATTAGGATAATATATGGTCTTCGATGTTAAAAAGATAGAGCCAAAAAGATCTTTCTATCGTTTATATTGTAGCTCATTCAAATTCAATCCATTTTTAGATTCATCAAGAGAATGTGTGCGAAAAAAACTCGCACAATAATGGTTAATGGTCCAGTTCTGATAAAAAAAGAGTGCATTTCATTTACTTACCATAAAGGTCTCATTTCTCTTGTTTAGAGCATAACCATCAACATTCTCAAGTCTCATAAGGATCATAGGAACTTCTTCACAACTTATATCTACACTCCTAATTCATCTAAAAAGCGTCATTCATTGTCACTAAATCTCATCCAAACAATAATTAATCATCATCAATTTGATTTTTTTGTCGGTTCATATTCATAATTTACTTTGTCCAATCAAGGGTCAAACGATATCAACTTCACACCAATCATCATCATCCATATAAATCCATCATTCATAAAGCTCAAATTTTATCACCCAAAATGCTCCTAAGGATCACATAATATCCCCTCACTTATCAACGCCCAACCCATCCTAAAATCATCGTCCATATTCAACTCATCTAAATGGTCGTCCATACTCATCTCATCAAAGTCGTCATCCATATAGCTCAATTCATACAGCTCAAATTATCATCCAAAATCCTCTCAGGGGGATCAGATAATATCCCCTCACTTATCAACGTCCAACCCATCCTCAAAATCATCGTCCATATTCACCTCATAGAAATCGTCGTCCATATTCACCTCATCAAATTCATCATCCATATAGCTCAATTCATACAGCTCAAATTATCATCCAACATCCTCTCAGGGGGATCAGATAATATTCTCTCACTTATCATCGTCCAACCCATCCTCAAAATCATCGTCCATATTCACCTCATAGAAATCGTCGTCCATATTCACCTCATCAAATTCATCATCCATATAGCTCAATTCATACAGCTCAAATTATCATCCAAAATCCTCTCAGGGGGATCAGATAATATCCCCTCACTTATCAACGTTCAACCCATCCTCAAAATCACCGTCCATATTCACCTCATCCAAATGGTCGTCCATATTCACCTCATCAAAGTCGTCATCCATATAGCTCAATTCATACAGCTCAAATTATCATCCAAAATTCTCTCAGGGGGATCAGATAATATCCCCTCACTTATCAACGTCCAACCCATCCTCAAAATCATCGTCCATATTCAACTCATCCAAATCGTCGTCCATATTCAACTCATCCAAATGGTCGTCCATATTCACCTCATCAAAGTCGTCGTCATCCATACAGCTCAATTCGTCCAGCTTAAGGTGGTCATCGACCTCATTTCACTTGTACTCGAGGCCGTTGACCCTCATCTTCTTGACCTTGCGGCCCCCGCCCAGGCTGTGGGCCTCCTCCGAGTCTGAGGTGTCCGTCTCTGACTCGCCCCCGTGGGGGTAGCCCCCGTCCTCCAGCCCCATCTCACTCGAGCTCTCCGCCGCGAAGTTCCCGGTCACCTTCGCCTTCTCCAGGGTGCGAACTGGAAAATGGAAAATTCGTTCAACTCACGTCTCAGAAAGAACAATGTCGTCTAATTTTAGGATGTATTTCATTTATCGTATGTATTTTTCATTTTGAAATTGTGAAATAATAAGACCTACATTAGAGAATAATAATAATAAAAACAATTTTTTTTGTTAATTTTCGATGATAAATTATTTTAATAGTAATATAATATCGCCTTATTTATACTGCCCGAGTAGGACTAATGAGTCCCATTATTCCAGCAGTAAGCCCATGTCGTATTTCTATGTGGTCAAAAATTCAAAATCCAAAATGGGAGGAGGTGACTACGTATTAAAAAATACGTAATCACCCATAAAGTTCTAACCTCAGGTGTTCTCGACATACCATTGACGCTGGATGGAAAAAATAGTCTTTAGTGGAAGGTAACCATCAGCCGAGGTTAGTACTTCGAGCATTTTCTACCACCCAACACTCAGAGTCTCATTTATAGTCATATTATCAAATTAATAAGGAAAAATTCATCAACTGGGTGGAACTCGAACTAACAGATCCCTAAGCTACCTGGATTACCAGACTAGCGCTTTAACCACTTGACTACCATGGTAGACAAGATTACGTGAAAGAAGAAACTCTACATACGAAGAGTTTTCCGGCAAAACTTACTTTGAGCTTCGAGTATTGCATTCTGTCTCTTCAGGTCGTCTATGTCTTGCTGGTGGGAGGCGTTTTTTCCGCCGCATGAACTGAATGTAGTCGGCTGCCTTCTTCAGGATCTGCGCTCTGCTTGCCTGCAGGGAAGATACATCGTTTGGATTAGCCATCAAATGAAAGCAACTTGACATTTATCTTGCAATAAAAACTAATGGACCAAGACCCGAATTAATGAACGCTGTTGTGGTGGACCCTGTTATTTTATTATTATTGAATTCTTTATTAATAAGACATCATGTACAAACAAGTAATGATAAAATTTAAGAAGAATCTAAACAAGAAAATAAGACCAATATGGGTTTGATGGCAGAGATTGCCTCAGGCAATAATCACGCCTTTTGTCAATATTATTTTGTCAATAAAGAATTATTATTATTATTATCATCAACAATATAGATAATATACATACAGATGTCCTAAATAAAGGGCGGGGTTATTGCCTATGGCAATCTTTTCCACCCAACCTTTTTTATAGCAATTAGAACAGTATAGTAACAGTCTCCGCTTGAGCGTGGTTCATCAATTCGGGCCTAACAACTGGAACGATGAATTTCTTATTACAGTCGAACCTAGAGAAACAGAAATACAAGGGATCAATTCTCCTACATTTGCCAAAAAAGCCAAATGTAGGAGAATTGATCCCCCAGAAAACAAAGATATCCAATATCATATTTTCATAAAAGCAATTGGTGGAGCCGCCAGTGGCGAAATTTGTAATGAAATTTTATCACTAGAGGTTCCACCATTTTTTTTGTACTGAATATGATGCTTCACCCATTCACTAGGGGGGGATTGATTTCCATGAACTTTTCGATAGCTCTAAGTTTACGCCGAAGTACGTCCGCCACCGTACACCACTGGCGTCGAAACCAATTAATTGTGACAAAATTATTTCGGATTTATTGGTATTATCTACAGTTAACGGGGGGTTAATTCCCCTACAGTAATAATTAGAACACTTCTTCAAGGCTGCTTTTAATTTGGCAAAACAGCCGTCGCGTCGCCGATGCACCGGTTCTTGTAGAATCACCTAAGTTAAGCAACGTCTAGTGAGGTGAAAACTTCGTGATGCTGGTATTCTAGCCCACCCCGGCCTGGGTGAGATTAATGTAGAAAGCAAGTGGAGTTTCCCGCGAACGGAGGGTAAAACCCCCGTCGTGATATAACCACGCAGTTGAAAGCGATGTTAAAAAAAAAGTCAAAACAACTGGTTAACAGTTTTGTATAGTCCATATCTTTGAAGCCACGTCAGTATTAGAACTCTCAAGAGTTGACACTTTGGCGGTGACTGAGATGACGTCGAATACAATTCAAAACAGTGAAACATAAATGTATCAGCCACAATTAAAACCACCAGTATTCTTCCAAATTTCAATATACAATTATCAGTTGTTCTCACGTTACAAGGATGTTTAACATAAGTTTCTGACAGCATCACAAATCACAATAAACATTTCATTTTATATCGTATTTAGCCAAAAAATTGCATAAAAAACTCTATACCAGCTAATACCAAAAGAAACAGTTACTTCTTCCACTCACTGAGAATCAAGATAGTCACTTATTAAAGAGAGAACTGGATACTCGTTGACAAGTTAATGAGGTAAGTTTCAATATTTTCAATAAGAAAATTTGACTTAATTCTCTTTAAATTTTCTGTTATAACTTGGGTACTGGACGATTTGGCTTTCGTTTGTCTGTTTGTCTCTTCCGCGATAACTATCGACTGGATCCTTCGAAATTGTTGAAATTTAGTATACATGTTCATTAGGGTCCTAGAATTCAACCTATTATTTTTGGGGCGATTTAGGCCACTCGAGGCCAAATGGGGCCCGTTTTCGTGAAAATTAAAAATGACTTTTCTAATTTTCTTTGATACAGCAATAAATAGAATCAATGGACATAAAAGAAAGGAGTATTAGCTCAGTGGTTAAGCACTCGCTTGCCATGCGGAAGGTCCTGGGTTCGATCCCCCGTGCCGACAAAAATTTGTATTCTTAATTTGGTTACAATTGTTTGTAAGGGATACCTTCCGGTGCGCTCGTGTTGACCCAGCACCTAAATGGGAAGTATTGTGTCACTTCTCGCCCATCAGAGAGGAGGCATACTACGGGATGGGCAGGCTACAACACAGACCACAAGCTCCTGTTTCATGGCTACGAAATAAAAAAGGCTGTGAAACACTCATCTTTTTTTTTTTTTAAAAAAAAAAAAGTATATACACTGGATCTGGACGTCCATCTAATCCGGTTGGAGGAGACTTTTTACACAGAAAATTTTGTTCCCTCCAAACACTAGTTTCTCTTTTCTTCTGTGTACCCTTTTCTTCTGTTTGTTCTATTCATTCTGTGTTTTGTGTTTTTTTTTTTCTTGTAAACTTTGACTTGTGTTCAACAATATGTGTTTATTGATGAACATGAAATAAAAATAAAAAATAATCAAACACGTGAGGCTGGGCATTTCTAGCCCAGACTGGGTGATGTTAATGTGGGTAGCTGGTACGATTCTCATAGGGAATGGAGGACATTTAAAAAAAGTAAAACCTCCGTCCTGACTATTTCAAATCAGGACATTTAAAACAAATCTAATCAAGAACATAAAAGGAGTCTAGACATTGGATTTGGACGTCCATATAATCCTCTCACCACCGCGATATAGATATCCGTGCCTATCTCACTGACATGGAATCATTATTATTGAGAAACGGAAGTGAAGTGACCACGAATAGTATCTGAAGACGAGTAGGCTACAAGTACAGAGTACACTATGATTACTTATGAAACATTGTGATAGCAAGACTCCCTGAACACGAAACAAGACACGGAGCTTACAGTCTAAACAGAACACTTCCGGAAATAACCGACTTCACTAGCTCGATCGATAAGGCGGCGGACTTGTAATCCAGAGTTCGGTGGTTCGAGTCCCAAGTTCAGCAAATATTTAGTACCTAAAGCGAGCTTGAGTAGTTGTGACATCACGAAAGTGATTAAGGTAATCTAGAGGTCGCGGGTTCGAAACCCAGCCGCGACGTGACATGTCATCCTCCCGTTTGGGATTTTTACCACATAACAATAAGTCTTGGGCTTACTGCTGGAATAATGGGACTTATTCTAGACATAATGATTTGGGTGGAAGAGATTGCACCAGGCAATAACCCCGCCCTTTAGGTAGGACATTATTGTTATTTTCTATTTTACTTATTTATTTTGTCATTTGTTTGTTTTTTCTTAATTTTATACTGTTACCATTGTACTCTGTCCTCCTAATAAAGCATACTATAATAATAATAATAATAATATAAATAAGGCGATATCATTTTTATAACACAAATATGATAACTTTCCACTTCCGGAAATATTTCCATTCCGCTCATCTACAGAAGGAACTAAGCTCAGAGTGACCGGTAATATCTTATATCAGGAACTATTGAATCTTAACAAACTCAAGATGCCACTATCTGATTTCCTCAAAACACACACACGCCACTTTCTGCTCGCTAGATTAAACTTGCAACAGATTAGCTATCTCAGCTTACCTCGCCATGACTAGATATTCGCGATCCAGTGAGTTCTAAATCCACCGAGTCACGAGAGGTTAATCACTCCCAGAACTTGTGCTAGTAATTTAATTAATGTTCAAATTAATTGATGCTTTACTATAAGCAATTAATTGATGTTTTCATTTGCGGCTAATAGAGTTGTGTGTTTTCCTCTGATCTTCCAGTACGTTAGCAACGGAAGTTTAGTTCAACAAATGAATGGTGTGCCTAAAATAGGTGAGTTTCATGTGCGAGTACTTTGCTTGCTCTAACGTTGCTTTTAATTACTATAATTTTACTTTCTATTACCTAAAAGGTATAGGAGTTATGTTTTCGTCGGTGTTTTTTTTTTACTTTCCTTATCTTAAAATAAGGAAAGTATTGTATTACTTCCGATAAATAACTAGTATTAGAAATCGGAAGTGTTGGTCTTTGTAAAAAAAATATATTTTTTTTTGCTCCGACTTCAATTTTTTTCATATTTCTCAACACAACCTCCTGGAGCAACTTTGGTTTTGTGTCCGTCGGTTAAAAAAAATCCTTGTAACGCGCAAATCTCGGAAACTTATGGACGGATTTCGATGAAATTTTGTACACATATCAACTTTGCACTAGCGATTCTTGGAAATAGAGACCATGCGCCTGACCAATAAATTTTTATTTATCAGCTTATATCTCGTGAACCGCACTAGTGTTTTACATGGTGGATGGATAATTATTTTATTTTTTAAATAAAATATGAATTGAGCTCTGATATTTCAGAAAATTCGAAATTTTGGACAAAAAAGTTCAAAAATGAGGACTTGCTACGACTTGCCGATTTAGAATTTTTGTATAAACTTGAATGTAGGAAAAACGGTATTCTACCAAAAATAATAAATTTGAAGAATATCTATTGAGTAGTTTTAGAGATACAAGTAATTTTTTATAAAATCTCAAAATTGCCAAGTGTATACAATGTGAACCCATCACGAGGAAGTATTGTGTACATATTTGGCATCGTATTTTTACCATGGTTTTTTTAGTGATCGAAGGTAGTGTGGGAGTGAAGCCACCACAGTAATAAGACTTAGGGTCTTCCTCAGAGTCTGGCTATACCCGGCCTCACTCAGGCTGAGTAAGGTTAATTTGAGTAGCTGGTTTGTGAGTTTCTAATGAATGTAGGGTTAGATAACCCGTCATGATTTGGCCATGCAGTTAGAAGCGACGTTAAAAAAAAATACCAGACTACCAGACAAGGCCTATTCGCCGATACCTATTCGCCTCTGACGAAGAATTCGCATTTATCACATCTTATTACCTAATCCGATATGCATAATGTCGAATATTGGGCCTCAGGCCACTGAGAACTTGTTTCTACACAGAGCTGTGTAGACTTAGTTCACTAGTTGCATTAAACTTTGAGCGATGACACAACCATACCATTGAGAAGAATGATTCCCGTTTAGTGTTTCCAAAAAAAATCGTGCTGAATATTTAAGTTGGCGAAAGTTTTAGGCAGAGGACTAACTCAAATCCGACTTTTTGTGTACGGAAGTGTATGTATGTTTTTGAGTAGGTGGTTCAACAGTTGGTATAATGGGACTCTCAGCATGCGCTGGCACTGACAGTTTCAACCAAAAATATACTAGTTATGTTATGAAGATTCATTATCAATATAAAATATGTTACAAATGAGATATCAATTCAACAATTTAAATAATATAATTATTCTAATAATAATATCGCTTTATTTATTATACTGCCCAAATAGTACTAACAACTGCCATTATTCTAGCAGTAAGCCCAAGAAGTATTATTCTGTGGTCAAAATCCCAAAGTGGAGGATAACTTTTCATGTCCCAGCTGGGTTTCGAACCCGCGACCTCTGGATTACCAGACCGACAGCGAGCAGCTACTGAGGTCTTTTAGAGGGATAAGGAACAGAAGGTGTCACACCATTTTATTTTTGTACGTAGCAACTACACTTAATATATTTCATGTAAAACTACATCACGGTGATGAAGAATAATTATTATTATTTAAAATATTTTTTAGAGTCTAAAATTTTACAATTAAAATACATATGTCCTCCTACACTTGTAAGCAAGTTGTTTAGAGATTAAGTGGAAAATTCATATCTCCCTCAAACTTCTAGTGAAGTAGGTGCGGCCGCAGAAAGAGCCTCCTGTCGAAAGAAAAAGGTTAAATTTAATACAGTTGAGGAACATATTTTATACATTAGGCCGGAGTGAAACAGGGGGTAAAAAAATAATTTTGGAATTTGAAAACGCCTAATATGTCAAAAGTTGTGATTTTGTGAGTAGATCAATCCCTGAAAGTTTCAAAAATTAAAAAAATGATCTTGAGTCTCCACATTGAGCTTAAAGTTTTTGCTATTTTTGAGTATGCAATTTGAAGGGGCATCATCGGTTTTTGCACTTGAAGCACGTCTAACATGAAAAGTGTTCATTATACAAAAAAAGATAATGAATAAAATTATGTTGTAAACAATTTTTTCTTTATTTTAATTCCTTGAAACTTCTCTCTATGATGTACTATCTATGAGCTAGAACATAAACAATTGTAACTCTAGCAGAAACTTCGGAAAATGATAATAATATGGTAGGTTATTATTAGTCCATATCATAGGTGCTGGTACAACTCAGGCCTACTTTTTTCAGGATAAAAGATTTACGTTGTTATCTATATTTAGTTGGTTATTTAAGACATCTTCCTACATTATACGTGTACAAGTAACATGTATGTATATAAAATCTGTGTAGGTAACTGTGCGCGAAAATAAATTTAATGCTTACTGACATTTTCTCGCTTGTTCTTGTCCGGTCTCGTCTCCAATTTGTAGCTTTGTAATTAAAGCAGTACAAAACTGAGTTTTCAGATCTTTCTTTCTATGTGAAAATGATTGTTCAAATTAATTTGTGCATTCGTTAGAAATTAACTACGGATATTACGGATCAAATTTTTCTAGGTTGACTTGGTTGTGTAGATAAAATAACTAACTAATTTTTGTATGAAGTGAAATACCCATATCATGTCAGTATTACCTAAGAATAATAATCGTTTTGATTGATAGTTAATATTACATGTATTAAATCTTTAAATTACAACTTTAAATTGTTTTTTTTTTTTTTTTTTTTTTAATTTGCAGCCGCCCTACTGAAAGTTTTTAATATTTGGCCCTCTTTTCCTACAGAGCGTTATTGAGGCACTTCATGTAAAAGATATAACTTCTTGCTGATTACATAATGAAAGTGATTGCCCCGTCGTGGTTTTAAATTGAAAAAATAGCTCAGAAAGGCCCATGCATTTATTTAAAATGATTAAGAAATATTCTTTCTTGTCTATACAATACAAAAAACTTATGTTTGATGTGATATAGAGAAACGCGTATTTCGCTTACTTTGAAAATACTCTTCTCGCAAACTGACCAAGTAGCTTGATCGATAAGGTTGCGGACTTGTAACCTAGAGGTCGGTGGTTCATGTCCGGTTTCAGCGTAGAATTAGTAAAGCGAGTTTGAGTAGTTGTGATATCACGAAATTGATTAACACAAATATGATAACTTTTCAACTTGTACTTCTTGCAATGCTAAGGTGCACTTTTAGTCAAGTGGTTAACGCGCTAGTCTGGTAAACCAGGTAGCGTAGGGATCCGTTGGTTCGAATCCCACCCAGTGAATGAACTTTTCCTCAATAATTTGTGTTTGTGACCACATAATAATAAGACTCTGAGGGTTAGGTGGTAGAAAATGCTTTGAGCACTAACCTCGCCCGGTGATTACCTTCACTAAAGTGTGTTATTATAATTAAGGATTCGCGCTCTAATGTGCGAGAACAAGCATTGGGTAGAATTTTAAAATCCCGCAAGCTTCATAAAGATAATGTGAACGATGGTAGCCAGACAATGGAGGAATGATTCAGCACTCCTACCACTGTCTTTACAAGGAGTCTATTAATTGACAAGGACCCCCCGAACCAAGCCAATGCTGGTCTACTCCCTGTTTATAGTCACCCAGCCAGACTGTTGGTCTCCTCTATGTTTTAAGTCCCCCAGCCCCAATTGTCTCCTCATAATTTTGAAGCTGATGACTACTTTAACCTCATATATCAGTTGGGAAAATCCACTGGATCCAGCTGCCACCTTGAACCTGACTGATGAGGAAATTATATGCCTCATCCGATCCCAAACGGAGTTCGATACTCTCAAACTCCCATGCCAGCAGCCACACTCAAGCTGTGGAAAGGCGTATCAGGCTGGTAATGGTAACTGAGGCATCACAATCTGTTTGTGGCGAAGTTGCCCGAGACCGATTTATACGTGCTCGACAAAAGAGCCGTAAAAATATTCCTGTGTGTAGCACAAAAAAGATTTTTTTGGTAATACATAAAATAAAATGAATGATAATCATTTGAAAATATAAAACCTTTGATCCTTAATTTAGTACTTTTCATTGTTTGTTCTTTCTGGTAATGTCTTTAATACATATGATACTCGTTATCATATAAGATAATAATAATTTTATGATTTTTTAGAAGCGGATTTATAATTTTCATAAGTTTTCAACAAGAGTCATAAATATTAGTGTTCTATCTCTTTAACTGTACATCATAGAGAGACGTTTTATGATACTAAATGATACAGAAAATTGTTTTCAATACAATTTAATACAATACTTTTTTTGTAAAATGAAAACTTTTCATGTCAGAGGTCAATAAAGGGTAAAAAACTATGTTGCCCCTTCAAATTGCATACTTAAAAATAGCAAAAACTTTAAGCTCATTTTTTTTAATTTTTGAAACTTTCAGGGATTGATCTACTCACAAAATCACAACTTTTGACATATTAGGCGTTTTCAAATTCCAAAATTATTTTTTTCACTCCGGCCTATTATACATGCAAAAATGAACATCTCCGGAAATATTAATTTTCAGTATGAAGGAAAAACTGATATCAAAAAGTAAAACAATATAGAAACAAGTATGGATCTGTTCAGATTTGATTGATACGGTCATTTTGAAAGCGCAATTACTATGGGATGTGTTCGAGTAAGGTCATTTATTGTTTAATTTTTGAATTCCTCTCAGTATAAACTGTTCGAATCAATTCCTAACTCCATTTTTGTATTTTTGGATATATTCATTTTTGCACGTAAGATGCTTCTCAGTTGTGTATCCACCCAATACATCTTCTATGGGTTAACCGTTGAAACGTTCGGTCCATTCAGCAAGGATAGGAAATATACAAAGAGGCAATGCGGCCTGAGCAGAGTGTACATTGCCTCCATCTGATTAATAATAACTCTTTATTGACAAGAATAAAATTGACAAAGGGCGTGATTATTGCCTGAGGCAATCTCTGCCATCAAACCCATATCTGATTGAAATGTTTTATTTGTAATAGGAAATAGCTAAATAATACAAGCTCATTTCGTTGTCAGTACAAAATTGAAATAGGAAGTTGAAATTCTTGGACGACGCAATTACACGCAGGTGCTAGTCGGAGTTAGGCTGCCTGTGAATCCACTTTCAACCATTGTCTTGCGGAAATACATGAATTTGCACAATAGGGTTAGGTGTTTTCACAATTTCAAATGTATACTTTTCTGTAAGCATTTAGTGCAAAATATATGATAGTAAATAATACCGCTTTATTTATACTTCTATGATTTTATTTTATTTTTTGTTATTATTTACTAGGAATAGTAAGTCCCATTATTCCAGCAGTAAGCCCAGCAAGACGTATTATTATGTGGTAAACATAACAAATGAGGGGATAACATGTCATGTCCCAACTGGATTTCGAACCCGCGACCTTTGAAATATCTGGATTCAAATACAATGTGTAGGCTCCTTTCATTGAATTGAATACTTTTATTTATTTGTACAAGATTATTATAAACAATACATCTCCTATAAGCTACGTCTAACTTCTGAGGAGAATGTCCATTGATTCTACATATTTGGTTTTCATATCCTGATTTGAGATAGTTAGGACTGGGGTTTTATCATCCATTTGCTATGGGAATCGTACCAGCGTCCCACACTAGGGGAGAGAATATTCTGTGTGAAAAGTCTGCTCCAACCGGGATTCGAACTCAGGATCTCAAAACCTAAACTGGATTGAATTCTAAACTCTACTATAAGGACAATATGTCCACCGTTTAGACTAGCGAGTAATATCGCTATACTAAGATAATCATTATGATAAGAGTCCACTCATGCCTCGTGAGGAAAAACGAGTTACTGCTTTAATGTGAGCAGCAACCAGTGGCGGAATTATAGACAAAAATAATATATTGGGATATTATAGATACGGAAAAGTCCTATGATTCTGCGCTACCCACTAAATACTTCCGATTTCCATTATTAGAAATTATCAGAAGTAAAACCCCTAGCAAGGTAGTTAGGAAAGTAAATATGAATGAATGTGTTAAGGTCTACCAGGATATGGAGGGGTGATGCTGATGGCTATTCCCTGCCCCACTCATGCTGGGTGAGGTTGATTTGAGTAGTTGGCTTATCAGAGGTCTGTCGCACTGTAATATTTATTCATTATTTCTCTTTCTAACAAAAAAAGAAAGAAAAATATAGACAAAATCGACATCGCAAAACTTGCATTAAATTTTCCTATCTAAGACAGTACGCAAAATCTGGACTTAGCTCCACAGAGGTATTACAAAAACGTCTATTAATTCCGCCCATAGTCTCCCATCACATAGCTACGCCACTAGACCCCCCTCCCCCCTCTGCACCACTGACACAAGGTAAAATCAACTTTAACTTCAAACTCACTGATTAGACGTCCCGAACATGTGTTTAGGGTGTGCTGAGGCATATAGTTCTTTATTCTCCGTGAGACGGAGATAATCGACATAAATTGGACTAGCGGTGTATTACGTGAGAAGTTCGTTCATTAGTCGTAAAGTAAGTTTTAGTACAGTGACCCAATTAGCACAGGTAGCATAGACATTTTGAACGTCCGTCTCAAATGGTTTTGGCTAACAGATAGTTTTTGGTTTTGGCTTTCAGCACAGGTGTTCTACAGCTCAGCATGAATGGAGGATGTGAGTGTTTTTTTTTAATTGACTGGTGTTCTTTGTGTACACTTTTTATAATTAAATTTATTTTGATTTATTTTAATCTATTTCATATTTATTTTCAATGTGTGAATGATTGTTTTTTTGTAAGTTATCGATAACTTCACTAACATAACAAAATGAAAAATATTAGGTACAGACATGCAATTAAAAAATAAATTTTTTTGACTCAGCCTAACAAATATTTTAACTTAACACAATAATAAACAACATTTTGTATACTTCAATTGTTTTCGTATCATTTTCTCTCTGTTGAAGTGAGATTAATCAACATTAACACACCACACAGAAAGTACAAACATGTCGATTGATAAGACATTATTTCTCATGAGGATTTTTTAGTCTATACAAAAAGTGAAGGTCCTAATTACCTGTTATTTAATGTGCACATAAATAGTTATCGAAAGCAAAGAACCATTTTTTTACTAGTAATTTTATTCGAATTCCTACATGGCTTTTTATTTGACTATCTTTCACTGTATTCTTCGATTGGATATTGAATTCTTTAGTAGAGCATTCATTTCTTAAAATATCAGTTAAGTTGTTTGTTAACAGATTTCTCTGTTAGGTGGACTCTTAACGTCTTAACTTACTGTGAGCCCATTGGAATTATGAATTTGCTAATTGCAATAATTATTCTAGCTAGAACTTAATCTGAGTGTAACAGTATTATAATACTTAATTCTTACAAGAAATAAGTAAATACCTACTTCCCTGTAAGTATTTATGTACTTATATCTACATATCGGAAATATTGTTTTCCTCTTTTTTGTGTGTGATATTATTATAAACATAAGCCCAAGTGCAAAGTTGCTAATGAACAGTTTAATTAAATCAACTTTATACACAATGAAATGACTAATGATCGTGTTTAATCAGGCTGTTAGTGACTGTGAACTCTACTGATAAAATGATAAACATGCAAGAAATTCTCTTGTCGCAAGAACTTTGAAACACAAAGGTTCTTACAGAATCTCCAGGCACCTGTATTTATTACTTGGAACTATGATTCTAAATCACATCGTGGTTTATGTACTATATGATTTCAAGGTGAGAGGTTTCAGAAAAGGTGGCCACCCCCTCGTAACTTTTGAACGCGACGGAATTTTTCAATTCTGTAAAGTCCTAGGAATAGGAAGTGCCCTATGGCCCATCCTGTGGTCATATTTATTTTTGGCCCCGGTCGGCCCTTCCGGCTTTTAGGCCATATTTTTTCATTTTTCTCGCGAATTTTAAATGGAATGCTATATTTTTTATTCCTGTTAATTAAAGTCCAAGTTAGGCTGAGTATAATGAGCTTTTAAAATTTTCAAAAACCTTATCAGGGGCGGAGCTAGTAGGGTGCAAGTTTCAAAATTGTTACACCCTGTATTTCAGCGTTAGTTAGATTTTTTAGTACTTTTTTTATGTTCGTAGGTTCAAAATATTGTTTTACACCATATGAAATCAAAAAAATATTCTTGTTTACTTCTAATCAGGGTCATAGTAAGGTTTTTGTAAAAGTCCTTTTTTTCTCACGTCAATTTTTCCGTAAATTAATGGTGTTCTCGAAATTGGCATTTTTAGAGGTGAAAGTCTGCAGTGACATACGTTTTTTATGCTTGAAATCGAAAGAAAACTTAACGGAGAAGCGATTAAAATCATAAAAAAAGCCATTGAACCTGCTAGTTTTTTCAGGACAGTGTCCGGTAAAGTGGGTGAATTTCGTATTGGATTTTTTTTTGTTGAGGAAACCCAATTGGCATAGAAAATAAATAATACCTAATAAGGGAATAATACTTCAATTAACATAACTAAATGCGAAATTAAATGAAGATTATTTCTTCTAAATCAGTGCCGGATATTTTTTTTTTTTCTCTCTCTTTCTCTCTCTCTCTCTCTCTCTCTCTTCGCCTCTTTAAAATAATTGAATTGGTTTAATTTTCACCCTCAAGAGTTTGGTACTTGACCTGGTATTTTTTTCTCTTAAATTTCGAGATAATTAGATTTTTATTTAGAGACCTGGTATTCATTACTAGCAACACCAGTATGATTTTTTTAAATTTGGGTTTAATATCGCGTTTCAACTGCATGGTCATATCATAACGGGGGTGTTACATTCCATTCGCAAGAAACTCACCAACCTCCTAAACACATTTATCTCACCCAGCCTGGGTTAGAGGTCCCCTCTTGAGACAATTTTAGTTGGTAAGTTGGTAAAATCTGTAGAAAACACATTGTCAATAATTCTGGAGTCAGTCCGATGGCGCTTTGAATGCAACGATTCTTGTAGGATCACCGAAGTTAAGCAACGTCCAGCGAGGAGAAGACTTCGTGATGCTGGCATTCCAGCCTAACCCAGGCTGGGTGAGATAAATGTGTTCAGGAGGTTGGTGAGTTTCTTGCGAATGGAATGTAACACCCCCGTTATGATATGACCATGCAGTTGAAACGCGATATTAAACCCAAATTTAAAAAAATCATACTGGTGTTGCTAGTAATGAATACCAGGTCTCTAAATAAAAATCTAATTAACTCGAAATTTAAGAGAAAAAAATACCAGGTCAAGTACCAAACTCTTGAGGGTGAAAATTAAACCAATTCAATTATTTTAAAGAGGCGAAGAGAGAGAGAGAGAGAGAGAGAGAGAGAGAGAGAGAGAGAGAGAGAGAGAAAGAGAGAGAAAAAAAAATATCCGGCACTGATTTAGAAGAAATAATCTTCATTTAATTTCGCATTTAGTTATGTTAATTGAAGTATTATTCCCTTATTAGGTATTATTTATTTTCTATGCCAATTGGGTTTCCTCAACAAAAAAAAATCCAATACGAAATTCACCCACTTTACCGGACACTGTCCTGAAAAAACTAGCAGGTTCAATGGCTTTTTTTATGATTTTAATCGCTTCTCCGTTAAGTTTTCTTTCGATTTCAAGCATAAAAAACATATGTCACTGCAGACTTTCACCTCTAAAAATGCCAATTTCGAGAACACCATTAATTTACGGAAAAATTGACGTGAGAAAAAAAGGACTTTTACAAAAACCTTACTATGACCCTGATTAGAAGTAAACAAGAATATTTTTTTGATTTCATATGGTGTAAAACAATATTTTGAACCTACGAACATAAAAAAAGTACTAAAAAATCTAACTAACGCTGAAATACAGGGTGTAACAATTTTGAAACTTGCACCCTACTAGCTCCGCCCCTGATAAGGTTTTTGAAACAACGTCTATAAGCTATTAGAACTGACATCCAATTAAGGAAATCGTATGTAGGACTATCGAGATGTGAGAATATTGGATTTATTTTATTTGGAAAGATGACGTAGATTTAGCTTATAAATGATTCAGACCAAATTTCACAGAAAAACTAACAAGTCTATCTACTATCTGTTCATCCTTGTGTGCTTCTATGACATCACTCCGATACTTAGGGCGAAATTAATAGACAAAATTGAGTTCTCAAGTCATGACTAAGTACTGGTTTTCCCAATCTAAGGGCGGAATTCATAGAAGTTTTTGTAATACATCTGTGGGGCTAGACTTGCAATTAACAAGTTAAATCGCTTTAATAGGAAAAAAAATCGCAATTTTTTTTAATTGTTTCAACGTCGCGTCGCTTTTTAACTGTGTGGTCTTAGCCCGAGAAGAGTATTAAACTCCATTCGCAGAAAATTCACAAACCTGCTACCACATTAACCTCACCCAGTCTGAGTTGGGCGGAATACCACATCACGAACACTTCACCTTGCTGGATGTTGCTTAACGTAAGGTGATAGAAATCTCTCTCTCTATTGTTTTGTTTCAGCTGATGATGCCAGCATCGTTGCCATGACACCCTGCACATCTTGTCATGGCTGCCCGCTCAATGCACAAACGCAAAGTGGTTCACGTTTCGTCCCATCTCAGGCCGCCGGGCGACGGAGCCGGGCCGCAAGTTTCGCCGCCCGTCTTGACGGAGGCCGATGAGGGGCGCCTGAGGAAGCTGCTTGCGCCCCTGCCCACCCCCGCCGGGGACGGGGAGGAGGAGAGGGAGGGGTCCAAGTCCAACTCCCCCTCCCCCCGCCAGTCCGTGTGTGGACTCGACAACAGAGGCGACGTTGCGGAAGAAACCATTCTCAAGATATTGGTGATTGGTAAGTCAGAGGAACATACTCAAGATATTGGTGATTGGTAAGCCCTAGGAACATACTCGAGATATTGGTGATGGTAAGTCAGAGGAACATACTCAAGATATTGGTGATTGGTAAGTCAGAGGAACATACTCAAGATATTGTGATTGGTAAGTCAGAGGAACATACTCAGATATGGTGATGGTAAGTATAGGAACATATCAAGATATTGATGATTGGTAAGTAATAGGAATACTCAGATATTGTGATGGTAAGTCAGAAGAACATACCAAGATATTGGTGATTGGTAAGTAATAGGAACATACTCAAGATATTGGTGATTGGTAAGTAATAGGAACATACTCAAATATTGGTGATTGGTAAGTCAGAGAAATACATCAATTGACTCAACATACCCGTATTGGTAATTTGTAAGTCAGAGAGGAATGTATTTCGACGGCGATGTAGAAGGCCGATTACAAAATCCGGGTTCAAGTTCAGATGAAGGACTCTAAATGGTTGAGGACCACACGACATTACTGAAAGTTATTTCGTACAATTTTTTTCAAGCTTTGAATGTTCTACATTCTTTCATTCATAGGTTGCATCTTCGTTGCTGAAAGTTGCATCACTAAATATTTAATATACTATTTCTCCATTCTCTCTCTGCTCCGCCATTCTCCATATGTTTTTGTTCTTCTTCTTCTTTCACTTTGCCTTTGTTCCCAATTCTGGGTTCGGCATTGGTAAACATCATGGTTCGGTTGGTTTTTTTTGTTAAAAGATGAGTGTTTTCACAGCCTTTTTTGTTGTCGTAGCCATGAAACATGAGCTAACTGAAGGACGCTTGTGTCTGTGTTGTAGCCTGCCATCCGTAGTATACCTCCCTTGATGGGCGAAAGTGACACAATAATCCCATTTAGGTGCTGGGTCAACACGAGCGCACCGGAAGGTATCCCTTACAAACAACTGTAACCAAATTTTGAATACAATTTGTCGGCGCGGGGTTCGAACCCGGGACTTCCGCATGGCAGTGAGTTCAATGTTAATGTTATACTAAAGCCACGTGTGCTGGTTTCACAGGAGACTCCACCGTGGGCAAGACTCGTACGTGCAAGGCTTCGTCCAGAACAAGTTCCTCGACAGCTACAAGAACACGGTGGGCGTGGACTTCTCCACCAAGCTGCTGAGCCAGAAGAAGTACGGCGGCCGCCCGGTGAAGCTGCAGATCTGGGACATCGCGGGCCAGGACCGCTACATCTGCCTGACGCGCGTCTACTACCAGCACGCGGACGGCTGCATCATCATGTTCGACCTGACCAACAAGAAAGTCCTTCGAGAGTGTGGTGCTGTGGAAGCACGACCTGGACTCCAAGTGCATCCTGGACAACGGCACCATGCTGCCCTGTCTGCTGCTCGCCAGCAAGTGCGACCTGCCCGGCCGGCAAGTCGAGATCAACGAGATAGAGTCCGTCTGCCAGCAGTACAACTTCATGAGCTGGATAGAGGTGTCCAGCAAGGAGCATCTGATGATCGAAGACTCGATGAACTTTCTAGTGGACAGGATCATTTGCTCGAAAGCGTTTGGACAGGGTGCTTGTGAAGCCGGGGATATGCTTGACGAAGGAGAGGAGAGGGGAAGAGAGGGAAAGGCGAGAGAAAGACAGGGTGCCAGCTTATTGTTGGTGTTAGGGAGGTGATGAGACTTTGTTTGCCTTGATTTGTGACCCGCCGCGAAGCATGTCTAAGCTGTTCACACAAACTGATGAACGATTTCAGTAAACTTGAGAAGTACCCACATCCTGCTGTTGTTGAACAAAGTAGAAGATTCTTTTCTTTTTGTTTGGGATGGTAAAAAAATACGACAGACTCAAGGTGAATGATTTCAATAATAGCTGATTATATATTATACATGTGCTCGTTATATCTAGTCTCCACGCATTGTCTAACAGATATTTTAAATGTAAATAACCCTTATCTCTGCTGTAATTTCTTTATGTGGTAAAAAATCTACCAAGGATGTGACATTTCTTATCACTGTTGTATTTTTTTGTGTGTTGAATAGAATCCTAGTGTTCTATTATCTAGTAACTTGGCTATTATACAGTTAATCTTCATTGAATACAGAGTGTCCAAGAAAATGTTAGAATCAACTCCAGAAGACATTCTATGACTAAACTAATCTTAGGTAATTTTTTGAAGAAAAAAAAAATCACTTGAGTAAAAATATTTTACCTGGAAAATAATCTTGAACTTGTTGAAAAGAACTGAAAATGGTTCTCATGTGAGAGTATATTATGATTATTGAGTAAATTTCCCAAGGAAATACCCATACTTAACATTTTGTACCTAATTGCATTAGAACTGAATTATTTTTTGTTTATATCTCCATTCACAGGCATTTTTCGTAAAACAATCCTAGAATTTTTCTATATAAAAAAAAACTTGAACACCTTGTATATTAAATCAAAATCAATGTTACACATGATTGATATGCTGCCTACAACCCTACTACTACACAATATGTTCTAAAAGAATTGTAAGCCTTATTTTATGTTGTAAAAAATGTACCTGCTGTTTTTCTCTTTTACAAACCAATATTTTTTCAACTCGTATATGTAGTTTATTTGTTTAATTTGATTGATCATTGTTAACATTGAAAAAATGCAACTTTTCAAATTACTTTCTTACTTGTTATGTTTCATTTGTTGCAAGCATATTCTATTGTAAATATTTCTTTAGTCGTCATTAAAATAACACATGTACCTTTCTAATAATTTACCTATGTGTGCCAAAATTTAATATATTAATGTTACAAGTACTTCACTAAATTTTTAATAAAAATATTGCCAAAAACCAAAAAAGTTTTGGTACCTACTTGTACGAAATTGTTTTTACTTTTTCATCATTGTAGGCGCATTTTTCCACAATATCCAATATTTTGTTACATTACTGCTCAGTCAATAGAACAGATAATATTCAAGCTGTAGACTGCCAAATACAATAGTCAGCTGATCACAGTATTAAATTCAAAGGACAATGATTCTATGAGGTTGTGGAGACTATTTACAAGCCTAAAGCTAACCAATATGGGCTTTGTTGTAATTGGTATGTCAGAGGACACAGGTCTGACAGAAAGACACACATCCCACAATTAAGAGGTCACACAGAAGGGCCAGTTGGTGTTTGTGCTGGTCTACTATCTTTTTACTTTCCTTATATTATACAGGGTCATTCATTAGGAGCTTCTGCTATATTTAAATTCAAATAAAACCAGGTGGGCAAGAGGTATCATCTACATATATTTTGTACATACATATCATCTACATATACAAATGTTTTTAAGGAGAGACAACACAACCATAAATATCTCTACCAATAAGGTATTAATGGTGGATATTAGAGATTTTTTTCCAAGAGAATATGCTCATACCTATGAGATAATAGATAAATGTTAATATTTCTTTAATGCAAGCCCCAATCTTCTATTTTATTTTTTAGAAAACCATTGTTTTCTTTTGCTAGGTATAAAAAGACTTTTGCAACTGAGACTATATTTATATTATCATCCCAAAATAGAGAGAACAAGACAAAAATGAAAAAAAAAATAAATAAAAAAAAAAGCTTGACCAAAAATTTTTATGTCTGGTTGGCTGACTCTAATCTCTAGTTTTTTTTACATAGCAATTTTTAAGAATTGAAATATAATAGAATCTTAGCAAATTTAAACCTCAATAGGTTGAAAATTCTATTAACTTGAGACCTTGTCAAAATAATTATGCTTTTTATTTTGAATCCTCATACCTCAAAATAAAAATTCTGTCCCTTGATTGTTGAGTTCGGGGATTCTACTGTATAACCAATAACAACTTAACTGAGTTAAATAATTCTTACCACTTTTTCTCCCTGCAAACTTGGAACAGAATCTCTCAGACTACTGAAACTGTCCTTGATGTGATCACGTCTTTTACGCTCCAAGGCATTATGGTGTGCTCTCTTCTCAGCCTGAAATGAATAAGAAATATAATAAGGTTGTTAGGACTCTTCAACTAAGCTTTTATAAGAAAAAGAAGAAAGATGAGAATGTTTCACAGCCTTCTTTTAATGTTGTAGCCATGAAACAGGAGCTAATAGTATATAATATAATAGTTCCCCTTTAGATGTTTGGTACAAGCACACCTAAAAATACCCCTTACAAACAACTGTAAGCTAATTTTGAATAGATTTTTTGGGGAGTTTGAACTCATGACCTTTCCCAGCTTAAGCAAAGATGTCATTACTGATGGTATATTACACAAGTAGTCACCGTGGCCAAGTTGCTAGTACACTAGGCTTGGTGTGCTGGGTTTGAATTCTAGTTTGAATTCAGATTTTTTTGGCTCTGTAATTTGGATGTTTAGGGTCAACGCATACCTTGTGAGTAAAAAATAGTAGCTGTTTTGATGTTAGCAGTATTAGCGGGATAATGGACAAATGATACACAAGAATTAAAAACAAAAGGAAAAGTCCTGTATCTCTGCAGTAGGTACCTTCTAAAATTTGATATAACAACACAATAGAAACATACAATTATTTCATTTATTCTGCGTAAGTAAAATATTATGAATTGACATGGCAAATATAAACAGTTCTTTGCTTAGTTTCATTCTTGTAGCTATATCTATTGTTCTTGATTAATTAATTTGAAATGTTAAAGGAGTAGGACAGGGTAGTCATGAAGTTCTATCATCACTGCCACTCCAAAACATTTACAAAGTACAAATTTCAAAAGGTAACTTCTCTAAATGGTTGGTTCTAAGCTGTAAAAAAACAACCAATGGAAATGGCATTACTGATGTTAACTGAATTTTTTTCATCAGTCCCATCAGATCAATACTGCTGGAGTTTGGGAATGCAACCAAATCTTTTGATTGACCCTGTATCTTGACTCAAGAAAACACTCAAAATACACTTGTGTGGACATTATTCTCAAGGTTATTTCATGGAAACAAGAGAAGTTATGCCTAAAGTTGCTATTTTCAACTAATTCGAACTTCTTTGATGGTGAACTGAAAATCCCGTAATCACGTTTCCGAGGGTCTGACAAAAGGATGCAATCACGCTGGATTGCTTGGCTCCCAAATCCGAGGCTTGGAAAGTTCACATATTTCTTCTATTTGATAAGGAGTTCTTCTACTTACGCTTTCAATGTCGTAGTCTCTTTCGTCATCGCTCATTTTCCAAGAGTTCTGTCACCAAAAAGAGGAAAAACTAGTGACTGGGCAAGTGGAAATTCAAATTTATATTCGTTTGCTAGGCAGCTGCCATTGACGGAGCTACGCGCAGAACAGAACAGATGATAATAAGAGCACTCGAATCCAAGGAGAGATAGAAACGTAGGTAATACTCCAGTTAGAACAAATTGTTAGTTTTACTGTCAAATTATATTCCTAAAATTAAACACTTCACAATAGGAAAAACTTCAATAAAATTGATAAAATTATTTCGATTGTTAAAAAGAAATTTTCTTTTATTCAAAATAAAAAGTTCAAGGTAAACTTTGCTCGAAATTCGACAAGTCCCTTCTCTAACTGCTTCCCTCGGGTCTGGGGCTTTGAAAACAATACTCAATAGAGACTCCGCCACCGATAAACTATTCCACGTGTTATACAGCCAAGCATGTACACATTTGCGGCGTGTGATAACAATTTTCCCAGCTTATGTATTGGTACTAGATGCCATTTGGTTACCTTGCGCCACCTATATATCGTGTGTAAAGTTTATCGTACTTTCCACATCCCTTCTTTTATCGTACACTTCAGGTCCGTACACTTGAAGAAAAGAAAGGGAAGTCCGTACAGAATAATTCCAGTGTTGCCACTTTCAATAAGCGGGACAGCGCGAAATTTAAAAAACCAATCTTCAACTTCAACCCTTATCAGCAAAAAACAACAAAAGTAGAAAGAAAGAAAGAACCAGTTAATACAGATAAAATATAAACTTAAATTTGAATACAGTGAAATGACTGAATTGCTGTCTATTTAGTGATGGTGAAATTTATGTTCATTTGATTTTACAGTGCCTTTTTATATCTAAAGGGAAGTTATTAAAAAGGAAAAGGGTCCCTGGATTTAGTCTAAAGTGCTCCATTTCAATAATTTCATCATGTCAGAAACTCCAACAATTCCAGCCAATGTAAAAGAAAAAATAGTCATCTGTCTAGACCTCACAGAAGATGAAGATGAGAGTCCCTTGGGTGTTGGAGATCAGTCGTTTTCAGTTGATACTGTTCTCCGGCAGGCTGTACAACAGTTTATCCGTCTCAAGTCATCACTGAGTGGAGATACAGAATTTGCTCTTGTTGGTAAGTACTGTTTTCAGTTGATACTGTTCTTGGTCAGGCTGTTCAACAGTTTATCCACCTCAAGTCATCACTGAGTGCAGGTACAGAATTAGCTCTTGTTGGTAAGTATATTGTTTTTAGGTTGTACTGAATATGCTTTTATTGGTAAGTATCAATAGATTCTCATGTTATTTATTATCTTCACTCTTTGAGGCTGAAGGATGTTTCCTTCATTAAACAAGTACATTCTTTCCAATCTGATATTAAAATGTACTTGGGACTAAACTTCACATTGGCAAAACACATCTATCAACAGAGGACAAGACTCTGTCTACACCAAATCCACAGATTTAGAACAGCAAGTTCTTGAGGTGCTCAATATATGAGTAGAATAACAGTTTTAAAAAACCTATAATTTACCTCTCTCACTCTACCAGATTTTTTTGGTGGTTGGATTTTTACAAAATGGATTAATGGTCCACCAGGTTCAAAAGGTTGACAACTGCTGTGCAAGAGGACTATAAACAGATAATAGATTAGCCAACCCCAACAAACCAGACTAGCTTGCAGTTTTCCAAGGGTTTTATGGCTTGTAAAGAAAAAGCCCAAGTTCTCACAATGGTTGATCATACATAGAAATTTATGTTTCAGGAAAAGCCACATTCAACTTAAGTTGGCTGGACCCCCTAGCTGTTGCCAAGCTAGTTACAAAAAACATTTATATTTTGTATGATCTGTAGTATAGCACCAAAGTAAAACATTCTTAACTAAATAAAAACATTAAAAATCATTTTAAGATAACATTTTTCAGTTCTTACCTACTTTACTTGTGTTATATTTCAGGAATGTTAAACAGTAAAGCTAAATGGATCAATGAATTTTCAAGAGATATTAGCAATACTGATGTTGGGATCTTTCCAACCAATAAGACATCAAAGCCTGTTGAAGTCAATTTAGATGAGATAGTGTTTCCAATCCTAGAAGAAAACCTCCAAACACACCTCCCTACTCTGTCTCCTGATGGACTGCCCTCCCATGTGTGCCAGGTTATATTTATCTACAAGAGTTCCTTGCGGACTCCAAATGTGAATAATGTTGACTTCAACATGTTCAAATCACCAGGGGTCATATTTGATGTGGTATACCTCCATGATATTCCATCTGAAGAAAATAAAGTGGATATCATTTTCCAAAATCTGAGTAAACTCAATGTAACAGGTAATTCTTATCTCTTGGAAATGTTGAATAACCAAGTTACTACTATTTACAATACAATTAGTCTTCTATTAGCTCATCCTTTACAAAGACCACCTCAGAAGTATTTAAACAATGATTTGAAATTTATTTTGAGTGACAGAAAAGAGGAAGAAACTGCTTGCAATGGAGATTGAAAAACACCATCATTTATTCTCACCCCAAGTCTATTCATGGTTAACATACTTTGTTCTTATGTATGCACTTCAACAATTTATTGTTTTCTTAGAGGACTATAAACAGAGAACAGAGTAGCCAACCCTAACAAGCAAGGCTAGCTTGCAATTTCCCAAGGGTTCAATGGCTTAAAAGAAAAAGCCCAAGTTCTCATGATGGTTGATCAGATCATACTTAGAAATATGTGGTTCAGAACGAGCCTACTTTTCAACTAAAGTTGGACAGAGAACATCACACCCCCACCTGTAGTGAAGCTGGCTAAAACAACAACATAACAATTTGTTGATTTTTTTGTTGCTATGTTCACATCACAGAAGTTCTAGAAATAATGTAATATGAGGATTGTTAATGTTTGATAGGTATAATATAACCACATTTGCTCTTGCCTAGAACCCTACATTTGTCTCTTTTCCTACCAAAATTTCAACACTAACTAAATAATGAGAAATTCCAAGTTCAAAAAAGAAGAAAATTGGATCAGAAAATGAAAATGTTTTGTATTAAATGGTAAAAAACAAGTAAATGAAATAAAGTAAAAATTACCACCAACTTAGAAATAATACCTAAGGCTAAGCAACATGAGTGGTATGCTTACAATGATAGTACAATCAAATAAATGTCTAAGGTTCTAGGTATATTACATTAATTTACAAAGGTAGCAAGTTTCAAGACATTGCTAATGGGGACTGTAACACAAGAAATAAAAAACATCCTCAAAATATAATGATATTTTTGTTTACATGATTTTTAAATTTACAATGAAGAATATTGACAACAATAATGCCAAATGTCATTTGGATCAAGTACACAAGTATCAGACAGAATTGCTTGAACAGGTTAGAGATACCTACTATTTAAATAGTACCTAACTCGAAGTTCCGTGAACTGAAAACCTCACTCAGATTCACTTGACAAAATAAAAAATTTAAGCAGCAGAACATAAAGACCTTTCATTCAATACTGCACTAGACGGGGTTCAATGAAAAAAAAAAAAAAATCAACTGGCCCACTTTCGAGGGCTCCAAGTGGCCTGTTTTTGACCACAATGCGCCCCCTTAGCTATCACAATCACAAAATTACACTCGAACTTGTCGGCAGTTCGAGAAAAATTATTTGAGGACTTGAGTAATTTTTACCGAGTACCCGATGGAAAATAAGCTACCCAAATATCATCAGCCCTAAATGTGATGCACGTACAGACCATTTTTATTGAAAGATTTTACAGAAATGTAACTGTTGTATAAATGCCATTTTGTAATAATAAAATAAAATAATTACTTTTAATTTATAGAATGCATTTTTCTCATTTGATTTGTATTCCATCCTTAAAAGAAATACTGAATTATTCCAGAAGTGTGATTTCAAACACAACTTTTTCTTCACAATGCATGAACTTGGGTCCAGCAATATTTTTCATGAAGTATTACTTTACAAACTAAATATAGTAACTATTTAGTATCAAGAAAGTTGTAGATTTTTTCTATGAAGGTTTTGATGAAATCAGCATTGTCTCTGGTAGCAAACACAGGGAATTGTTTTCGGACTTCACTCTCTCTGTAAAAAAATAAAAACCAAGACACAATTAAAAATAGCAGGAATTTTTAAATACATAAAGATTTGACAAGGGATCCTCCATAGTGGGATTATCGTAAAATCTGGAAAAAAATCTTTAATTTCCACTTTATATATAATTGTTAACAGGAAAAAATTGTAAAAAAAAGAAAGATTTTTTGACGGCGCCATTTTGTTTGTGTGTATATTTTATCATGTCTCCACATCTTAAAAATTTAGTCCTTGTGAGAGTTAATGAAAAATTTGGTGCTTTCCTTGTGAAAAAAAAAACAATAAAAATAAATTCAATTCAATACTCTGTACATTGTTTCTATACTCAAATAAATAAAGAGGTGCTTTGTTACACTGTTGGCATGATGGGACTACCTGTCTTGCGCTGACAGTCTAAATAAAGCACTACTTATACTTATACTTATACTCTGCACTCGCAATTATTTGGAAGGAACAACTCTGGAAGATCAACATGTAAGAGTAGTGACTTACGTGAGATTACCGAACATTTTCTTCACATGAATCTCATTGGGAGTAATGAAGTCAATGTCCTTCAATTCTAAGGTCACTTGACTCCATTCGAGCTTCGAGTAACTTTTTATGTCAACCAACATTCTGAAATTAAATTGAACAAATTAATTGAAAATAAAGTTACACCTATTAGTAAACTCGTAAAATACCCCCAAGTATGCAATTACTGACTCTTTTGAGTGTCTTGAATAACATTATGGGCACTTCTTGGATTTTTTTTTGTTAATTTGTATCCTTAACCTAGTTACACATCAACTTTCTAGTTTTTCCTCCATCAGAAAGTCCTGCATAATTTTGTCAAGTCAATGAGCAAGTGTAGTAACATGGATGATTTAAAAAATCAAATACAGTCAAAATACTAGGTATAAGAAAATCCAAGGGACCAATATATTTTTCTCTTATATCGAAGTTTTCTCTCTCTTATATCGAGGTTTTTTCTCACTTACATCCAGGTTTTTGGAGCACAAATGAAGGGACCAAGATATTTTTTTCTTACATCCAGTTTTAACTCTTAAATCATTGAAGATGGTCTCTAACTGAGTTAATAAGCAGTAGATCCCATGTGCTATGTCTTCTCTGGCATTTTTAGAACTTAAAATACTCAACTCAACACTATTCCCAGCTCGTCTTGTCACAGTACTTCACTGAATGATCAACCACTGTGAGAACTTCTGGGTTTTCAAACATCTAACCTTTAAAATCGTCTCTATAAATAGGCTGGTAGAGGGTTTTCTATTATTGGTTGCCCCATACAGGAAGATCAAACAGTGGTCCTTTTTTTTTTTTTTTTTTTTTTTTTTTTTTTTGGGGGGTTTAACGTCGCTTTCAACTGCCATGGTCATATCACGACGGGGTTTTACCCTCCATTCGCAGGAAACTCACAAACCTGCTACTCACATTGACCTCACCCAGCCTGAGTGGGGCCGGGAAAAGCCAGCGTCACGAGAATTAGAATTTGAATGGTCACCCATCCAAGTCTTAACCTCGCTGGATGTCGCTTAACTTCGGTGTTCTGAAGGGAACCGGTGTATTCAACATGCCATCGACGCTGGCTAAACAGTGGTCCTTGATTCTATCCCTGGGTACAACTAGTTCAAAAATCTAACTCTCAGCCAGTTCAGATCACTGAAATTAATTCAAGTCCAGCAAGTTCTTGGATGGGTGACCATTCAAATTCAAACCTTCGTGATGCTAGCTATTCCAGGTCCAACCCATGGATCAGTTAAATGTGTGTCTCTAGTTTGTGAGTTTCCCATATTGAAATGAATTTAGCAGATTAAAGGGACAATAAATTTCAATAAAGCCCAAAACATTGGAACTAGTTCAAATGTTCATCTTATTAAATATTATGAAATTTATTTATTTTATTTATTTATTAGATAATAATATTCTGCCAGCCTCCGTGGCGTAATGGTTGTGACTACTGCCCGTAGTCCAGAGTTCCCGAGTTCAACTCCCGGCTGGGGCAGACTTTTCGAAGAAAATTCTGTTCCATCCAAACACGTGAGGCTGGCATTTCCGGCCCTACCCAGGCTGGGTGAGGTTAATGTGGGTAGCTGGTACGATTCCCAGCGAATGGAGGGTAAAAAACCCGTCCTAATCCAGGACGTTAAATCAAATTGAATCGTTGGCGTTAGGAAGGGCATCGAGCCATAAAAAAACGTGCTCCACCCTACCAACCTCAACCGTGAGGTTGAACAATGCCGACCCCAAAAGCAATATAAGCTCATATGGGATAAAGGCAAGGGAGAGATATATTAGATAATAATATTCTCAAATTCAGGATAGTTTACAGTACATAAGAAAAAACATCGACAGTATACAATTGTATTATTTTAAATACTATTCTAAGATGCTACAACTACTATTAAAGTAAACAGTGTAAATGAAATAATTTCCTGTGTTTAGATTCAAGTTTTGATTTATCTACCTATAACTTTCAATAGTTTGTCATAAGGCATAGCTATATCTAGCATTTGGTATTTTTCATTAAATGTTTTCAAGATAGTATGTAATGATGAGGGATTTTTAATGTGACTGGGATTTTCAAACCATTTGAAGTCATTATTCCTTAATCTTGTATTTGGGACTTTAATGTTTATTTTGGAGAGTAGTTCAGGACAGTCAATATTATTATTGAAAAGTTTAGGTAGGTATATTATTCTTTCTCCTTCTCTTCTTTCTTCCAATCTTTTATAATCTGTGATGTCAGATGTTCTATTAACCCTTTCAGTCCCCCTGTTGTTTTAAAACAACTACAAGTTTATCGCTTCACTGTGACTATACGAGACAAGTCTTGTTCTATCTAACCTCCTTGAATGATAGAACATTTCAAGTAGTTTCATTTTCTACTGATAGATCGCAGCATTTCCGATATTTTTAGACTTTTCTGCTCGTTGTCCCATTTCATGTCAGAGAATCTAAATTTATTTTCAATTGGATCATGGTCCGGGATTGAAAGGGTTGATAAAAATCTCAGATAAATTTAGCTCTCAAATGTAAACACAAAAGCCCCAACTCACTTGGTTCCTTGCAGCTTCATTCCGTACTTGAGCTCACACAGCTTCATCGCGCGCGCAAACTGCCTCAGATAGGACATGAACGGAGAGATGTGTTGCAGCAGGGGGATGACGTCACAGCTGGAAGAACACATGCCGGATAGCATGGAGTACTTGCTATGCAGGAGCTTGAAGCAGAGAGCTCGGAGTTCTGTGGCTGCGGAGAGGAACAGAACATAAGGGTTAGGTGGTAGAAAATGCTTTGAGCATTAACCTCGCCTGGTGGGTACCTTCCACTAAAGAGTATTATTATTATAGTAACAGAAGTTAGAATATTATTATTATCTAACCTGGTTGCAGGGTTTTCTGTAAAATTTATTTATTTATTTGAACAATATACGGGCATATTTACCCTGTACTAGCTAATTTACAATTCATTTCCCTAACTATAAAAATATAAAACTATCTAACATAAGACTATCTACTTATCTATAAAATACTAGCGGGCTGTCGCCCGCTTTGCGGGCCGAAGGCATGGCCGTGAAAGCAAAAAATCCTTTTTCGCCAATGGCAGGTGTTGTAGTGGGAGTTTCGAAAAATCCGTCTTATTGCACATCTAGACTATAAGACAAAGCTACCTACCAAATTTCAGCTTCCTAGGACTTACGGTTTGGGCTGTAGAGCGATGATCAGTCAGTGGTCAGTGGTCAGTGAGTGTCTTTGACATTTATATATTAAGAAGATAAAAACACATTTGTCTTAAATTTAAAAAAAAAAAATAATAATAATAAAAAAAAAATAAAAAAAAAGAAACCAATCCAACCAACTTAGATTAACTTGTTATTGTAGAATTCTTTGATTTGATGGACAGTAATACAGAAAAAGTCTAGGTGCTCCCTGAGTGTATTAGCTGTGCGTTGAAGTCTTATCAATGGAGAATTTTGTAAGTAGTTGGTGCGTACAAAAGGTGGTTTGAATGGAAGAGGATCGCGTGTAGGATATGTTGGTAGGAAAACCCTTATAGTTAACACTGCGATTTAACTAGGTCTATTGTGACCAGTTGATTTTATTTGGTTTTAACGTCCTGATTAAAAAAAAAATAATAATAACAAATGGTCTTGACACGATGATATGAATGACTGTCAAAAAAAGAAAAAAGATTTGATATAGATAGTCAGGACAAGGGTTTTACCCTTCATTCGTTGAGAATCGTAGCACATTAATATCACCCAGCCTGGGTAGGGCCGGAAATCCCAGCCTCACTCACGTGTTTGAAAGGAAAAGAATTTTATTAGAAAAGCCTGCCTAAACCGGGAATCGAACTCGGGATCTCTGGACTACGGGCAGAATTCACAACCATTACGCCACGGAGGCTGGAAAATACCAATTTACCAATAATAATAATTGTATTGATACTGGTTAGTTTAAGATTGAAAAGGCTTTATCAGAGTAGTTCGAACAGTGGCTCAGTTCTTAAGAGCATTGTTTGTTGACCCCGGAGGTTGCGGGTTCGAATACCGGTCGGAGCGGAAAATTCTGACCAAGTTTTTCAGTTTTCGGAATTGGCACAACTACATAACTTTTTTTTTTTTTAAAGAAAGTATTTAGAACAGTCAATTACGCCTGAACATGTGTTCAAATTAGTTCATGATGCAAACTGAGTAGCAACTTGCAGAATCAAGAGTCCAACAGCAAGAACACCTGACGGTGGAATTTTGTTCTATTATCACTAGTAATTTTGATATCCACTTAAATTGTGACATCATCATCAATGTTAACACGTTTACATTTTGAAGGTATACTTACAGTCATCAGTGGTGACAAAACAAATATTTTTCACTGCTTTGTCCTTCCTGGATTTCTTGCCTTGTTGATTGAACTCAACTTTTAGTACAATCAGACCATTCAGAAATTCGAATTCCCACATATTAGGTTCTAATGTTTTCAGCTTCCATTCATGGGAACCTCTGAAAAAGTGAAATAAAGATGCATTGTTATTTTTTTCCTTCCACCAACACGAAGCCGTTTTGACCATTACCCATTATATACCAAAGATATAATGGGTAATGGTCAACCAATAACCCCCCCCCCCAAATGTCTCGAACCCGCGGATTCGATTTCCGCCTCAGATATTGTTTCGAGTATAATAATTGGGAACAACAGTTTTGTGAAAGTACACGGTTAGAATTCCTCTTTTCAAGTTCAAATGAATATCTGAAGTTAAATAACCTCGAGTATGAAGATGATATGAAGTGGTGCCCGTCTTGGGTTCAAATGCATGAGAGTTCAGAATTTTTTCGCAAAAACATATCATTAACATAAATATCCCCTAGACTCACCTCTTCTCCTCTGTTAGAATATTCCGTTCTGCGTAGTCTTGTATTTCTTCCACACTGTCGTCCCCACTTTCAAACACCATGCACTTTTTTGGTTGTATCTTCAGAGTCTTTCTCTTGGTGTCATTTTGACTCGGGGCTGCTTTAACTGGACTCTGCTTGGGTACAATGGATAATCTAGACTTGCGTTTCTTCATAAAGTTTGCCCGTTCCACCTGACTTGGGTCTGAACTTTCACTGTCATGATTTTTCTGCTTTGAGCTTTCTGTGGGAGTTGAGCTTTGATTGCTGTTGGTTTGATCCATTTTTTTGATGGTAGATTGTATTTCTGGATATGTAGTGGGTGGTTTTGGCGAGTTTCTCACAGTCTCTTCGATAATGCTTTGACTTTTTTCTTCTGTTGCTCCAGTGTGCATTTCTTCGACAACGTCCATGGCTTTTAATTCTGTAGATGCATGTGTTTCTATCACTTTAACAACTTCAGAGGTTTCAGTTGTTTTCTCAGGTTTATTAAATTCGATGTTTTGTTTACATGGGGCTTGAATATTTGATGCTGTTTCCGTCTCATTCAGAACACTCAATGTATGGCTGAAGCTGGTATGGTCTCTCATGCTTTTGTCTGGTACATCAGTTATGTTTAATGTAGTTGCCAGCGCACTTCTGACGTGGTCTATTTTTTCTAAATCTTCACTAATGTCTAGTAAGGATATTTCGTTGACGACAGATTCAATGGTGCTGTGTTGACTTGTATTCATTATATTCATAGATGTGTTCCTCTGGTGTTTTTCAGGTATATAGTTGCTGGAGTTTGGATCATCGTTATGACTTATATTCACTTGATCTTTGGTTCTTTTGAGTCTCAAATTGGTCTCAACATTCTCGTCAACAGGTGTGTTCTCACAAGAACCAGATGATCCTGATGAAAAAGTAGCATTGGCAGGACACGAGTCATCCTTTCTGTTTTCACCGGACAAATCCTGTTTGCTTTCTCCTCGTGTCAAGTCCAACTTTTTGATGATATTTTTAGAGGGAACAACAAAGCTATCTGATCGTTTACCCCGATTGTCAATTGATTGAAAGAATCGGTCCACGATCATAGTCTTGGAACAGCTGTTAGGCAATAGAGGGGTTGAGCAGGATGATATCTGTTTTGCTTTCACTTCGCTGGCACTATGCTTTCTGACAGATCCAATGAGAGGGAGGCCCATGATGTCAGTGATATTATTAATGATAGAGTCAGTGAGAGTAGAGCTGGGATTAGCATAGGTGGAGAAATTGATACTGTCAATAGAGTCTTGAGAATTATCATTTGCTTCTGTAATTTTTCCAGGGGTTACAAAAGTAAGGTCTTTGCGAGGAGTAGCCAAGACAGGTGGTTTTATGGGGGTAACAAACATAGGTGTTTTACACGAATTTGAAGCAACTGAGGTTTTACTAGGATTTGCGGGAACAGTGGGAGTTTTCCTTGGAGTTGAGCTTACCAAAGGTGTTGTACTTAGGCTACCTGGAGCCACAGGTGTTTTAATTGGAGTTGCTGCAACTTGCACTGTTTTGCTTGGAGTTTCAGAAACCACAGGTGTTTCGCTGAGAGTTCCAGCGACCAAGGATGACTTACTCGGCGTTGCAGTGACTCTATTTGTTTTAGCCGGAGTTGTAACTACCACTATAGGTCCCGTTTCAACAACGGCACTGTTACTATCAGTTTCAGCAGTAGAGTTTTCGTTGCGATCAGTGTCAACTGAACATGTTTCATTGGCAGGTGATGTGGCATCAATAACTCTATTCTCAGGCTCTACCTCACGAGATTCTTGAAAAGCTTCCAGCTCAAATGTTTTAGATCTCTTCTTAGGATTAGCAACAACAACATTGTTTGAATCCCCACATTGAACCAAATTTTCTTCATGAGCTTCAAACCCGTCTGAGGGACGTTTTCTGGATCTCTCCCCTTCTGAGTCAACAATGGATGCTTGCGCACTCTTCAGTGGTGAGACACCTGACTCATTAGATTGATGACTGTCCCGAGTTGAGGAGAAGCCATCGTCAGTTGAAACGTTTGATGGAATTAATGATTCATTTCTGTGGCCTGATGGAAAGTTTTTATCAGTTGATACTCGCAGGGATTTTTGTGATTCGTTTTTCTTGATATCTTTGATACTAGGTAGCTGATCATTTTCATCTGAATTACCAGAGGTTTTCGAGCTAAGTTCTTCGTTAGGTACATCATTTTTATTAGTTTCTACATAGATAGTTGAGCAGTCAACTGACATGTTGTATACATCTGGAACTGTTTTTTCATGACTTGGTTGAATATTTCCTTCAGCTGATTTGTCAGCAATGCTGGTTGAAGCCATTGTTTCTTCTATTTGATCACCAGCAGAATAAATTGTTTCTCCCATATTTTCACAAGGGATAGTTACATGCATAGATCCGGTTGATTTTTCATGAATGCTAGTTGAAGCCTTTGTTTCTTCTATTTGATCACCAGCAGAATAAATTGTTTCTGCTATATTTTCAGAAGAAATAGTTACATGCATGGACTCTGATTGCATTACAGAAATGTTAGTGTTTGTCACTATGGAATTTTCTTTATTTGGTTCTGACTCCGGCTGCTCTATTGCCTTATCTGTTGTGGTTTTGGAATCACTTGTATTAGCTTGTGGAGCTACAGAACTCGTTTCCATTCTAGAATTCTCCACTTCGTTGGATGCAGATTTGGAGTTTAGAGGAAATGCACAGCTCAATTCCATTGAGTCTTCATGAGTAGAACTATTGACAGGTTCTTTTTGTTGAACAGAAGTCAAATTAGCTGAACTTTTAAATCCCTGAGGAGAAGTTTGAGACACAGAATTGTTTTCATGTGCTACAGAAGTTTTTTGTGAAACATTCAGCAGAGAAGAGTTTTTTTGTTCAAGACTTATGTTTAAATTGGTAGAGTGAGCCATTGGAATCGGCTGTAGAGAAGTAAAAGAGGTGAAGTCTTGAGTGCACTTGGATTGATTGTGCAGACTTGAATTGCTGAAAGGCATAGCATCAACAGGAACAGTAGACTCATCATTTAGTTTATGCATGTTGGACTGTGAAACAAAATTGGAGTTTGTTTGTGGCATTGATTTTCTACCAGTGACAGAAGAAATATTCATTGTGGAACCACGCTTGTCTAGTGATAAATAAGCTCGACTAGGATCATCTGGTAGGTGGTTATTTTTATCTAGACAGGGAACAATGTCACGTGACTCATGTGAAAACATCATTGCATGAGGTGCTGATTTTCTATTCAACATTGAGCTTGGATTAAGAGCAGAGTTTTCAAAACCTGAAAATGATTTGTGGTGAACAGCATTAGAGTTTCTCAAAATATCATTATTCGATGGTGCATCATTGAGTTGCAGCATGTTTTTTGCACTAATTAATTTTCGACCTATGTTATCTGCAAAAGTGGTCTTGATGGTAAAATCAACCGAGCTTGCATTGGCAAAATTAGTTTTATCTGCAAGCATTGACTGAGTTGTGTTAGTAACATTGGGAGGTGATTGGTTTGAAATGTCCATGTCTGATATAGACTCACTCATAGAGACATCATTACTGGGATACTCAGTATCATTACTTGTATAGTCTGTGCTGTTGAGGTTAGGTGGAATGACATTAAAAGCCTCTGTCATTTCCATTCCTGATTCATCTAAGTTCTCAATGTTTTTAGACACATTTCCACCGACTGATTTTCGAGAACTTTTCTGAGACATAGATACCAAGTCCATACTAGAGACATTGTGAGTTTTCTCAAGGTTGGAAATATCTGATGACTGCTTTGATTGTGATAGGGAAGTGTCAGTGAGTTCCATGGCTTTGGTATAGGCAGACTTATTGGACAAAGACTTCCTCCACATTGGTACACCATCCTGGGAAGAGGAAGAATCCATACTACTGAGCTTCGTAGGTCCAAAAGATTTCCTAGGAAGCACCCCGGTTACTTCCATGGCAGATTCTTCAAACTGACTCTCATCTGGATCTGTGTGTCTTTGGGTCATAGGAGGAAATGCACTGGTGAATTCCATCTCATCGGATTGGCTTTCATCCTGAGTACACTTAAAATTGACAGATTTTCGCGGAGCAATTGATTTCCTTTTCGGTAGAGCAGTGGTCATTTCCATGCTACTGGATTCATCAAGGGCAGCTGGCACAATATTCACCGGGACATGACAGGTCAGTTCTACACTATCACTAGAGTTGTCTGGTTCAGGTTCATGATATGTGGACATGGATTTCCTGGACATGGACTTCCTTACTTCTTGCTGATATTGAAACGCGTTCTCTTGCTCATCTTGCTGTGCTGACATAGCTGAAATAGATTTTCTCGAAACAGACTTCCTGCTGTCTTGCTGAGATTGGAACAGATTCAATACGGGCTCCTCTTGTTGAGTTTCACGATTAGCTGACAAGGATTTTCTGGACAAAGATTTTCTACTCTCTTGATAGTTAAACAGATTCACAGCAGGAGGTTGCTGATCTATCATGCGTTGGAATGAGCTATCATCACTTTCATCCAAGTCTTGCATATTAGTTTCATCCAGATTTTGAATCCCAGAGATATTAAAAGTTGTCATGATTGTATTGCAGTGTGATAGTTTTGTTGACTCAAGGAAATTCTTTGATTCGTTTTTTGACTTTGTACTGAGGTCAAAAGGCTCGTTATGATTTTCCTCGCATAATTCAGAAGAGTCCTCATCAGCAAAAGAATCAGTGTCGTCCCCATAGTTGATTTGATTCTCCTTGTCTTCATCTTGAGGAATGACATAAGCAGGAACCATGGGAGAGAAACTGCTGCACTCACTGGAAACAAGAAAAGCATAATTTTAAAAATGTATTGTAAGACTTGCAAGACATAACATTAATACAATAAGATATGAACTACATAAAAAGACACGACAAAAAAGTCTATAATTATTGCCCTTAATATTATAATGCATGTGTTTTGTGTTTTATTTCAGTAATAGATCAAAGTCCTATAAAAATTGTATAAATGATAATAATATCGCCTTATTTATACTGCCCGATTAAGACTACTAAAGTCCCATTATTCCAGCAGTAAACTCAAGACATATTATTATGTGGTAAAAATCCAAAATGGGAGTATAACTTGTCATGTCCCGGCTGGATTTCGAACCCGCGACCTCTGGAATCTCTGGATTCACAGAGTGCCGCCTTTACCACTGAGCTACCGGGACAGACTACAGAATAATGTACATTTGAATAATACCAACTTTCATGGCGAGTTATAACCTCTGCTCTTGAGCAAAAAATGAAGGCTTCTGACAAGTGCAGATTTTAAGACAAAACTACTGTTACAAGAATAAAAATAATATAAATTTTAACAAAATAATGATCATGCAGTACAGGACAAGATAACTAGCTTCTATAGTGTAACCGTTGTGACTTTTGTCCGTAGTCCAGAGGTTGATTTTTCATTTTGAAATTAGGGGCACAACTCAAAGATTGTAAGTAGACTTACAAGATGTACTTTTTAGTTGAGCCTAACTTACTAAGAATGCTACCTCATAATGCAACCTCAATATAAAATAAATTGAAGACTACATTAAAAAAATTGATGATCATCAGTTCTATTACTTACTTGTTGGTATTATTCCGTGATGAGTCAGACATACTTGAGAGGAATTCATTGTAGGCAGGACCTTTTTGCACCTCTTGAGTTTGGGCATGAGTGCTATACTCCCTAAAAACGAATAAATGAATAAAAAAAATATAAAACATACATAACTAATGTAACTTTTCAAATATCATGAGTATAATGAAATACAGTGATTAAGTGGCTTTGGATAGTGCTACCATCTCTGACATTCCACTCATAAGTCATGTGTTTGATATGCAATGGAAGAATATATTTCAAACAAAATATTTTTCCCTGATTCTGTGCTTTTCTCTAATCAGCAGAGGGGCTGTATTAGCAGCACCAAAAATATTTTAAGCTAAATCATACTGAGAGGGTTATGAAATATGAAGTCTTGAAGTGTTCTTAAATTTGAGTAATAATGTCTACTACAGTTACTACACATAAACCACTCATGTATAGTACTTACAATAATAATAATAATCTTTAGTGAAAGGTAAAAACCAGACAAGGTTAATGATCACAGCATTTTCTACCACCAAGCCCCCAGAGTCTTATTATTGTGTAGTCACAATAATAAGACACTGGTAAAGTACACCCCGTACTTATAGAGGAATAAACCAACAAACTCAAATTAATGAGAAAAAATTCATGCACAGAGTGGGATTTGAGCTAACGGATCCTATGCTATCTGGATTACCAGTACTTACTTTATGTTTATAACGTGAAAGCTGACTCGTTTCTTGTAGATGCTTGCTGTTGTGGTTGTTGTATCATCAGAAGATGCTCCCAGCTCTTGCAGTGGTGCTCTGTTATCAACCACTTTTGCAGGCTTCAATATCTATGCAAAATATAAATAATTAAAATTACATTTTTAGGTAAACTATTAGGTACTCAAATATTGATGACTATTTTTTTTATCACAAAAAAGGTGGTGGGGTTAGCATCAGGCTGACCTAGTGACCATGTCTGGGCCTCACAAAGTGTGTTTCCATCCACATATCAAAGGACATATACCTAACAAGTGACATAAAATTATTGCTAGTAACACATTGTGTTTTCTGTTACTTTGTCATCATTGAAACATTTTTTTCTTCTTTTCAATTTTGTCTCTCCATCACATCTTTGGTTTTCTTCTCTTTCTTTTTACTTTGTCAGAGGTCCCACTTTCACTGTACCCTTAGTACACTCACGTCTGTTGATGTAAATTAATATGTCATAACCAGAAGACAAGATTACTGTCTGAGACAATCTCTTCTACCCCACCATTAAACCTCAGAGAAACCCATAATCTAGTTATTATTCAACTTTGGTTTACTTACTGAAGATCGGCGGTTGTGTTTATTACTATTGCTGGAACATAAGAATAGTTTTAAGATAAATTATTAACAGATTCAAGAATAAAACAGTGACTTAGGAAAATAAAAAGATCAGTTTAATGAATCCCTTGGTGCAAGTTTCACTATTTGGACTACTAGACCATTTACTTAGAACTCTCAATATGTTTTAATAGTGAAATCACAACACATTGATGATTTATTTCCCCCAGGATCTGCTAGTCTATGGGACTAATAATTTTAAGGGACTACCTTAAAAAATAAGTTTTCTGATTCCTTAAATTTTATTACTACCAGCAAGTAGCAAGCTAGGTTGGTAAGGGTGACTGAACCCTATGTGTAGAACTTAACATTTAATGACTCATAAATCAATGAACCCTCTTCTTCAAGATTCAATTTTGGTGAGCACTTTATACAGAGATTTAATTGATGACACAGTATGAACTTTACAACCATAACTGAGAGTTCTGAGATGCAGAAAGTAATAAATATATAGTTAGTGTTGATGGTAACTTGAAAACAGAAGTTCTTGTTCTGTCACAGAAGATATGCTTGCTTTGTACTGGAAGGTTAGCAAGGAACCGTTGTGAATTTGGCTATTCCTGACCTAACTCAGACTGGGTGAGGCACTGAAGCACTGGCACTGGAATTGTTAATGTAGGTATCTGGTTAGTGAGTATCAAGCAAATGGAGTATGAAGATGACCTAAATAATAAGGATACAGTAAAAAGAAATGTATAGATTGCTTTGACTCACAATTGATATTCAGAGTCACTCATTTTTGACATATGTATTCAAAATTCCTGGGTCTTGAAAATCTGGAAGAAAAGAAGACATAAAAAATTACTGAGTAGGTGGGTACAATTAAAGTGCACAATAATATAGGCAGATAATTATTGTATACTACATAGCCAAGAAATGTTCCTATTCACTAAATCTACAGGCATTTCTACAATTTAGGTGTTCCATAGGATTCTATGTGTGATTTTTGTTACATGACTGACATATCCTCACAGTTAGTCAATGTGAAAAAAGAGATACTTGTTTCTTTTATATTTCTCAACAGTATTTACCTTGGCCAAGTGAGTGTGCACTAGGCATTGCACACATGATCACCTGGAATTAATCCCCAGAGGGGACCAGATTTTTTCTGCTCTGTACATACTCGGATGAGAGTAATGTTTGATTGATTGTAGCTTCAAGCTGCATATTACTTGGAATTTGAATTTGAGTTCTCTTGGAAAAGTATTACCACAGAATTACCTGTAACCCATTGCAGAAACACTCTACACTTTCAAAATCCCCAAACTTCTGTTTCAACCATCACACAATGCACTCTATTGTGTTCAAATTAACCAATGTGTTGTGTGAAGGTAGAAAAGGAGATCTGGAAATTATGAGAGCAAGAGTGCTTTCAAGAATGAGGACTTAGTATTCAAGTTTTATTTGTATATTTATAAGAAAGCCTTGGTTATCAGAGTTCAAAACCATCTCACTTTATGGAAGTAGAGAAGGGATTTATTTGTCTTACCTTATTAGAGGGGAAACACGTTTTTCTAGAGAATCTAGAGGAATGAATGAAACTTAAATCAAACTGAATCTCAAAGCAGGACAAAAAATTAAATTGAAGCAACTCATTTATGAATGGTTATTCATTTATCTGTAATAATGTATTTTACTTTTTGCTTTTCCAAAATTGTTTAGTTTATGTTTTTAATTTTTCCGTTTGTTATGGTTGCTGTTTTTTCAAATTTTATCGTTGCTTAACCTATCAACCGAAAGTGTACAACTCGCGAAGAAATATTCTGTTATGAAAAAGACAACGAATGAATGGAATGAAAATTTGGCGGATTATTTATGAATATTTTGAATCAAAGCTTTCTTTCGAGTGATAACAGATAACGGTAAAACGACAAGATCACAAGAAAGTATTTAGTTATTAAATTAAACTTTAAAAAGCTTCTTTATCTGTCAATGTGTACTGTGCTTTGTTAAGATAGTTTGTGCCATGAAGCTGATATAAATCTTATATTAAGTACTCAAATGTAAGAGAGAACTTACTTTGGAGAAAAAATAATTTGAATACTGTAAGTTATGATTGTATCTCATCACTATTATATCAGAATTGTCACGTTCTTTAATTTAAAACATAATTATTATGATTAACTCAGTGATAAAATCCCCACTCATCATGTGGAAGATTCTGGGTTTGTATTAAATTCAGAGCCACTCAAATAAATTTGCCTCAGTAGGAATTGAACCTGTGACCTGACAGTTAGAAGATGAAAAAGTTCTAGCCAACTAAGGAGAGTTCTAGCTAACTAAGGAAACGTCCAGCACATTGAGAGGTATGTCAAGGTCATGCCGCATCTGATTGACAGAACACAGTAGTTCCACTTAGATACAGAAGAAAGTTGGGATTTTACTTCTGAGAAATTTCTAATAGAAGCATAGAATTGAAATCGGAGCAAAAAAATATTTTTTTACTCTGATTTCAATTATTTTATTTTGCAGGTTGTATTTTTTTGATTGCCACTGTGGCTATATTTTTACTTTCCTTCTCCTATTATAAGGAAAGTATTGTATTAATCAAAAACTTGACTTACTTAGTTTTTCACATTTCTGGACAAATCATAGCCTTGGTATACCAAAAATGTTTTCAGCCATTGCTTCATATGTTTGTACTTCCCTGTCCTTTGTCCATAATATCTCAAGAACGGTAAGAGCTAGAGACTTGAAATTTGCTTAGGAACTGAATTTTTGTTACCATTGAGTCACCAGTGGCAGAATTAGACTTCTTTTCAAGGGATAACTAAAATCTTGTTCTTGTGGTGTCACACCAGTTTATTTATTCAATGAGTTTATGTTTTTAGATATAAAAAATCATTATATTGTCTTCTTACAATATCTTCTCCATTCTATGTACTATGCCTGAATCCAGAACCATCAAATTGTCCTGAAATTATACCTTCAAATTCCTTGGTGAAAAAAACATACAAGTTTAGTATGAAACAACTGTCACTTTATTTCTGTAACCTACTGGGAGGATATGCCAGCCATGAATTTTTTTTCTCCAACAATTAGTAAAATGTTGTGCTCAGGTTCAATTTACATTTTTCCAGCAACTCAAATAAAATTAAGTATGATTAAGTGGTACTCAAACCTTACAGAAAAAAAATATACAGAAAATTATGTTTACTTACCATTAATTTTCCATGTTACAGATCTTTGTCTTTTGAACATGATAAAAAGTACTTACAACATCATCTCAAAACATGTCTTCATCGGAAGTTAATAATCCAATTTTAAGTCCAGTGGACTCTTTTATTCTTGAATATCGCGCCAAACTTTTAGAAGACCAAAAAAAGTTAGAAGAAAAATTTAAAAAAATCCAAAGTTGTGCTGAACCAAGATCATCTTCCACTTCCACTAATTTGGAATCTTCTGTCTCTGTTATGAAATTGGAAAGCTCAAAACCATTGCCTTCAATTATGGTGACTGACTGTGGAAATAAGGAGAACATATCAAAAGTAAGTTATCAAAATATCCATTCATTTGTTGTAGACATTACAAATAGGTATAGGTTTGTAAGAAAAAAAAAAATCGGGATGCGAAGTATATGCCTGTTTTTAATTTCATGTTCAAAACCCCGTTATAAATTGCATAAATATGTCAATATCAAAAACTTATAGGTCGACGTTTTTGTCATACCTCTGTGGAGCTAAGTCTAGATTAAATGGGGAGAACTGATGCTAAGTCATAACTTAAGTTCTCAATTTTGCCTATTAATTTCGCCCTTAGTTTTTTGTCTACAAATATATTTGGCTCTTTGTACTGTGATGTATAAATATCTTTTAGTAAATCTTGAGAGTGAGAGAGAGAGAGAGAGATTGATTTATTGAAATATGATTTTATTTATTTTAAATTAATTACAATAAAATAAAATGTCTTAGGCGAAGTCTATCTTTTGAGAGATTGCTCTCATCTCATTCCATGCTATAAATTTATAATGTAATTTTGTAGTAAATTAATATCCCCCAAAAAACACTACGTGTACAAATAGTCGTCAAGTGTTGGAATGATTGGTATTGGTATTGGTATAGGTAGGGCTGTCGGCTACGAAAGCTCTTTGTCACTGCGACCTTAAATAGATCTTTTGTGACATGCCCCTGTAACTCTAAAAGAGATCAAAGCTATTAATTTAGCTTAATATTCTTTTAGGACTGATTTCGGTAACTTCTTTAGGTGTTAGAATCAGCCTTGAGAAGTGTTTCAGTCGAGCGTGTGAGGCTGCTCCACATTCACAGAGAATGTGTTTTGCTGTCTCTGGGGCCTCTTTACAGAGACTGCATTTTAGGTCTTGAGCAATGTCCATTTGTTCAGACGATAGTTGAGGCTACAGTGGCCTGTTAAAAGCCAGTAAGGATTCCTCTTTGCTCAGACAGAGCATTTCTTTTGCTCTTTTGGGCGAATAAGTTAGGAACATTTTCGCCTGCCAGTGGCCGGGACTCATTTGGGAACTTCTTCAGAATTACTCCCACTTTCAAAGACTTCAGGGCGTTTATAAAGCTTTAAGAAGCAGTTGGGGTTTCGAATGCCACCTCTGAACTATCTCTACAAGAGAGTATAGTTGAGGTTGTTGGCATCTTCTGCCTCTTCTGCTCCATTAGCTTCTCACCCTGATGCTTTGAAGTGGTTTCTTCTGAACAAGGCTTCTTTTTGGTGCTCTTTTACTGGAAATTGGCTCTACGGCTTTGAGCAGCCATTCGAACCTCCTTCCAGCAGCTCCTGAGAGTTTTAAAAAGTTCTCTTTATTTGAAGCTTTTCAGCAGCTTCTGAGAGACTGCATTTTGCGTCTTGAGCAATGTCCGTTTGTTTAGACGGTGGTTGAGGCTACAGTGGCCTGTTGAAAAGCCAGTAAGGATTCCTCTTTGCTCAGACAGATCATTTCTTTTGCTCTTTTGGGCGAATAAGTTAGGAACATTTTCGCCTGCCTGTGGCCGGGACTCATTTGGGAACTTCTTCAGAATTACTCCCACTTTTGAAGACTTCAGGGCGTTTATAAAGCTTTGAGAAGCAGTTGAGGTTTCGAGTGCCACCTCTGAACTATCTCTACAAGAGAGTATAGTTGAGGTTGTTGGCATCTTCTGTCTCTTCTGCTCCATTAGCTTCTCACCCTGATGCTTTGAAGTGGTTTCTTCTGAACGAGGCTCTTTTTGGTGCTCTTTTACTGGAAAGTGGCTCTACGGCTTTGAGCAGCCATTCGAACCGCCTTCCAGCAGCTCCTGAGAGTTTTAAAAAGTTCTCTTTTTTTGAAGCTTTTCAGCAGCTTCTGAGAGACTGCATTTTGCGTCTTGAGCAATGTCCATTTGTTTAGACGGTGGTTGAGGCTACAGTGGCCTGTTGAAAAGCCAGTAAGGATTCCTCTTTGCTCAGACAGAGCATTTCTTTTGCTCTTTTGGGCGAATAAGTTAGGAACATTTTCGCCTGCCTGTGGCCGGGACTCATTTGGGAACTTCTTCAGAATTACTCCCACTTTTAAAGACTTCAGGGCGTTTATAAAGCTTTGAGAAGCAGTTGAGGTTTCGAATGCCACCTCTGAACTATCTCTACAAGAGAGTATAGTTGAGGTTGTTGGCATCTTCTGCCTCTTCTGCTCCATTAGCTTCTCACCCTGATGCTTTGAAGTGGTTTCTTCTGAACGAGGCTCTTTTTGGTGCTTTTTACTGGAAAGTGGCTCTACGGCTTTGAGCAGCCATTCGAACCGCCTTCCAGCAGCTCCTGAGAGTTTTATAAATCTCTTTTATGAAGATTTTCAACAGCTTCTGAGAGATGTTCCTGTTAGTCGCCTTTTACGACAGGGGGAACAGCCCGTGGTCTTATTCTTAGCCGAGAGCCACACGGACCGTTGGAATGATTAAAAAGAACTGATATCAAAAACGTCAATTTTCTATGTTTGAAGGAATTATTTTTCACGTAGGTAATTACAGAACCACGTCCTTGAATACTGCACACTGTTTTGTTAGTAAATTACTACACATAAATTTCAGAACAAAACAGTGTGCAGTCAAGGACGTGGTTCTGTAATTACCTACGTGAAAAATAATTCCTTCAAACATAGAAAATTGACGTTTTTGATATCAGTTCTTTTTAATCATTCCAAAACTTGACGACTATTTGTACACGTAGTGTTTTTTGGGGGATATCACTACTTTTTGATTTAATTGATTGTCCTTTGATACATGAAATAAAAACTATTCAACAGATAAAAGAAAAAAGACTTTTAATTTAAGGATGTTGCGATACGCAGTAATATTATAAGACTATCATATAAAATGTTGGGTAATTTATATTGAAGTACGAGTAGTGAGGTGAGACTACCTTGTTTAATGAAAAATGTTATAATGAGTTGCATGCTCGAAAATTATATTGTGACCCAAGTACTGTTCTGTAAATAATTACAATTGCAAGGAGAAAAAAAAAACAAAAAAAACCTTGAAAAGATGCTGAAAGAATATTTAAAAGTACTTGCTGAAGAGAGGAGAAATATTGTGATAACAGGTGTATTCCTTACTTGAGTGACACTAGAGCGCTCAGCAATTTTGTTGATCTTTTCAAATTTTGAAACCCACTACCGAGGTTCACTAATAGAAAAGTACCCCTTTTCAGTATTTTTGGCAATAATTAGAGACGGGTGATATCGAGTATTTCAAATAACTGGTACTTCAGTAATCGATTACTTAAAAGTACCGAGTATTTCCAATTATTTTTTACTTGGTTTTTGAGGTTATGAGAGCGCATGTAAATGGAATAATGGATTTGAGTAATCACTCAAAAACCAAGTACAAAAGCACCGGTTCTTTCATTATTCAGTACACTAACTAAATCTCACAATTTTGCATTCAGGTGTTTTAGTTTCAAGTGTTTCAATAGATTAGAAGCTCCACCTCCTATTTTATGAACTGAATTACATAATGTACATTTCCCTTAACCCTCCGATTGTTTGACAAAGAAGTTTCAAATAGAAGACTTGTTTCTACGAGACAAAGAGAAAAATATTAGGACACCGACAGCCTGAATATTATTCATAGATAATATCGGAATAATTAAGTACCTCTCTCTACTGTACCTAGTTCTAGAGATGGGTATTTGGGTAGTATTGTAATTGTAATACCGAGTATTTCATAGAATCGGTACCCGGTATGCTACCCGGCCCCTGTGTGTAATACCAAGTATTTAATAGAACCGGTTCCCGGCTACTACGTACGATACGACGCTTCGTACTCGGTTCCACTGTGTAATACCGAGTATTTCATAAAACCGGTACCCAGTACGGTACGCGGATCCAGTGTGTTATACCGTCGCCAGTGTTGTGCACGGGTACAATTTTTTTGTACTGGTTAACGACCAAACTAAATAAAATACCAAATTACTAGTTAGCCTTTAATGAGGTCTTGAACTCCAAGTTCCAGCTTTAAAGTCTAGTAAGCTAGATTTTAGTATTATTTCAATTTACTATTAATGTTAATTTATTATTATTATCACAGTCAGGAAATAAAAACATACATTTATTAAAAATAAGGCTTACTCCTATTTAATTTAAGCATGAATTTGTGAACAAAAATAACTAGAATGTAGAAAAAATAGTATTCTACCATATAAGAGTATGTAAAACAATTTTGAAGAATATCGGTTAAGCTGTTTTGGAGATACAAATGATTTAGTCGAAAAAATCAAAATTGCCACGTGTATACAATGTGAAACAATCACGAGGAAGTATTGTGTCCATAATTGGGAGTGTTTTTTTTATTTATATTTATATAATGGTACATATTTGTAAATTTTGAATGATACCTAAGTAATTTACGATTCAAAATACAAAAGTATTGATCCAAATAAACGCTTTATTTGGACTGTCAGTGGCCAGCGTAATGGTTGTATCTACTGCCCGTAGTCCAGACATTTCGAGTTCGATTCTCAGTTGTTGCAGACTTTTCTAATATTTTTTCCCCTCTAAATACGTGAGTCCGGAATCACAGCTGTAGTCCAGAAATTTCGAGTTTGATTCCCAGTTGTTGCAGACTTTTCTAATATTTTTTTCCCCTCTAAACACGTGAGTCAGGAATCACAGCCCTACCCAGGCTGGGTGAGGTAAATGTAGGTAGCTGGAACGATTCCCAGCGAATCACGAGAAAACCGGACATTCAAAGTACAGAGTAAAAAAAATCTACCTAGCCGGGATTCGAACCCAGGTCACCTTGCATACTTTGTGTTTTACCTACACCAGTCGACGACCACAGAGACTGCTCAATACATAATATTTTATTATAATTTATCATTGTTTTGATCTACATTAATCAATATTTTTCCTCTTACTGGCCAATATTTTATACACTTCTCATAATATAGACATAACGTGTAGATTAAGAAGTGTGGAAACCACCCCCCGCCGGCCTACATCTTCGCGTCCTCAGCACTAGACAGCGCTTGTGTCGCCTGAGACTAATCCTCTCCTCGCCCCTCACAAAATTTCTTCCCGGTACAAATGTAAACATAAACATAAAAAGTTCAATTTGTTTCAAGAGCGAGATAGTTTCGGCATTTTTGCTGAAATAACAATAAGTAATTGTGATTTGAGCATTTTGAGCTCGGTTTTATGATAAAAATCTTTTCTAAATTAGTTGTCAGTACCTCCTTTTTAACTGTTTGATATTATTATGTAACTGACTCTTCTTCTCTCCCCTCTACCTCTTCTTCTCTCCCCTCTACCTCTTCTTCTATCCCCTCAACCTCTTCTTCTCTCCCCTCTACCTCTTCTTCTCTCCCCTCTACCTCTTCTTCTCTCCCCTCTACCTCTTCTTCTATCCCCTCAACCTCTTCTTCTCTCCCCTCTACCTCTTCTTCTCTCCCTCTGCCTCTTCTTCTCTCCATTCTACCTCTTCTTCTCTCCCCTCTACCTCTTCTTCTCTCCCCTCTGCCTCTTCTTCTCTCCCCTCTACCTCTTCTTCTCTCCCCTCTGCCTCTTCTTCTCTCCCCTCTACTTCTTCTTCTCTCCCCTCTACTTCTTCTTCTCTTCAATCTACCTCTTCTTCTCTCCCCTCTACCTCTTCTTCTCTCCCCTCTACCTCTTCTTCTCTCCCCTCTACCTCTTCTTCTCTCCCCTCTGCCTCTTCATCTCTCCCCTCTACCTCTTCTTCTCTCCCCTCTACCTCTTCTTCTTTTCCCTATTTTTCCTCTTTGCCTCTAACCCCGACGTTCCTCCTATATCCTTGTACCTCTGTAGAATTATTAAAGGTCGTGAACTGCATGCAAAATAAAACATCGTGTGGTGACGATTCAATCCCATTATAATTAAAAAGACCATTCATCTGCTTGTAGAACCACTAACCTTCATATTTAACTCTTCCTTTTCTTCTTCTACTTTCCCAAAACTGTTTAAAAGTGCAATTGTAACGCCTATCTACAAAAATAAAGGCACTGTAACCGATATCAATAACTATCGCCCAATCTCACTTTTAAACAGTCTATCAAAAATCCTTGAGAAACTAGTGGCGTATCGCCTCTCATGTTACTTGGAGAAACATGAACTGTTCTCTCCACATCAGTTTGGGTTTAGGCATGGCCGCTCCACTTCGGACGCAGTGTCTCACTTCCTCCTCAAGCTCGACAACTTACTCACTGACGGTCAACACGTGGTGGGTGTGTTCTGCGACTTATCGAAAGCTTTCGATTGTTGCGATCATTCTCTCCTATTAAATAAATTACCTTCTCTTGGGATCAGAGAAGCCGAGCTGGAATGGTTTGCGTCCTATCTGAGTGGAAGATACCAGAAAGTTAAAGTCCCGAGCTCCAATACACCTCCCTCAATTAGTCAAAGCTCGACTTTTGTTACCCCAAATTCTTCTCCTCCTTCTTTTTCTTCTTCTTCTGCCTTCCCTCTTCCTTCTGTTTTTTCTGACATTCTTACTGTGAAGGTGGGCGTGCCCCAAGGTTCTGTTCTTGGGCCGCTTCTGTTTCTCCTCTTTATTAACGACATTGATAATTCCGATACGTCAGCCCATCTCACACTCTTTGCTGATGACACCACCATCTTAGTGAGTGGTTGTGATCAAGCGGATGTTATGGCAAAGACAGAAGTGGTCATGACAAACATACAGAAGTGGTTCAGGACAAACAAACTCTGTTTAAACCAGAGTAAAACTTCATTCATGTACTTCCATCACACATCCTCTTCTATTCTACCTCCTATATCTTGTCAGGATTTCTCTATCTTTCCCATTAATGAAACGAGATTCCTCGGGCTTATGGTTGATTGATAGTAAGCTTAGATGGAAAATTCACATTGAACATCTCACATCTAAACTAGCAACATCCATCTTTGCTATCGGCCCGGTCCGGAGGAATGTCGATTCCACTGCAGCTTTGCTCTCATACTTTTCCTATTTTCATAGCTTAATGTCTTATGTTATCATTTACTGGGGCTTTGCCCCAGAAGTGAAAGATGTATTTCTTTTACAAAAGAGAGCTCTGCGTGCTGTGTTTGGGTATGGAAGGAGAGTATCCTGTAAACCCTTATTCAGTACCCACGGAGTTCTCACTGTGTACGCGCAGATCATCCTAGATGTATGCGTCCATATCTACAGGGTGGACCAAAAAAACGTTTACACCCGTTAATGGTAGATTACTGACGACATTTCCAGCCCGGATCTGCAATCCGTTTTTTCGGATTCGCCTTTGTAACTGCACAAAGTGATTTTTTGCAACTTTCTGAAAAAGTCCGACTTTGGCTTATTCTTCAGGTCAGAACTTTTTTCCTGTTTAAGATGAGTTGATTCTGAACATTTCTGCAGAAAGCCAACAAAATTACGATGTTTCTACCTACACTACTTTGTTTTTTACGGTTTGGTTTGTCATCTTTTTTTACACCCGAACAGAAAAAAAACACCCAAAAAAACTTTTTTACCAAAGAAAACACTCGACATTTGTCCGAACAAATTTTGGCACAGACATGGGCAAGTTTGATAAAAGTTGGCGCCCGTCCCGAGGATGCTAAAAAATAATTTTACGATTTTTTATCACGTGATCTTCTGGGAAAAATTATTAGATGTTTGCCAAAAACTCTTCAAAAATCCTAAGAGTTTTCTAGCTGTAGACTGTGTAAGGGCGTCTTGTATTGTTTACAAAAATTGTTTACATTGCTTTTTTGAATACCGCGGTCTCACATGCCTTCATCAGCCAGTTTAGGAAAATTCAAATGATAATTTTCGTGCCTTTCAGACCGTCAGTGGTGTTAGCTAGATGTGGTAGTGCTAAGAGTGTTGGTCGCATGACTGAGGTTCAATTCTCGGCGGTCAATTTTATTTTAATTATCAAAAAAATCTGATGGAATATTTTATTCATACCTGTATCTGACCTGTTGTAACACCAACAACTTATGGTTTTTTTGGTGGTAATACCATCTGTAAATTAAGTTATATCAGATACTATTGGTATCATTGGTATCATAATACACATAATTATTATTCATGTAAGACCCTGAGAGTCTGCCTTGATAATGTAAGGATGGTTTTTCTTATGCTTCCCTACGAGAGAAAAAAAAAACTAACGAAAATAGAGTTTAAAAAATAGAGCCAGGTAAATATGCAGGTAGGTTCTTCTATCATAAACAATACTAATTAAATAACAAATATTTACCGATTGCCAAATCTTAATAGAAATAAAAAAAAGCAATATAATATTTTGTAAAATGAAAAAACTTTTGCAGTCTTTATTATGTTTTATACTAATTTGGTATAAACAAAAAGGTATTAAAAAAAAAAACATTTTGTGTTAGTATGTTCAATGAGAAACGATTAGAAGCGCACGATTAGCCTAGTGGTAAGCCACTTGCCATGCGGAAGATCCCACACGGGTCCGAACGCCAGAGCCAGCAAAATCTTCTTACCTACGAGCTAATATTTCTCACATCCTCATTCGCCTCTCTCTCTCTCTTTCGCTCTCTCCCTCTATCTATCTATCTATCTCTCTCTCTCTCTCTCTCTCTCTCTCTCTCTCTCTCTCTCTCCCTCCCTTCTCAATTCCCTCAGAGGAACTGTTGGAAGTGGCGTCCACCTTCCTGGATGCAAAGGTTGAACCTCTTCATCATGTTCCGTCGAATGTTGCGGAAGATTCCAGGTTTATGTGTCAGGTCATCGAATGCCAACAGGATTCTTGCTACTATTATTATTATTAATATTATTATTGCTACTAGATTCTGCTACTCTTGCGTCTCCACTGGTATTTCGTAAACTATGTTTTTCACGTGATCCCAAATGTTCCTGTTGGCAGCTCCATATGCTAAATGCACATCTGCCATTTCAGCATCCTAATAATAATTATGTAAATTGTACTTAAAAACTCAAGAAGTTAAAAGATAATATTTCACAGAATGCAGAAAAATATGCTTGAAAACTATCATCGAAAAACAAACAATCATTAATTTGACTGGCCTTTAATTAATTCCAAGGAAAATAATTATCAGACATAAATAGCTAATTACTCTTTGAGTACAAGATGACCCTACACGGTCAACACTTTTCAGATTTTGAACATCATTTTTTGAGACTTACCTGGTTCGTTTTCCCAGAAGATCACGTGATAAAAAATCGTAAAATTATTTTTTAGCATCCTTGGTTTGGCCGCCAACTTTTATCAAACTTGCCCATGTCTGTGCCAAAATTTGCTCGGGCAAATCTTGAGTGTTTCAAAGTGTAAAAATTTTCAGGTGTCAAAAAAGATACCAAACCAAACCGTAAAAAGCAAAGTAGTGTAGCTAGTAACATCGAAATTTTGTTGGCTTTCTGCAGAATTGTTCAGAATCAACTCATCTTAAACAGGAAAAAAGTTCTGACCTGAAGAATAAGCCAAAGTCGGACTTTTTCAGAAAGTTGCAAAAAATCACTTTGTGCAGTTACAAAGGCGAATCCGAAAAAACGGATTGCAGATCCGGGCTGGAAATGTCGTCAGTAATCTACCATTAACGGGTGTAAACGTTTTTTTGGTCCACCCTGTATAAAATAGCCCCCACCCTAACCAAACATTGCCAGATCCATTGTTATAACACCAGAAATAAAAATAACTTAATTACAAGCAACAACAAAATGATGGACAAATCGTTTTTGAAGGATGGTATTAAGCTTTTCAACAAAATCTCCCCATCTCTAAAAGATTTACCTTTACCATCCTTCAAAAGTAATCTCAAAGAACAGCTGGTGGGGCTAGCTCCTTACTCCTTCTCTGATTTCCTAGGATGATCTGCGTCTTCATAGTGGGTAATCAGTGTAATCACCTATATGACTCTCACTCTTTCTTTTACCCTCACACTCTCCTTTTTATCTCTCCCCCCTCCCTTCTCCTCTCTTTCTCTCGCCTCTCTCTCCTTTCTCTCTCTTTTTTTTCTCTCTCTCTATCTCTATCTCTCTCTCTCTCTCTCTCTCTCTCTCTTTCTCTCTCTCTTTCTCTCTCTCTCTCTCTCTCTAAAATTAGTAAGAGCGTAGCTGTCGTCATCATATTTTATTTTGTTTAAAACTATTTGTTTAAATCTTTAACACATATTTTTAATTTTAATTTTTAATTTTTTAGTATTTACATATTATATACATAGTCTTATTGTAATCTAGTAAGTAAGTACACATTGTAAACACCGTAAGGTAGAAAAATACAATAAAAAAACATTATTATTATTATAACTGTTAAGCTTAATCGCAAAAAGGATACCGAGGAAGAGATTTGCAAAGTGTTACGTGTGGTGCTGTATGGAGCAGAGACGTGGACGATGAGAAAGAAGGAGGAAAAATATCTGGAGAGCTGCGAGATGTGGGCGTGGAGAAGACTAGAAGGAATCAAGTGGTCAGATAAAGCCAGAAATGAAGAAGTATTTAGAAGAGTTGGAGAGAAAAGAGAAATATTGAGAACCATGAACAGAAAAAGAAGCTGGCTGGGTCTCATACTGAGGAGAGATTTTCTGCAGAGAATCATCATGGAAGGAAGAAGATCAAGAGGAAGAAGAAGGTTTGGAATGCTGACAAACATGCTGAATGGAAGAACATTTGAAGGAGGATGCCCAATGCCCATCATGATCGAGTAAAGTGGAGAACGTCAAGTTGAAACCTATCGATGGCTTGTTGAATACACCGGTTCTCTTAAGACCACCAAAGTTAGGCAACGTCCAGCGAGATTAGGACTTGGATGCTGGCTATTCTCGGTGCAACCCAGGCTGGGTGAGGTTAATGTGGGTAACAGGTTTGTTAGTTTCCTGCGAGTGGAGGGTCGAACCTCTGTCATAACTGACCATAAAGTTGAAATATGACATTAAACTCTAATAAAACACACTAATAATACAAAAGGATTGGTGGGACATCAGTTTTCTTTCCTTCCAACCTGGGTGTTTTCTGTACGAGAAACCACTGGGTTGGAAGGATCTAACTCTCACCAAAGCTGGCTCTCTTTTTTCAAGAAAAGTGTCATGAAAATTAAGTCATGATTTTTGTTCTTTCTAAGTCTGTAGACTTAAGAAGCAAGGGAAAAAATGGAAATATTTAGGGTGAAATTAATAGACATTGATGACTTCAGCATTGGTTATCCTATGCTAAGTAATACGCAAATCTAGACTTAGTGTTCAAGAGGTATTACAATTTTTTTAAATATTAACTTTGGCCTTAAGAAACAATACATTAAGGATGTTATAAACTTTTTTTCTAAATATTTTGTTTTGCAAGTTTACATTTTTGTTTCCATAAGTTGTAATAATTTTTCCTGTATTGAGTGTAAATCCTTAATCTAATTTATTTTATACAAAACAAAAAAAATTGCGTGTGTTCCCTGGTCTGTGCTAGAGAATGTATATTGGTATCTAATTTCTTATACTTTGCTTATTTTATGTTGATCAACAAAATAATGAAAATATAAGTATGTTACATTAATTTGTGTATAAACATGATAATATTAATTATATCTTTTCTATTTGATAAAGTTTGCAGGAAGGTTTAGGCACATTATAGTTAGTATCATTATTAAATTTACTTTGGTTCATATGGGCTGTGTGGGCCCCAGAGCAATAAGAGTGCAATTACCTCCACTACAGTACATAATTATTAGTAGAATAGTAAATAAGTTTCTTTGTGTTATTATATCACTATTTCAGTGGGTAGCATGGAACTAAAAAACTTGCACAAGTTATCTTTTAATATAGCTTGATTTGACCATAATTCCACCAATGGTGTCTGCTCACAGTACTCACATCAAAGCATCTATTTTCAATTATAGGCATTCAATTATAGAGAGAAAAATTATTGTCTCACTGGGTATCGAATGCAGGTCACTGTGTATGCAAGCCTAGTATACTACTCACTCAGCCACGATTACAACTAATTCTTCCCATAGAATAATAGATATCAAGAAGTGCAGTAATCTCTTTAGCAACTTCTTTATAAGTTGGATGTTGTCTCGAGACACCCTAATAAAATAATAAATTAATTACTTTAATAAAACCCAGCTCAAGCTCTAAGCTTATTGGGTGTAAATACCTGAACTTTAATTAATTTAATACAACACACATAATAATATAATATGTAAATTAAAAAAAAAAAAAAAAAAAAAAAAAAAAAATGAGACACAAAGGAAAACTATTACTTGGTATCGCTTGTAAATCATATTGTTAGTATTTTGTAATAGGAGGTATTGGGTATATGTATGTACAACATGTTTAAATTGTGCATTTTTTATTGAGGAAAAATGTACGTGTCAATCGGGATTTGAACCCTACCGTTTGTTACCATTCAGATAAAATAATTGAGTAGGTAACAGTTACCTGATGCCTATTAATTAATTAGTTGTGTGACTTATTTCTCATTGAGGAATATTACACAGAAGTTTTTGAAATTTCCTTTATAAACCATTTATATTTCAGGTTAACAGAGTTTTGAACTTTCTAATTTATCTAAATAAGGGAAACGATATTCCCATCTAAAAAAAAAAAAAAACAGTAATACTGTCGTGTTTATAGTGCTCGATTAGGACTATCATGTCCCATTATTCAAACAATAAGTCCAACGTAATATAAAAATTCTACTTATGTCCCGCCTGAATCGCGAATTCTGGGATGTCGAGAGTGCCGCCTTATCCACCGAGCCATCGTATCATCCCATTGAGCAGAATTAATATCACGTTATGAAGCTATCGAGACAGCCTGCGAGAAATATGTAGTCTGAGGCGATGGTGTCGCGCTATGTGGCGTGTCCACGAAACTGGGGCTCGTTTCCACACTTATTAATCTACACGCTATGATATAGACCTATGCCCAGTTCTTTACTTTTGCCAAAAACACGAAACACCTAACCTCAAAATCAGCGTTTCGCTCGAAATACGCTTACTTTTTGCAAATTCAGGGATTGGCAAGAATATAAACAAAATTGTGGCGGTAATTTAAAAAAAAACCTTCATTATGTGAAATTGAGGCGTATTTGGTGTTTGATCATTTGCCAAATAATTAAATATAATAATCTTTACTCTATAGAAATAAACAACGAATTTGATTATTCAACAGGGTTCAACAAACAACCATAAACATTATTGACGAAAAATTCTCTAGAATAATTCATTTTTAATTCTCATTAAACTATCCCTTTTTCTCTTTTGCCTTACTACAGTCATTGCTTCCCAGCTTCATTTTTTTTTTTTTTATATTTCTTCATCTGTTAACTTGCCGATGAGGTAAAGTGAAGTCGCTGAGATTAATGTTTTAAGATCGCGCATGGCACTTGGTCTATTTTTGTGCAAAAATTTAAAAGCGTCGAAATTTTTTTTCAACGAAATTCGGATCGCCCTAAAAGATTATTGCTTTAAACCTAGCGGGACGCAGTCATATATACCAGCGGTACCCAACCTTTTTGAGCCGCGAGCCCCCCCCCCCCCCCCCCCCCCCTAATAATAAAGTGCAAACGTAATTTGCAATTCAATGTGAACCCTGAGCTTGCATGTCATTTACCAAAGAATTAAATTTTGGTACAATGGTACTGACTGCAAGTCTTAAATGAGGTTCAATATTCAGTGGTTGAAGCTTTCTCGCGACCCCCTAATTTAGCTTCGCAACCCCCCTGGGGGTCGCGACCCCTAGGTTGAGCACCGCTGATATATACGAATGTCAAGGAACCAAGGTCTGTCGTAATCTAGCTTGTGATCAATTGTATACTATGGACAAGAAAGGAGCCTAGGCATTGGATTTGGGCGTCCATATAATCCTCTCACCACCGTGAGAGGATACCTATCTCACGGACACGAAATTATTATTATATAATTGTATACTATTTGTAAAATATTTTTTGTTGTTGTAATTATTACTAAGTTACGCGCGCCCTAAAACTTTTTATATTTTTGTTGCAAATAATATTGAATGTTATAGATGGCGGCATGCAGTCATATCCGACATTGAAGGAACTAAGATTACGGCAGACGATTACAACAGACCTTTTGGTTCCTTCAATGTCGGATATGACTGCGTGCCGTTAGGTTATAATCGAGTTATTTTGCCTTAAATTACAGGCAATTGTATTTGCAACAATAATAAAAAAAGTTTTAGTGCGCGTGTAAGTTTTTAAAAATTACAAAATTGATTTAAAATTTTATATCATAAAAATAGAACGCAAATGACTTCTGCTAGTAGTGGGATTATATTTACTCTGCGAGAAAAAAACATCTTAGTAAAAAAATCTTGTGACTGAGGTATGTATTATTAGTACCCCTTTGGTAACTTCAGCAATAAGAGTTAAAATATTTTGCCGCACCCTGTAGAAATTTCGATAAAAATTTCAAGACGTTGGTAGCTTTGGGTACATTAACTTTTATTGTTTTTATGCTTTCTGTTTATGTTCTTGAATTTTTAAATTTTGGCGCTTTTACTTTTTTGCTACCTTTGGCGTATATCACAAAAAATACGCCAACTCCGTTTCGCGAGAGCAAAACTCTACTGGCGCTATCTTGACGAATCCTTTGGAACTAACATTTTTCGAAAAACACGGTGTTTTTTTGGAAGTAAAGAACCCGACCCTAGTTTACCTCTTAATGTAGAAATCTTTGAATGAAGTTATAAAACGTTATTATTCCCATTCTGATTAAACGGTCTGCTGGCAGCTTGGATGAAGCAAAGGCGATTATTTCCCACACACATTTTAAGTTATATGTGAGGCAAAGACTTTTTGTTACTCTCATAAATCTAAATTCAGTTTTTTTCTTTTTATGTCTCACACTGTCGCTGATTTTTCTATAATTTTATTTACATCGTAGTATAATTCTGCGTAATTAGATCTTTAGAAAGAACCTTCAATCATCAACTTGGAATAACTAGGCGTGGCTCCAGGGTTCATTATAGATATTCCTTTAGAGGGCTTTAAAGACTTTTCTACTTGTTACAACCATCTGAAATTATGTGATCTCATTCCTTTTGACTAGACCTTTCTAAAAACACCAGAAATACATCTCTAGGATAACAATAGACGGCTCTGGACTCCATAATAAGTATTCCTTTCAAAAGCTATAACTCAAGTTTGGTCCAGTGTAATACTTTGGTTATATTTTTATATTTTTTCCTATGAAAAGACCTTTCGAAAAATACCAGAATCACAGCTCCAAGATAACCAGGGGCGTCTTTGTGCAACTTTCCGGTTTTATTTTAGAAGGCTATATCTCCTATCCTATAAAAAATAAATACTTGAAACTATAAAAGGTATGCAGAAATAAAAATTCCCTATCCAAAAACGTAGCTCACGTCTTTCTACGACAAGCACACATTGCTGTACCCTTGACAGAAAATTGGTCTGAAAAAAAAACCTGTATGAATATTTTCATGAAATTCAAGATTTTCGGCGTGGCCAAAAACGACTTTAACTGTTCGTAGGAACCTCGCGCTTTCGTAAAACACAATCTATTTTCGCGTCTTATTACGAATTTGAAATAAAAATCGATAAAAGTTAGCGGGAAGTGTGCAAAAACAATAATACAAAATACATATAAACTCTGTTTCGTGTTAATATAGGCCGGTTGGCTGGCGCTACTTGACGAGCGCTCGCCTACCGGCGAGCTTGATAATGTTAATAGCAGTGACATCAGTAGTAAACAGCAATTTAGGTAAGTACTTATGTGAATAATAATAGAAGCTCAATTAGTTGAGCTTGCTAACAAATTGCTAAATAATACTATTTCTTCTAAATACTACTAAAAAAAAAAAAAAAAAAAAAAAAAAAAAAAAACAAACAAAGAGAGAGAGAGAGAAAGAGACAACATTATATTTTTTCAGCTTGAATATTTTTTCCACGAAAATTCTTTTAAACCTTGTTTTGACCAAAAGATATGGGCCACCTTTTTCCTTCTTGCTTCTCCACCCTCGTTTCTGTTAATCCCTCACGCAATATCAAACATGCAACCTTTCCTGTTGTATAGCATTGCAGGATTTTTTAAAAGATTTTTTTTTTAAGGAAAAGAACAAAACATTTTTTTTTATAATTCACAAATCTTTCTCTTGAATACTATAATTTGGGAGATTTTTTTTTTACTGTAATACATGAAACACTAACACTGTAATACTGTGTATTACATTTCAGTGATAGTTAGATCATACATTGGTAATCAAGTGATTAATAATCCAGGTAGCGTAGAGATTCGTTGGTTCGAATCCCACCCAATGCATGAATTTTTCATCATTTATTTCAGTATGTGACCACAGAATAATAAGACTGAGGGTTAGGTGGTAGAAAATGCTTTGAGCATTAACCTCGCCTGGTGGTCACCTTCCACTAAAGAGTATTATTGTTATTCATGAAAGTAGGAAAATGCTAATGATGATAAATCAATGAGTAATTCATATTGCGGATTTTTTTTGGACGATATTAATAGACAAAATCGATAACAATTAAGTAATCGATATTACTTAATTGCTTAACACCGAATTTTCCTATCTTAGACAGTAGGCAATCCGAGACTTAGCGCCAGAGAGGTATTACAAAACCGTCTATGAATTCCGCCCTTACTTTTGGGGTTTGTTTTTGTTGTCATTTCAGACTTTTTTGTATTTGTAAACTTGCTAACACGAACCTTTATCATCTTGTCCTAGTCCTAGCTCGCGCAGTATACTTCTGAATATTTTGATTCTACCGGGACTTATGAGGAAGCAATACGGAATTTTTGTGGAAAAAGAATTTTTCCACAAAAAGAATTTTTCCACAAAAATGTTCGACTCTGGGTATTCTAGACATGTTAATATTAAAACTAGAACACTCTGTGAAACTGTTAGTCTGTATGTATTATCTTCTTGTGATTTCTAGATAATTTGAATGTATAGCTTAGTTGACTGTAAAAAAGATCCCACCCAATGTTTGGCTTTTTTCTCATTTTTTTTTATTAAAAAAATTGGGTTTAACTTCAGTTTCAACTACATGCTCATATCACATCGGGGATGTTACCCTCCATTCGCAGGAAACTCACAAACCTGCTACCCACATTAACCTCACCCAGTCGGGGTTGGGCCGGAATGGCAGCATCACGAAGTCTTCACCTCGCTGGACGTTGCTTAACTTCGGTGATCCGGTGCATTCAACGCGCTATCGACGCTGGCCTTTTTTTCATTAATTAGAGTTTGTGACCATATAATAATAAGACTTTGAAGGCTAGGTGATAGAAATTGCTTTGAGTATTAACCTTGCCTGGATGATTAACTATACAGTATTTAACTATATCTTTTTACTATACAGAGTTGTGACTGCTCCAGGATTTAAACCCAACAATGTCCATACTACGCGCGAGCACTTTTCTCTTGTATTCAAGTAAACATTTTTTTAACCATAACTATTGTAGACAGCATTTTCAGGAAAACAAAAGCGGCACAGGAAAGTAGTTTTTCGCGTTGCTCTGATATTAATATCGATTTACCAAAAGTTTTTCATATGCACGATAAAAATATCTCAGTATAAACTTTGTCTGAATAATGAAATATTTTACTGAACAGTTGGTACATTATTCACATTTCAGTTTTCTCAACAGGTCAAATTATTTTTCATTACATCGATCGTCTTTTTCATTACACCTTGTCTATATTCATCGCATGATAAGTCATCATTTCTAAAATTAATACATTAACATTAATAAAATTATAGCTTGCTCATTTCTGATTTTTATTTATTAATTTATCTTGATAGACCGGTCAATTTTTTTTTTAAATATGGGTTTAACGTCGCTTTCAATTGTATGGTCATATCATGACGGGGGTGTTACCCTTCATTCGCAGGAAACTCACAAACCTGCTACCCACATTAACCTCACCCAGCCTGGGTTCGGTCGGAATGCCAGCATGACCAAACCTATAGCATAAATTAAGATTAATATTATTCGAACATAATATTAATTCATACTGGCTATTCCCGGCCCCACTTAAGCTAGGTGAGGTTAATGTGAGTACCTAGTTTGTGTGTTTCCAGCAAATGGAGGGTAAAACCCCGTCGTGGTATGACCATGCAGTTGAAAACGAACTTAATCCCCCCCCCCTCCCAAAAAAATCCTTAAGAAGAAGAAAAGAGCGTCAGTAAATTTAGTGGATTCAAATTCAAAGGGGAACACTAATATGATAACTTAACTTTAGAGTTCCCAGTTGCAAGAAAGCTGCTTTTCCATCTACACTGTTTCATATAGCAAAAAATAAACTAGGTAGTAAAATTAATAATAGTAATTACAATACTATACTTGAGACATGGGACTAGTCAAGTAAGAGAGAGAGAGAGAGAGAGAGAGAGAGAGAGAGAGAGAGAGAAAGCAGAAGGAGAGGGAGGGGATGGGGGGGGGGGGGTGATTCAGAACCGGAAATAATGGCAATAAAAAATAATCGAGTCTTGAAAATTAGATCATGAAAAGTAATGACAGTATGAGTTCTTCATTATTTACACAACGAATCGACAGAACCTACTTGGAAAATTTCAGATTGATGGAGTTCTCAAATAGGTGAGGTATTTTAAAGTGAGTAGAATTATTTTGTATTATTGTATAAGTATAATTGTATATGTTTACTGTTATATACATATATGTATCTATGTCCTTTTTGTGTATTTGTCTCTATTTAAATTTCTAAGTGGTGCAAGATCATGGATTGGATGGTAGAGATTGCCATAGGCAATAATAGCGCCCTCAGTGATTTATGTAAATATAAACTTCAATAAAGAGTTTACTACTACCTACTATACATATAAATATTATCAAACTATTATCTACCCATATTTATTTTACTTCCGAGAAATTTCTAATACTAGAAATTGAAAGTATTGTGTTAGTTTCTGTAAAAAAAAAAAATATTTTGTGTTCCGATTTCAATTTTTTCATATTTCTGGACGTTTCATAACCTCCTGAGCTACTCTTTTTTTTTTTTTTTTTTTTTTTTTTTTTTTTACAAGAACTGAACCTTCTTCTTCAAGTATAAATACTCTCACATCCCCCACTAGTTTGTTCCAGAGCAGATCCTATCGATTTCCTTCTGGTGGAAAACGACGACCTCGCGTATGCAAATTAGCTTTTTCCGACCTTAGTCAGGTACACGGTACTTATTCCTTGCAACCCCTCCCCCTAATACTGAGCTCTTGCAGACCCCCCCCCCTCTATTACTTCTTGAAGTACCCTTCCCCCTAATAGTCAGCTCTTGCAGCCCCCCCCATTACTTCTTGAAGTATCCCCTCCCCCTAATAGTCAGCTCTTGCAGTACCCCCCCCCATTACCCCTCCCCCTAATACTCAGCTCTTGTAGCAATCCCCCCCTTACCACCCTGACACAATATTTTTCTAGGTTTCTTTTTAATAGTCTTTTATTGCTCGCTTGTTAAAAGACTAAAGTGAATATTCGTTAGCGTTTACGACCCAAGTGTTGGTTATTTCTACCTACCTCGTGAGCAAAAAGGTTTGTTTGTTTTCGACATCAATTAATTTGTTTCGAATTTTGGTTATTACTGTTATTAGGCACATAAATGTAGTTTTCTGTTCACCTACCTGTGTCATTTCAGCTTGTTAAGAAATATTTTTTTAACCTCGACATACTTCGATTGTTTTCAGACTTTACTTTGTTAGTTTGTTTAATAAACCGATTAGATTCACGTCGACTTTCTAAATTTCAATTTTTTTTTCTATCGTCTATATCATTGTGAAGCTCGAATGGAATGGAAAATTATTTAAATGTGCTAACCCAGTGTATACGAAGCGATTTCCATTCCTGGATTCGAGTTCCAGTTGTGTCAAAAAAAGAAGAAATTACAAAAAATTAATACAATTAAAAATTGAGATTATTATTAAACAAATGTTTATTAAAAGGACCAAAAATATATCAGTATGAAAAGAAATCAGTATCTCTGTTTCTCTCAGTATTTCAGAAACGGAGAGAGAAAACGAACGCGCGATTTGCTTATTAGTAAGGCACTCGTTTCGAATCCTAGTGCTGACGAAGAAATTGTATACAGAGTTTGGTTACAATTGTTTGTGAGGGATACATTTCGGTGTACCTAAATAGCAGGTTTATTGCCTGCAGCAGTTTCACCCAACCCTTTATTAATTTTGTCCTGTTCTTTGTTTGTTTTTTTATTATTCAGAATCAAAACATCGCGAGGAAGACAATTTCTCAAAAGACAACAGCAAGTAATGTCAGCAAAGGTGGATCTGATTTCATGAAGAAAGACAGGGGTGTAAAGCAAATAATTCAAAATAATAACAGTATTCCTAAGGAGCAAGCTGTCAAAATCATTCCTACTAAAGACCAAGACAAGACCGTACATACCCGGGAACCTAGTAACATTCCTAGCCGGGATCAAGGAAATAAAAACATTCCTGCAAGCAATCAAAACAATAAACTCATTCTTACCCAGAACAAAGATAGCAGCACACCTTGTAGGGACCAAGTCCTCCTAACTATCCCTACCTCCGGCCCATCGCCCGTCAGGACCATACCAACCAGGGACTTGGATAACAGAATCACCCCTAGCAGAGATGAGGAGAAGCAGAGGTTTATAGATCGTCTTATCAGCTCACCCAACATAACCTCCCCCAGAGATGAGTGCGATACCCCGCGTTCCAGGTGAGAATTGTATTTTTTGCATTTATATAATTTATTTATATATTTAAAAAAAAAAAAAAATGTGACTGTAAAAGGGGAGACTGACAAAAAGACAACTCACAAATTGGACCAACTTTTTTGCCGTCCTCAGTAGCTGAATTGTAAAGGTTGGAAGCTCGGAACTTGGAGGTCGCGGAGATTCGAGTCCAAGTCCCCGTTTCAGATTAGATTTAGTAAAGCGAGTTTGAGTAGTTGTGACATCACGAAAGTGGTTAGTACAAATATGTATGTTTCAAAAAATATTACTTTGATGGCAAGTAAAGAGTATTATTATTATTATTTCAGACGTGTCCTCACCCCAGACCTGCCCCTCCCCGTGAACCAGCGCCAAGCAGACATTGAGAAGCTACAGAACCTCTTCTCGCAGTCCCCCTCCTATGTGCCCAACCTGAACAATGTGAACCAGTTCAGCGAGAGCTTCGTTCTGGCCTCCCCTACCAGCTTTCAGGTATTTATTATTAGAGAACACATGAGGTTGGTGTGTCCGGCCCAACCCGCGCAGGTTGTGGTTAATATGGGTTGTGCCCAACCTGAACAATGTGAACCAGTTCAACGGAAGATTCGTTCTGGCCTCCCCTACCAGCTTTCAGACACAGTCAAACTTGGGTATAAGAGAACTGAATATAAGAGGAACCTCGATATAAGAAAACAAGCTCAAATTTCTACAAGGTAAAATAACTCTTTTTAAAAGAAACCTGGATTTATGAGAAGAAAATTCCGGTCTCTTGAATTCTCTTAGATCGAGGTTCTGGCTTTCGCTACTAGCTTTCAGGTATTGTTATGTTGTAACCAGCCTGGCTACAGCTGGGGGGAGTGATCATCTCTAGTCAATTTCAATTGAAAGTTGGCTCGTCTTGAACTCAATATCTCGTTACGATTCCCAGTGAATGAAGGGTAAAACCCCCATCCTAACTATTTCAAATCACGACTTTAAAACCAAATAGAATCAACTGGTCACAATAGATCCACTTAGATCGCAGTGTTAAGTGTAAGGATTTCACTGAAAACCTGCTACTAGGTTAGATATCAACCTTCTTGCTTTCTGCCCCCCAGGTTAACACCCCAGACCCTGCTGACAGACAGGAAGACAGCGGCCTGTTGGATAGCTATGTGAAGACTTTCGAGTCTGAGAATCAGCATGAAGACACCAGAGTCAACGCTCAACCCATGTCTATAACTACCAATAACTTCGCTCACGATCAGGTGATAATAATATCGCGTTATTTATACCACCCGTCCAAAACCGTCCTCAGTAGCTTGATCGATAAGGCGGTAGACTTGTAATCTGGAGGTCGGTGATTTCCTACTCTTTATACAAATTCAGTCAAGTTTTATTTTCATAATATAAGTTATTTACATTTAAAACAGCAAGGTAGAAATTACAAAATAAAACTTGAGCAAGGGCGGTGCTAATGCCTACGGCACTCTCTTTCAATTTCTATTATATTCTTTTTTCCATTTTTTTTTTTAGTCTTAATTTTATTTCTTTTTCTGACCAGCCTCCGTGGCGTAACGGTTGTGACAACTGCCCGTAGTCCAGAGATCCTGAGTTCGATTCTCGGTTGGAGCAGACTTTTCGCACAGAAAATTCTTTTCCCTCCGAACATGTGAGGCTGGCAAATCCGGCCCTACTCAGTCTGTGTGAGGTTAATGTGGGTAGTTGGTACGATTCCCAGCGAATGGAGGGTAAAACCCCCGTCCTGTCTACCTCAAGTCAGGACGTTAAAACCAAATAGAATCAATGGACATGAAAGGAGCTTAGACATTGGATCTTGGCGTCCATATAATCCTTTCACCACCGTGATTTTGTATTTGTATTTTTGTATTTTATTTTTAACAATACAAATTTTTGAACGGTTTACAATGGTTGCTTAAAATTAACTTAAATTAGGGTACAGTTGAATTAAATTATTGATCTTACATTACTATATCTGGCTAATTATGTAAAAAATTATAATTAACAGTGAAGGAAAGAAAGTGAAGTAAAGTTTTTATTTCTTCCTCTACGGAATTATTATTATTATTATCTTTTTCTGAAACTATTGTCCCGCCAGAGTTGCAAGAAAATCATCAAGATCGGCGAGTACTCGCCCCTGAACCCCCACTTCCAGCCTCAGCCCTCTGTGCTCAACTTCTCAGCCCGCTACCATGAGCAGGGCAGTCAAACCCCGCACCCCCCGCCCGACGGCGCCCTCAGGTCTTGTCAGCGAGACAAGCGAAGTCTAGACGCCCAGATGCCGTCGAAGAAGAAGTCGAAAGCTGTTCAAATCTGCGGACCTGCCAGCTCAACCTGTGTAAGTCTCGGGTCTATTATCTTTTTTTCCCCCTCAAGAACATGAAATATTTTATGAGGTCAGGATTTGTTGGGTGACCAATCAAGTTCGATTCTTTTTTTTTTCTTCTACTAGTTATGATAATAATAATAATAACTCTTTATTGACAAAAATAATATTGACAAATTCTTCATAATAATGGCTATTTCCGGCCCAACCCAGGCTGAGTGAGGTTACTGCTGGTAGCAGGTTAGTGATTTTCTAGGGAATGGAGCGTAAGACAACCGACTCGGATGATGTAGATTCTAGATAGGAGACTTTAACAGTGAGAAGACCAGTGTCCCGTTAGAGAACTATAAACACATAATGGACTAGCTAACCCTAACAAGCCAGGCTAACTTGCAGTTTCCCAAGGTTTTAATGGCTTAAAAAAAATAGCCCAAGTTCCCACGTAGATTGATCGCACATAGAAATATGTGGCTCAGAATGACCCAACTTTTCCACTTAAGTTGACTGGAGACCATCACTCCCCCTAGCTGTAGCCAAGCTTGTTACAACAACAACATCTAGATTCTTGCTCAAGTTGAAGAGAAGTTGAGAAAAAATCAAATCAAAAAAATCCAAATAATGATTTTATTCTTTGTTCTCAGACAGATGAAGACATTGAGGTGGTCGGGACTAAGATCACGTCGCTGCCTGACATAGAAACCAAAGGTGAGTTGATATGAGACACCCGGTATAAAGAGTGGATATATTTTCAAGGTCGGCCTTATCTTACTAAAGAGGACTTTTTTTGCTTGAGATGTTTTTCTGTCGATGTTCTAACATCGCTTCAAACTATAATGGTCCTATCACGATAGCGACGGGAGATTTTACCGCCCAGTCCAAGTGGGGTTTCGAGCAGAAAGAGTGCTAACAACAAATGGATTCATTCTTGCTTGACATTACTAACCTCCTGGCCAAAATTTCCACCTCCAGTAGGATAGCCCTTGAATGTTGAAAATAAATACATGGAAACTTTTTTCCCATGTATTTATTTTCACAGGTCGTTGTTCGCCGGAACCACTTTCGCATCACTTCAGGACACTTTTCTTTTAAATCCATGCCATTTCGGAAACGGAAAAACTTGGTCACAATTTTCTATTCCGCCCGGGATTCGAACCCGCAACCCACGGATCAGCAACCAATGCTCTCAACCACCGAGCCACGGAAGTCGGTGAACATGGAAACATTATTTTTTTGTTATGCCCATTACCCTTTTTATTATTGTTATTATTATTATACAACGCTTTATTAGGTATAAATGGACATATGTACATGAAAATAATTATTTAACAATGGAAACAATATATACAATAAAAATGTAAAAGAATAGAAAATATATAAAAACATAAGTCCTAACTAAAGGGCGGGGTTATTGCCTATGGCAATCTCTTCCACCCAACCCACAACACAATGCTCTTTGTGTTGTGGGAGAAACTTTCGCACATCTGCTGTCAATTTTCAGAGTGTTTTCGCCGGTATTTAGCCACCAGAACGCCTGTGCTGCCTAGAGGCCGCTATTACGATAGTAAGTGACAAAAGTTGTGGTATATGTGATGTTCAGTTGGATATTCTTCTCACTTTTAACTTGGAAAGCTATTAGTTTTTGTTCAACCGTCCGTACTATTGTGTATGTTCTTTTGAGTAATTCTTAACAACTTGTACTTGATCCATGGTTCTATATAATAATAATTCCGTGTCCGTGTCGATTGCGTTATTTCTAAATCATTCTCAAATTCTCAATTTTCCTAGTTATTATTTTTTTTCGGTTTATCGGCGCTCTAACAAGCCAATAAGCCTGTCGTTCTCGCCGGTCCTAGTTACGAGTATTATGGCTGTAGAAGTCTTGATAGCTTGCATCGCAAGTTTTATATCATCGATCGTACAGAGATTACTCTTTGTAAGATTGATTCTATCGTTCTTTTTATCTTGTGAAAACTGTTGGTATCTTATATCTCTCAAACTTGTTTTAACACCATAACGCACCATATAAATTTGTTTCGTCCAGTAGCCCAATGATTTGCATTGTAATAATTCTGTTCTACCTATATCACTCAATATTTCTTTTGAGCATAGAAGAACTTTAATTTTGTATTCTGTTGACTATTGCAAACACCCATAGTGGGAAATACTACAGTTTATAAACGTAAATAAAAATAAATGATTCTCTGTTTGTTGTATCCCTAGAAAAAATATAAAATATCTTCACTGAGCGCACAATAAGATCGCTTGCCATGTGTAATGTCCCGGGTTCGATCCCCAAAACCGACAAAAAAATTGTATTTAAAAATTTGGTTATAATATTGTTTGTACAGGATGGTGTAAGTTACAACACAGACCACAAGCGTCTAACTGCTACGGAATAAATCCATTACTTTCCTTATTATAGGATAAGGAAAGTAAAAAAAAAGGCTGGAAATCACTCATCTTTGTTTTTCTATGTAACCAGGATTGAACATAGAAAGACAAAGGGAGAAGCACTATTCTGAAACTATTTATATCAAAGAAATTTTATGTTTACTTTTTGGTGTTACAGTTAACCCCGAAGCAAGATATCCACATTTGAGAAGTCAGCACCATGTTGAAACTTGCGGTAAGAAAGCTTTAACACTATTAATAAGTGCGCGTGCGCAAGAGAGCCCTATGGCCCTAGGGTAGTGCCTGCGCTGCGCCGGAACCACGTAAAATAATCTAACCAAGTAACCATGTGTTATTCAATGTAAGTGGCCACAACATAGTCCTCAAAATCATCTTGCTTGACTGTCCTGCGTGACACTTTGAATATTGTTCATGGACATTTGTACCCATAGGTAACGAGTTGGCCAAAGACACAAAAAAATGAAAATAAAAATAATAATAAATAAGAACATACTAATGAAAATAAAATAAAATGTAACAACACCTTTCTGATCTGTATACTGTGTCTTTGGGCAACTCGTTGATTTATGAGCAGTTCGAAATAAAAATAAAATTTTATTATGTTAATTAGAAAGCTGTAGTTACCAGGGTGTGGGGTCAAGGATGTAGGGGCGGGGCTCCGATGTGACCGTGCACTAATACATGGCCTTATTCATACTGATCCCGATTATTCCAGCAGTAAGTCAAAAGACATATTATTATGTGCTCAAAATCCCTAATGGGAGGATAACTTGTCATGTCCCGGCTGGGTTTCGAACCCGCACCTCTGGATTAACAAACAGACGCCTTGAAATTCCTACTCCACTGGGGATCGAAGCCAGGTCACCGTGCGTGCTAGTGCGCTACTTCACTCGGCCACAGTGAACTCTTTTTTGAAGTTTTATTATTTTCTACTGTCTGAGAGGAATAGAAAGTATTATTTCCGGTCAGTTTTTGCGAAATTGAGCTGACAACATTTCTGAACAAAATGAGGGCGAAATTAATCAATTATTAGACTTTTTGTTGTACCTCTTAAAAAGAGGGTTGGGTGAAAGAGATTGCCACGGGCAATAACCCCACCCTTTAGGTAGGACATTAGCTTTATTTTCTCGTTATTTCTTTGTTCAGTCTTTTTTTTTTCTTTATTGTCATTCACTTTATACTGTAAATATTGTACTTAGTCTAACCCTAATAAAGATTAATTTAATAATAATAATAAGTTCTCGATCTTTTCTAAGTCTGTCCCGGTAGCTCAGTGGTAAAGATGGCACTCTGTGAATCCAAAGTTTCCAGAGGTCGTTGATTCGAAACCCAGTCGGGACATGACAAGTTATCCTCCCATTTGGGATTTTTACCACATAATAATACGTCTTGGGCTTACTGCTGGAATAATGGGACTTTAATAGTCCTAATCGGGCCGTATAAATAAGGCGATATTATTATTATTATAAATTTTGCCCTTACTCACCTGATTCCAAAAAAGTAATTTTCATCTGTAGGTCTATTCGTATGTTTTTTTTTTTAAATTTAAATAAAACACTCCACCCTTCCCCCAGGAGGGGGGGACCCGATGGCCACGGTAAAGTTGAAGCAAGAGCTGTACAAGACGGAGCTGGACAAGCAGATCCGGGAGAAGAGGAGGGGGGAGGAGGAGAGGAGACGGAGGGAGGGGGAGGAGGACGAGCGAGCTCAGCGAGCGTACGAGGAGCAGCAGGCGAGACTGAGGCGAGAGTTTGAGCAGGAGGAAGAGAGCAAACTGCAGAACGCGATGCAGGTAATGTTCTGGCCCCACTCAGGCTGGGTGAGGTTGGAGTACGAGGAGCAGCAGGCGAGACTCAGGCGAGAGTTTAAGCTGGAGGAAGAGAGCAAACTGCAGAACGCGATGCAGGTAATGTTCCCACCCCACTCAGGCTGGGTGAGGTTGGGGTACGAGGAGCAGCAGGAGAGGCTCAGGCGAGAGTTTGAGCAGGAGGAAGAGAGTAAACTGCAGAACGCGATGCAGGTAAAGTTCTGGCCCCACTCAGGCTGGGTGAGGTTGAGGTACGAGGAACAGCAGGAGAGGCAGATCAAAAATTTCTCAAATAAATTTATCCATTCTTTTTTAACAATGAATAAATACTGTTAACTTTAGTTTAATTGTAACTAGATTTAAGGAAATTGTATCCAACAGTAAAAAATGCCGTAGGCATTAGCACCGCCCTTGATCAAGTTTTGTGTAATAATTTCAACTTTATTTCTTGTAAATTGTATATACTATATTTTGTAAATAAAACTTGATTATATATGTTTACGTCCAGGAGAAAACGTACTTCAATGGCAAGAGATGGCAATAGACAGAATAGAATGGAGAAGGCTGGTTCAAGAAGCTAAGGACCCTAGTGGTCTGTAGAAGCTGTTTAGTAAGTAGTAAGTAAGTAATAATAGTAATAAATTAATATCATTTTATTCATTCTACAGCGACAAATGCGCGAAGAACTTCTGAAAGAGAAAATCCGAGAGCTTCAGATTCAGCAGGAGGAGGAGAAAGCGAGGAGACGAAGAGAGAAGGAGGCGAGCCAAGGGCGGTACAGGAGGGAGGTTGAGAACCGCCACCCCTGGGGCACTGCGCCCCTCCATGGGGGCAACCCCTCCTCCATCATGCAGCCCAATCCTTTCGGGGCGCCCGTGAACAACCCCCGCCTCGAACCCATCAAGGGGGTTTTGGAAACCCCAACAACCTATACTGCAAGCCAGGGACAATATTTGCCGCCTCCCCATGCCATACCAGAAGCCACGATTACCTATACTGGAAGCCAGGGACACTATTTGGCGCCTCCCCCCTCCCATTCCAGACCCAGGGGTGCTTCCCCCTTGAGGGATTTGTCGCCAAGTAGATCCTTTGTTGATGATTATCAGAATAAGTGAGTGTCACTCGTAAGTCGAAGGTAGAAATTTACGAGATTAGTCAAGTAAAGATTTGCAAGCCAGCGTCTCGTAGGATGACCGAAGCTAAGCAACGTCCAACGAGGTAAAGACTTCGAGTTGTTGGCATTCCGGTCCAACCCAGGCTGGGTGAGGTTAATGTGGGTAGCAGGTTTGTGAGTTTCGTGCGAACAGAGGGTAACACACACCTCCGTCGTGATATGACCATGCAGTAGAAAGCGACGTTAAAAAAAAAGATTAGCGGAGTATAGGTCTGGGGTATACGGTACTAGCGGGCTGTCGCCCGCTTTGCGGGCTGAGGCATGGCCTTGAAAGCAAAAAATCCTTTTTCGCCAATGGCAGGTGTTGTAGTGAGAATTTCGAAAAATCCCGTCTTATTGCACATCTAGACTATAAGACAAAGCTACCTACCAAATTTCAGCTCGCTAGGTATTACGGTTTGGGCTGTAGAGTGATGATCAGTCAGTCAGTCAGTGACTTTGACATTTATATATTAAGATACCCTAGCTCCAGGGTCGGCAATTCAATCCTGCTCGGGTCCGGATTAACATGAGAAAAATCTCCGCAATCCGTAAGTAATAAAAAACATCAGTCCCTCCCGCATCAGGAAAATGACAAAATCAAGTGTTTTAGAGGCAGAATATACATTTTTTTAGTTTGTAAGTATTAAACAGATTTTCTTTTCGGGCCTCGAATTTTTTGTTCGCGGGCCGGACTAAAGAGCTTCGCGGTCCGGATTTGTACCGCGGTCCGCTAATTGCCGACCGAGACCCTAGCTGATAGTTGAATGTTATCTGATAACTGCATCCCCATATTCTCCGTGCAGGCACGGTACTCAGGACCCCAGAAGTCGTGACGTGTCCCCACTGCGCCCCCCTATAGAGAGGTTCCGTGATATCTCCCCTGTGCGGCCCCTGAGAGAAACACTACCAGGCTCCCCTTCCCTGGGGGGCAACAAGGAGGAAGGGGGAGCCCTCATCAGTAACGCCCCCTTGGAGCTTTCTATGCCCTTGAAGAGAGGTGAGAGAAACAAACTGACCACTATGGTATTATGTAAGCTTATTGTATAATGAGGCTCTTTCCAATTCCAATAACTGTAGGCTCTAAATATTAAATTAATTTGAGCTCTAAAACTAAGTATTTTATAATAATCATATTTTATAATAATGGTATGAGACTAGGGGATCTATTGCCATTAAATCTTTTAAAGTCTATGATATAGACAAGTCAAGCTTTTAGTCTTGTGACCATGAAATATTTCAGATGACAGTGAATCCTAGTCTCATATTATTTTTATAAAATATGTTACAAATTGGATGTCAAACTTTTTGAATTTATACTCTTTAAACTATAATGTGTAGTTATTCATTGTTATATTCCATTACATCACTATCTAAAATAGTTGACAATTGACCGATCTCAGTCGCTCGGTCGATAAGTCGGCGGACATGAAAGTCGTTGGTTCGGATCCATAAGTTTGACGAAAATTTAGTCAGATGAGTTTGAATAATTATGACGTCATGACTAAGATCAACCAAAATATGATAACTTAAGTTCACATTTTCACAATGACGTCACCCAATTATAATGATGATTTATTTATTTGTATTGAAGCACAGGGCCTCTTCACTATTTTTGTGGGTAGCGCAGAATTACTGCACTTTTTCGCATTTTATTACATTAATTTCTTTTTACTCTGGTAATACCTCCACTAGGTGTTACAGTTGTTACACATACAAGTAACTACTCATTTTTCCTCACGAGGTATGAGTGGACCCCGAACATCCATGTATTAATTGTATTACAGAGCAGAAAAATTTCTGCCCCGCTGGGGGATCGAACCCAGGTCACCATGCGTGCAATGCCTAGCGCGCTAACTCACTCGGGCACGGTGACTACTAGCTTTCAGGAACAGTCAAACCTGGATATAAGAGAAACCTGGATATAAGAGAACAATTTACAGGTTAATGTAGCTCTCTATCCCACAAAAAACTACCGTTAAAAAAAGGGCCAAGTTCCAGAACTCCTATCCAAAAAGGTTTCGCCAATGAATGCAGTGATATCTTGTTTGCGGCCAAGTTATCTTGGTACTAAACTATTTCTTTTATTAAACCCCGTTTTCTGAGTTCCTCATTTGGTATGTTTTAAACTGCAATCTATCCTCTAACTTGGCCAGTGTCGCTCCTTGTGATGGTTATATTGTTATTCTGTACCTATACATATATTCGTAATATTCCATACAACCGATGGCATAAAACTGGCCAAGTTAGAGGATAGTTTGCAGTTAAAAACATACCAAATGAGGAACTCAGAAAACGGGGTTTAATAAAAGAAATAGTTTAGTACCAAGATAACTTGGCCGCAAACAAGATATCACTGCATTCATTGGCGAAACCTTTTTGGATAGGAGTTCTGGAACTTGGCCCTTTTTTTAACGGTAGTTTTTTGTGGGATATCATTACTTTTTGTAAATGGTTCATTTCCCAGCACGTTTCATTATTTTTTATTAAAAATAATATTTCAAGAAAATTTCAAGATTATTAACTTTATTATGCTCCCTAAAACGACACCGATTAACAGCAGAAATAGTGCGAAAGTGCCGGTTTTCAGATTTTTCCCTATATTTTTACAATGAACCCTAGCACCATACTAAATTTCAGCTTTGTAGGTAGTAGGGAAGTGCCTCATAATTTATATGCATAATCGAGTATACTTCCTCCCTAAAATAACACAGTTTAACAGCATGATAATTGCGAAAGTTCCGGTTTTCAGATTTTTCCCAGTACTTTTACAATAAACCCTACCAGTATACAAAATTTCAGCTTTTTAATTAGTAGGGAAGTGCCTCATAATTTATATACATAATATAGTGCTCCCTAAAACGACACGTTTAACAACAGAAATAGTGCGAAAGTGCCGGTTTTCAGATTTTTCCCTGTACTTTTACAATAAATCCTACCATCATGCAAAATTTCAACTTTCTAGATAGTAGGGAAGTGCCTCATAATTTAGATTCATAATTGATTATATATATCCTCCGTAAAACGACACCGTTTAACAGCATGATAAGTGCGAAAGTTCCGGTTTTCACATTTTTCCCAGTACTTTTACAATAAACCCTACCAGTATACAAAATTTCAGCTTTTTAGGTAGTAGGGAAGTGCCTCATAATTTATATACATAATATAGTATACTTCCTCCCTAAAACGACACCGTTTAACAGTTTTTAGAACTTTTTCAGATTTTTCCCTGTACTTTTACAATAAACCCTACCATCATGCAAAATTTCAGCTTTCTAGGTAGTCGGGAACTGCTTCATAATTTAGATCAATAATCGATTATGTATTTCCTCCCTAAAACGACACCGTTTTACACCATGATAAGTGAAAAAATTCCGGTTTTCAGATTTTTCCCAGTACTTTTACAATAAACCCTACAATCATGCAAAATTTCAGCTTTCTAGGTAGTCGGGAAGTGCCTCATAATTTTGATGATCTGTCAGTCAGTCAGTCAGTCAGTATCAAAATCGCAAATTTCAAAATTACATTCCTCTGAAAGTTTTTTGCATTGAGTCTTTAAATTTTTAATGTCTTTTTAATGATATTAGAACAATCTGTGTTCCAAATTTCATATCTCTATGATCAATTGAACCGAAGATATGAGCGTGTGAAAAACCGGGTGAATCGGTTCGTGTAAAGATACACTGCCGTGCTTGCTGGAACTTGGCCTGGCGCACTGCCGTGCGCTCAGATCTATGTAAGGTGAACTTTTAAATATATTTATTTATTTTTTCTTTATTTTTTTCTTCTATTATATTGTATTTTTATTTGTAATTATTTGTATTGTATATTATAATATATGTCCTATTACCTAATAAAGTGTAAAAAAAAAAAAAAAAAAAAAAAAAAAAAACTTAAAAGAAACCTGGTGACTAGCACCAAATGATAAGAATTCTCCTGCTTTGTTCCCAGGGAAACACCATCGCGTCTCATTCATCAGGGAGCCCAGCACCTCCCCTCCCCCACCCCACCCCAGGTCCACCTCCCCTGTGCTGCCCGCTGTGAGGACACACCATAGAATGAAGGACTTGGCTACATCGGTAAGCACCAGAAAAATAACCTGGACCATTTTGTGCCTGTTTTTGTTATGCAAAAAAAGAGTTTTATATGAAATTATGTCCTTAAATGTGAATAACTGGTCAGGTCTAATAATAATAATAAATAAAATAAAAAATAACCTCCCCACACTATGAACCAAACAACTTCAGGAGACTTGATCTTCGGATCCGCTCCTGAAGTTACAACACCAGGAGAATTGATCATATGATCCGCTCTTGGTGTAATACCCTTTGAAAGGTAATAATTACCTTCCAAAGGAGAGAAAGTGGAAGAAATAATAATAATCATAAAAAATATAATAATAAAAAGGTCAAATTTTTGACGGTTACAATAATTTCTTTACTATAGGATAAGAGACGTAAAAACTTCTGATATCTTCATCTTTGAGGTTGTTTTTCCCAAAAAATTATAGGAAAACAAGTTCTTCAGGTTCTTCTGTGTCTTGGTACTATCTCTCATCACTCTTTTTTGTGGTGAAAATATTATTACAGAAATATTACATGCTAAACAGACTTCAGTAGCTTGATCGATAAAGCGGCGGACTTGTAACCTAGAGGTCGCTGGTTCGAGTCCTTAATATGACAAATATTGAATAAGGCGAGTACTCGAGTATCACTGAAACTCGAGTTTCAGTGATACTTGAGGTATCACCATCACCATTGTGATATAGTGGGTCAAGCAGGTTCACTTTTATATTTCTTTTCCTATGTGCTATATCTCATATGTAAATTACTATGTAATGTACAATGAAACACATTTATGTTATTGTTTTGATTAATAGTCTTGGCATAGTGATATTGTGACATACTTAATTCTCAAGTTGTTCTTAAGTATTCTTTTGGTTGCTCCTTTTATCAAAATTTCCAACATTTATTTCTTACAGTTAAACTAGGGATAAACAGGAATACATTCAACAAGTTTGACATCCAATATGTAAGCTTTTAATCTTGTGGCTATGAATTAGAATTGAGTTTGTGACCACATAATACGGTTTATACTGATTAAAATAGAGAGGTTAGTTGATGACATGGATATTCAGAACTATTACCTGCTGATGAGAGCAAATAAGCTCGAAACAGCTGTCCAGGTATGTTCTGATATTCATGTACAATGTACATCTAGTACAACTTCTCACTTTTCTGTTTATACTGATACTGATAACAATAAGACTCTGAGGGTTAGGTGGTAGAAAATGTCTTTGAGCATTAACCTTGCCTGGTTACCTTCCACTAAAGAGTATTATTATTATGACAATGAATCTTGGTCTCACATTAAAAATATATAATTTGATAAAAAGGAGCTCAAGGGAGCAGCAATATTTTACCTCTTATAGAGGTTTCCTGCTTAGAATGGGTTTTCAAACATCTATCTACTCGTATAAGGGTCTCGAGGAACCTCTATCTACTCGTATAAGGGTCTCGAGTTTTATTCCTAGTTTAAACAGGTTTATTATTCCCTATTCTATTCCTATTCCCAGTTTAAACAGGTTACCTGCTTACACAAGTTCAACTATCCAGTTTCAACTATGACTTTTGACTAGCTTTCTCTCTTACATAATTTATCTGGCATGCATATTTTATTAGCTTTATTGATGACTGATGAAGTATTCACTAATCTAATGACCGACCTCAGTAGCTTGATTGATAAGGCGGCGGGCTTGTAACCTGAAGGTCGGTGGTTCATGTCCCGGTTTCAGCGTAGATTTAGTAAAGCGAGTTTGATTAGTTGTAATATCATGAAAGTGATAATATGGTAACTTATTCACTAATCTACTTATTTTTTTCTAAATACAACTTGATTCGTAGGTAGTGAATATTAATGTCTAGTGTCTAGTCCATCAATTTTTAGAAGAAAATATTTTTTGTTGACACTCGTTATTTCTAATTGGATGAAAAGTAGTTCAAATGAAAAGTACAAAGTTGTTTCACAAGTTCAATAATATCTTTCACTGTAAACTCTTATTTCTTGCAATTAAAAAATACACACTTCCACTCGTAGAACATCCATTTTAACCCAAGCATTCCACTTCAAATTCAAAGTATACATTTAGAAGCTATCAAAGAGTACTTAAAGCTACACTTCGCCGAATTTGAGATCAATAGTTTCCCATGAGTATTCAGTCTAATCCATACTGCATGGTAGGGTGGTAGCACCGTAATAGTTCGTCAACAGAGAAGATTTAAAAACTGAAAGATTTATCCCATGCAGGTTTCAGATAAATCCAGGAATCTATTCGTCAAAGTTTCTGTAGAAATTAGTTCAAAACCGAATGGCTTACTTCACTCCATATGAACAGAACCCCATTTGTCCTCTCTTGTGAAACAACTTTTACTTTATTCGTGATCACTTCAGTCTGTGTTATCTCCTCTAGGTGAGTGTCTCTGTGTTTTACATTTTTTCGATCTTCGTGAAACTCAGAATTTGTCATATTAGTTATGCTGGTGTGATCACTGGTAATTGGGGTTTGGTGGAAAAGAAAGCCGCAGGCTTTAACCACGCTTTTTGGTGCACTACATTGACTGCTGGAGTAAATTGACTTTTCAGTCTTACCTCGGTAGTATAAACAAGGTATATTCTATTCTATTCTACATGTTCTATTGAATTTTATTTATTTCAATATTTCATGTCTTGTGTTGTAGTATGTATTACTTAGTTTCCCAATAAAGTATTCAATAATAATGGTCCAGTCGCCAGGCGTTCTAACTTATACGAACTATCTGCCATTATTTTCTTTCATATTGTAGTCACCCAAGTCGAGTGAAGTAGCGCACTAGGTTTGCACGCGCGGTGGTCCGGTTCTATCCCCGGCAAGGTAGAAAAATTTCTGATTTGTAACTGGATGTTACGGGGTCCACTCAAACCTCGTGAGGAAAAAGGAGTGGCCGTTTGTCTGAATTCCGACCAGTGGCGGCATTACGAGCAAGCAATGATTTCATTAGAAAACTGATATATTTTTTTCTCTCATTATGTACTTAGGTATCTTTATAATATTTAATCAATAAACATATTTTTTTTTTTTAATTTAACAACCATTGCAGGATAATGCTGTGCTACTCACTACAGTTGTGATATAATAACACAAATAAATTACTCTTACAGTCTGTCCCGGTAGCTCAGTGGTATAGGCGGCACTGTGTGAATCCAGAGATTCCAGAGGTTGCGGGTTGGAAACCCAGCCGGGACAAGACAAGTTATCCTCCCATTTGGGATTTTTACCACATAATAATACGTCTTGGGCTTACTGCTGGAATAATGGGACTTAATAGTACTAATAGGGCAGTATAAATAAGGCGATGTTATTATTGTTATAACCGACCTCAGTAGCTTCATCGATAAGGCGGTTTATTATTACATACTTCATGTGAACCATTTCCACTTTCAGGTCCCGTGTCCGGAAAATGGTGACTCAGTTCTTAAGAACGCCACCAACAGGAATGTTCTAACCCAGCTGGGCCAGTTCAGGCGGCAACTCTACCTGGAAAACCTGAGAATGAACGAGCGACTTAGGCAGAACGAGTATGGTGGAGACTGCAAGTAGCCCTACGCGTCTATTATACAATTCATTTAGAAGTTTTTGAATTACTTTCTCAAGAAAAAAGTTCTTTTTATTCTTTTTTGGTTCTTTTATGTTTTTATGGTATTCTTACATGCCTTCGCAAAGTCAGATTTACTATTATTATAATAATAAAAATCTGATTTAAATCAGATTTATGCAGATGTGTATATCCTTTTAAAAAGGATTTTTGTTTTTATTATGTACTTTTTTTGGTGCCTCGAACTTTTTGGTATTTATGTTGTTTCATTTTAAATCTACTCCGGTGTAAATATTTTCAATTTTTTGTGCCTTATTTTTCGAGAAAAAAAAACCATTATTATTGCTTAATTTGTTTTATAACTTTTGTAGTACCGTCCTAGAACAGACATATCATTCCAGAAATTAGTTTATTTTATTAGATATTAATGGTTCATAATTTTATGATATCTAGGGCAGATTTAATAGACGTTTTTGTAATACCTCTGTGGCGCGAAGTCTAGGGGCGGAATTAATAGACAACATCAATAACTTAAGTCGTTGGTAAGTGTCGGTTTTCCCTATCTTACACAGTACGCAATCCGTGACTTAGCGCCACAGAGGTATTAAAAAAACGTCTATTAATTTCGCCCTAGATTTTGCGTATTGTAAATCGGTAAACTAATGCTCGAGTCATGACTTGAGATCTTGATTTTGTCTATTTCGTCCCTATTTTTCCAATTATTTTCTTATGATCAAAGGACCTATGTAATTTGTTTTCTAGGCTTAAATTTTTTGGACCCTATGATGTAATTTCTTTTTGAATGTACAGCTCTTGCATTCTTATTGAAATTTACGAGTATGGCTGAAAAGTTGCACTTTTTTTAAATCTCTGTTTATTGGATGGTTGTAATCTTTTCTACCCTTTACCTTATTATGCCAATCAAAAAGCGTTTTTCATAAAAAAGACAATAATGCAACTGTTCAAAAAACTGTGTTCCAGAAGAATAAAACTAAATAAATGAACCTATCCATTTAAACTCACTTGGTCTTTAATTTAATACCTCATTGTCCTACCATAGTTGTTGTGACAAGCAAATGCTTGAAAGTGACCTTCTCACTTTCTAAGAAGTTTTTTTTTCTAAGAAAATAAAAAAATAAAAATTTCGAACATAAAATAGGATGATATTATTTTTGTTATAAATAAAATAGTACTTATCAGAACTAACCCTTATAAAACACAATTAAAATCCCACAAAATAATTCTATTAAATATCTAATATTTGATCACATTGAACACATTACAAATGCATATCATAATCAGTAGAATCACGCTAACTCAAAATTCAATAGACAGAAGCGTCATTCCAAGTTATTAGGATTCAGAATAAGGAGCAAAGTTTGAAAAGGGCCAAAGAATTCTTTTGAGTTAACGGGATTTTCTACCTATTGGGATTTACAAATATGAAGATTCTACTGTAAAGTTTTATGTAGTCTACCAATTGCATATCATTGAGCTGTTTCTAATTCATGATTTTATCTACTAATATTTCACAAGATTTACAAGTTATTCCTTTGATGTTTATTTTCATTTTTGTTTATGATAAAAAGCTCTATCTGAATCATTGCTGAAAAATAATTTCCTAAATTGTTCAGTATTTATAACAATAACAACAAAAAAATGTGCAGTTTCACAGTCCCACTCCCTTAGATATATAAATATAATAACATGTAGGTATAAATTGAATATAGTTTAATTTACGTCTTGACCACATTGGCAATTCCTACAACTTTCTTATAATGTTCTGGTTTGGTAAGTGCTTCAACAAGGAATGTGCCTAGGTCATGTTTTGATATTTGTCTGCCAGGAGAGGCATCATATTGAATTTTGTATTCAGAAGCTGGTGCATCGGCAGCAATGTGAGGAGGCCACACAGCAATATAATTAAGGCCTGAGTCTTTGAGTACATTGTACATTCTCTGATGATCCTCATTGATAGCATGGAACATAGGTGGCACTTTGCTGGGATCATAGAATAAGAATGCTGAAATTAAGTAAAAAGGAATAGGTGAGAAGATTTTTTTTTTTCATTTTTATTAATAGATTTTTTTATGAAATTATGATAGTTATAGAATCTCATAAGAAGGAAAAAAATATTATAGGTTAGAGTGTAATTTATACATTATAATGAGAAAGAGACATAAAAATCCTTCATACTTCATCAAGGAGACAAAATTTGTACTTTTTTCATTGACTATTTGGGCTTGTCTAGCCTAATCTATACCCTGTCAATAGACCTCTAGCCAGCCTGAATGAAAAGTTATAGAAATTAACACTACCACTTCGGTGGGTCTAATCAATATAAACAGAAAAGTGAGAAGTTGTACTAATATTGTGGTGTAGTGTTGAGTGTAGAGAGGTTGTAATAATAATATGAAGTTCATTACCTGAGAGACATACAGAAACAACTGACACATTTGCCTCCTTCATGGCAGTGACAATGTTTTTCATTCCTTCTGACATAACAGTGGTGGGTGCAAGATCATTCCGGGTGCCTAGAGCCACAACAACTCCATCTTTACCATCAATTGCTTTCTTTACATCGGCCAATTTTAGAACATCTCCTTCTATGATTTCTACCTTAGAGTGGTACTCATTTGGTAGCCTCTGAGGATCTCTCAGTAGTGCAGAAACTTCCAAACCTGACAACATCAACAAAAGAAGAATCAGTTAACATGCAATATTATAGTTACTCTCAGAGTACATTTATATTTCAGAACTACCAGAGTTTTTGATGATCTCTTTTTGAAAAGCTGTTGAGAATATACTAATACTAAATAGTCACCCAATGATTTTTAACACCAAAATAATACATGGATAAGTACAAACAAACCAGGCTAGCCTACAGTTCCCCAAGGGTTTAATGCCTTGTAGAGTACTCAGTATGGTTAGTTGCTCATAGATTTATGTGGTTTTAGCACTTCTACTTTGTCATTTTACCAATTTTAGGCATGTGATGGGAGTCAGTGACTTACCTTGTTTCAAAGCTGCTTCTAGAGTACATAGCCCAGTCATTCCAGTTGCACCAAAAATGGCTATTTTCTTCATCATGAAGCCCGGTTGACAGAGGCACAATAGCAAAAGAAGTGAGAGAGAGAATGTCTGAAAAGGAGAAACCATGTTAATTAGATAATACCAAGAGGAATATTATGTACTTCAACTGGCAAGAAATGTTTTATTTCTAAATGTGAAGATCAAACAACTAATAATTTCTAGCTTTTCATTGGTGAACATACCTAGTATTTTTCCTTTAGAGAATGATAAGACAGAAAGTTGAAAGGTCAGAGCTCAAACAATGGAATGATAGTAAAAAATGAATAACTTAACTATTAGCACTGGTGTTAATTGCTACAGTACAGCTATGAGCTTTAGTTAATGTTATATTCTTGAGAACCCCTTATCACTTATCGGTCTTTCTTTTGTTGCAAAGTCAAATATTTAACATAATTATTCTTATTTACCTGTTTACCTCAGATTTTACAGGGCTACTACTGCTCGTGAAACTGATAAGGCCGAAAAGATAAGATTAGGGAAAGGGAAAGGGGATAAAAAAATTTGGTCGAAAGAAAAAAATTGAAAAGTGGTTTAAATAAAACTCAAGCAGTGGTAGATTCCGTGACAAAGCCGTAGATAAAGCAACGAAGTTAATTTGTCAAAACTGATCATCTCCAATTTTCAAAATCCGGGCTACTTGCTTGATATGGTGATTTCATTTAAAAAAAGGATTGCCTTTTTCGAAAAAATAATAGAGAGCGAAAGTGATCCTTATCTTTAACTAGTCTTTAAAATTTATTATAATATTACAGCCTTACAAAATTACAAATTAACAATAGTAAATGATTATATTTTAAATTATAACAGAAGAAAAAAAATAGTGATAATCTATGTCCTAGGGAGATGGAAATTTTATTTTGTTTTTTTTTTTTTTACCAAGATGTTCGAAATCGATATTTTTTTAAATTTTCTTTTATTTTTTACCAAGGTGTTCGGGATTGAGAATTTTTTAATTATCCGTATGGAGTTAGATGCTTTTGAATTTATGAAGCCCTCAAAGCTGGTTATCTCCATCTACCATCGAAAGGTGCTGCCATCTGCATGCAAGTTTGTGAAAAATGTCGTTGATATTTGATTTCGTTGTGTGCTGTGTGTTTTGTTTGCAGTTTTGTTTTGAGAACAGACTACAGAGAAACACGGACTTGTGGAATGCGAGAAATTAAAGATTTGCCTCAGGCAAATACTCAAGAACTTGAGATTTTAACTTGGTTTGAATCGTTTTCATCTATTTGAGTTCTTTTTATCAATGTTCCTTTCGTTTCGATAATTTCTGACATTAGATTGTTATTTTAATGTATTTTATGTTTCGGATATTTTTCAGCATTAAGTTTTGAATTGGTGTTTCAGTGTTTTAGCCTTTACTAAAATAATGTATATCTTGTCAAGAGACAGAGTGTTTCTAATCTATAATCAGGACAGCTAGGATTCGTGTGTGCCTTTATTTCAAGTGCCTTTGAACCAAAATGAATCCTGTACGGAGACGCAAAAAAAGACCCAACTATGGTGTCAGAACTGTTGAAGTTAATCGAGGTAAAAATGGTTTTGGATTTACTATATCAGGTCAACAACCATGTATCCTGAGTTGCATCAATACAGGAAGTCCTGCTGAGTTTGCTGGATTGAGAGCAGGAGATTATCTAATAGCAGTCTCTGGTCAAAATGTTAGTAAAATGCCTCATGATGATGTGGTGAGATTGATAGGAAGTTGTCCAAGAACACTAAAGTTACAAATAGCAGAGAACTATTACTCTGATAGTTCAGATGAAGACTTGATCCTCACAGCTAGACAGAAACCAAAGTACCCTCACAAACCTAAGAACTCCAATATTCCTGTTCAGAATAGAGCTGCTAAAGTAGTGAGAGATCTCAGAACTGGTGCTCTGTTTGAGGAACAAATTATTGTTAAAACCTCTCCTAAGAAAACAAACCCTACAACTAGCCAGCAGTGGAAGTCACCAAGTCATGTACCCCTACCTTTACCAAGATTGTACCTACCTGGCCCATCTCATGAAAATGTTGTTTTAAGAGATGAAGATGAAGAAGTGTTGAGTGCTATTGTGGGATATTTAGGAACAATTGAAATGCCAAGAAAATTACCACCTGCCTCCAGACCTCAAGTTGTCCGAGGTTGTATAAAAAAATTGAGAACAGAAAAAAGAACACCAACCATGGTTCTTATGACATTATTTACAAGAAGTTTACGGCTTCAGAATAACAACAGAGCTACTTTAGTCATATATCCTGCAGATAGGGTCACTTTTTGCGGTACTAGCTCAGAAGAAGACAGAAAACATTTTGGAGTTGTAACTACTTCTGCTGATGCTGATCCATCTAATTCTTGTCATGTGTTTGCAATGGACTTTAGGCCACATGCGGAACATTTAAGTTGTGCCTCAAGCTTCAAAGTAGAATGTATTCTAGATCCAATGACTGGGTCTTGTCAACTCTTTCCTGTAACTAGTGATAATATTGTACAGTCAATTAAAAAATTCTATGAGTCAGGTAATGAAGCGGCAGATTTACCAGCTATGGCAAACTCTCCACAACCGAGCAATGATAGTACAACCACTACAAGTAATAGTGATTCAGGTATTGGGTTCAGGGATGATTATACAGGTCAACCTGACCGAATTCTTGTTGTTGATATTCAAAACCAAAGATTGCATATTCAGCAATCCAATGGACGTACAGAAAGACTAACTGTACGAGCTATGCCAGACCCTGCCAACACAAGTAATAGGAGCCGCTCACCCCTGAGTACTAGTTCTGAGGGCCCATTCAACCTAGGACTATCCCATGAGAACATGAGTATCAGTAGTGGACATAGGAGGAGTCCAGATGTTTTCAACCAGAGCAAGTCATTACCTAATACACCAGTAAAGTCTGTAGATAATATGAGTTTAGGGAGCACAAGGAGCCAAGACATTCTCATGTCCTACAAATTGAGTCCTAAAGTTTTTGGAGTGACAAAACCTCCCCCTGTTGTCACTCAAAGTCTAGAGGATTTGAAGTCTCACCAGACCATCATAGAAGATACTTCATTGAATGCAACTGTCACTAATAGAACCCTGCAACACCCCTGGGGCAGTCTACAGGAGCTGAGGAGTTTTGTGTCTGACTGCTATGAGGATTCTAGGACATCAGAAATTATGGTGAGTTGATTTTCCTTTCTGATTTTGTTTTTCTATCCTAATAGGCTTGTTACGTAATTACTTTTGTTACCATATCAATTCAAACAGATCTAACCACCAGGTCTGTCTATAACTTTTCCTAAAATGTGGTAACTACTTTTAAAAATATGTAGGTTACCCAAAGGTTTAACATCAAACAAGTGTGCTCTTGTACATAAGGGAAGAACATAGAATTTTAAGGGGAAAAAACTTTTTTAAATAAAATAGAATGTTATGTAAGGATAAATCTGATTTAAAAAAATGTACCACATGGTGGTAAAGTTGAGAACCATTAGATTATGTACAAAGACCTTATAACAGCCTTATAAAGACATAATCATTCTAACTAGACTTCTAGAACAACAAGTCATTACAGTATTATTACAGTTCTACATAGATCTGCACTCATACACAATGTACAACTACATACAACTGGTTAGAAGACCTGGTTAGATACCTAGGTATATAAATAACTTCTATCATAAAATATCAATAGCATAGTTTTTGGCTAATGTTAATTATGCATCCTTCTGTAAATTTCATAATCATCCAAGTAACCTTGATATATGCATATTATTATTATTTTGCAGTGGGTGATTTTCAGAGCATTACAAAAAAAAACATTCAATTCAATCAAACATTTTTAATGCACCATCAATGCTGGGTTGAATGGTAGAGATGGCTTTAGGCAATGATCCCGCCCTTTGTGATTTTTAATAAATAATTTACTAAACTACTATTTCTTCTATGCTGATTTTAAATTTAGTCCCAGGGTGAACTTTTGAGGAAGACACTATAAATATAAAAATTAATAATAACAGTAACTCAGCAGCAGTACACCTACAAATATGATAAAAACTAGATACATGACTAGAAATAATAATACAAAATTGTATAACTGTTGAGATCTTGGGACTATACTTTCACTCTTTGCTTTGATAAGGTGTGATGGATACAAGTTGAATTTGAATAATAATTTATTTGTACAGAATGCCTTGGGCAGTACTTCTTGTATCAACACTAGATATGTGTATTAGTTAGGTCAGTATTTACAGTCTACATTTCTACAACATTAAAATTGAACTAAAACTTCCACCTACTAGTGGACCAACAAGAAAAAATTGATCATTTTTGAAAGAGGTAAATCTGATAGATCACATGTAACTGTTCTACAGCAGAAGTGGTGTGTATGGCCAATTGGCCATAGAAGTTCACATAAAGCACTATTTGTATTGTAATCTATCTAAAAGAAGATAGATAGAGTATTAAATTTAGAGTCTAGAGGTGAAATATATTAGTTGGTAAATTTTTGTACATATTACTCATAGATAATTATGTAGGGTGTTTTCAAATAAAGAACCCATATGACCGACCTCAGTAGCTTGATCGATAAGGCGGCGGGCTTGTAATCGTATGTCGGTCGTGTGAGTCCGAAGTTAAACAAATATTTAGTAAAGCAAGTTTGAATAGTTGTGATTAACACAAATATGATAACTTTTAACTTGTATTATGTGCCACCCCTCAGATGACAAGTGATAACTTTTGTGCTGACTTCTTGAAATCAGGAAAATGATGAATAAGAGGCTGTCTAAAAAATATAGGACGAAAAGAGCGCCCAACTAGTTCCCAGCACCTAAATGTATTGTTTCACTTCTTGCCCATCAGAGGGGAGGCATACTACGGGATGGACAAGCTCCAACACAGACCTCAAGCGTCTACAGTAGCTGCTGTTTCATGGCTACGAAATCTTCTTTTGCTCAGTCTTATCCCGCTTAAGCAGGGTCGACGTTTCTGGTCAGTCTCTTCCAGTCCAATCGGCTACGAAATAAATTCCATTAATTTCTTTTCTATAAGATAAGTAAAGTAAAAAGGCTATGAAACACTTCTACATAAAATTAATGAATCATGAGATAAATTGATATGATCTGAAAGTTATTCCAAAGAAACGTCAGCTCAGAATTTGAACCGTAGATTGATAAAAAAAAACAACAATAAACGTCCCGAAGGAGTGATTAATATTGTCTGGGAAATAGACCGTACGCTCGTATTTAAATGATTTATATTTTTATAAACATTTCGATCAAGCTTTATTTACATATTTTATATACAATGTACATGGTAACAATTTAGAAGTAAAAATAAACAAAGCCTGATCAAGGGTGGTGATAATGCCTACGGCATTCTCTTCCAAATGATGTTAGTAGCTAGATGCTACCCAAACCATGTAGTTGTTTTTTTTTTTTTTTTGTTATCATATTTGTGTTAATCACCTTCGACATATCACAACTACTCATACTCGCTATATTTTAAATCTACGCTGAAACCGGGACTTAAACCACCGACCTGCAGGTTACAAATCCGCCGCCTTATCGATCAAGCTACTGAGGTATACCCAAACTACTCATGAGTAGTTGCTATCCAAACTACTCATGCTTCTTGCGTGAACTCGGGCAAAAAGTGAAAACTTATGAGATCCGAAGGCAGATGAAAAAATGTTATATAGGTCATGTTTGTCTTAATCGTTAATTGCCGAATAATGAAACGGGATTAGTTAATCTTGGTGAAAGGGATAGTGGACAGTGGGACACTATCCCTTTCACCTTGCGAACAACTGTAGAAGTCATTTCTAAGCCGGGCTTTGTAGCTGTATATTACCATTGTGGCTTAAGTAGGCGGCCACAACGAGGACCCTGGGCCTACACCCTCGACACCAGACCCTGATACCTACAGCTTGGTATAGACGATTTTCGAGACTCCGTTGTGGCCGCTTACATTTAAGAACATGAGATTATTTTACGTGGTACTGGCTCTACCTCAGGGTATAGGCCTCCGTTGTGGCCGCTTACATTTAAGAACATGAGATTATTTTACGTGGTACTGGCTCTACCCCAGGGTATAGACCTCTGTTGCGGCCGCTTACATTTAATAACATTAGATTATTTTACGTGGTACTGGCTCTACCCCAGGGTATAGACCTCTGTTGCGGCCGCTTACATTTAATAACATTAGATTATTTTACGTGGTACTGGCTCTACCCCAGGGTACAGGCCTCCGATGTGTTCGCACACTTCAAAGCTGTGGCCAGCCTGCGTGGAGGAAAATCTCGTTTTTAAATACCTATCGGTCAGCTGAATAGCAGCATCACCTCGCTGGACGTTGCTTAACTTCGGTGATCCTACGTGAACCAGTGCATTCATCTCGCCATGGACGCGACGCTGGTTTAAAAATGAATGTAGATATCAAGAATAATAATGATTGTAACATTACAAGATTTACAAGAGACAAGTTTATACCTCGACTAGTAAAATCCCCGTCACTTTGTTGCCTCTATAGATGTTTTCCGTGGCTGTCCTATTTGATAAAAGAGTCAGTCACATAAATGAACTGAAGGGACTGAAGTTATTATACTGTCTTACTTTACTTTCCGAATCCATGTGTGATGTCATGGTGGTGAAAGGATTGATATGGGTGAACCCTTTGGACGCCCAGAACTCTGGGCTCCTTCCGTGTCCAGTGTGTAGTTTATGGTGTATGTGTAGTTTGTTGAAATTATGCACTTCAAACTGACAGTTTAAAAAATATTTCTTAAAATTTGCTTGGAATTTTAAAATTCATCGTACTTTTTCAAATTGGATGAAGTTATTATGAAATGTTAGAACACTGGATACTGGCCACTATCTCATGAAAATTTCAATATCTGTTACCGTTTGGACTGTGGTATTGTAAACAGACGACCCCTAATAGATACGTATAGTCAGCCACGCACAGATTTGTGTTTTGTATTTAGAGATTGGTTTACGGCAGTATTTTTGATGTTTTTTCTCCATATTGCTCAAGCTTGTGCAAATCTCTCCAGTATTTCTGAACCAGGTATAAAAGACATTATTGCTTAATTGACACTCTTGTTCAATTGTTCATGCCCGTAGATAACTTATCTTGTGCCTGCTTCGGCAGAGTCATGGCACATCATGTGCTGATGCTTGTGTCTTTAGATAGCGAGAGATAATTGAGATGTGCCAAATCTGCTAAAAATGATAACCTAGCTTAAGTACTTCTACTCACAGTGTATCAAACCAACTTTTTTGAATACCTATACTAGGTATTTTAATTAAACAATCCTCCTATACTATTTTCATTAGACAATCCTCAAGAGCAATTATCCGTCATTCGCGTTGTCTCTGTAGACTCAGAGGCAGCAGAAAAATTGTGAGGCGTCTACCTTATGAAGATGGGGCTGGATTGCCAGTGATCCACCATGCTTTCTTTTAAAAAAAAATACTAAATGTTGATTTTTTTACTCAGTAATCCCTTTTAATTCAAATCAAATTTACATCATATTTATCTTTTTTGTGTCCATCTAGACCGAATTTCAGGTCCTTGGAAATTGAAAATTCAATAATAAATTGAACTATTCTTTTCGTTTTATTTTCACCCACTAATAACTACTCAGCTTAAAGATTCACTTTCTTTTTCTACCTCTCCTCACTAGCTCGATTGATAAGGCAATTCCGCAGTTCTGTAGCACGAGGTACTCATGTCCCAGGCACTTGGTTGTGTGACGGTAGGGTAGATAAGCAAGATGAAAAGGTCTACTAATAGGTTGATAGGTACCCTTGAAAAATCTTATCTCTATTATTATTTTACCAACCTCTGTAGCTTGATCGATAAGGCGGCGGACTTGTAACCTGGAGGTCGGTGGTTCAAGTCCCGGTTTCAGCACGGGTTTAGTAAAGCGAGTCTAACTAGTTGTGACACCACGAAAGTGATACACACAAATATGATAACTTTTTTGAAACTTGATTAGTATTATTATTTTCACAAATTAACGGAGATATACGGGTGGGTATACGTATACTCCATGTTTTCTCTTTATTATTGGGCCGTCAATAATCAGATAGAGAGGTACCCTTGAAAAAATCTTATCTTTTTTATTATTATTTTTTTTCTCCACAAACTAACACGGGTTCGCGGTATAACCTAAGTTTTATCTTTATTGTTTGAACCATCAATAAATAATCAGTCACTCAGTAGATAGTGCTGTGGGAGGATCCCGAACAAGATGTGTCACCACGTTAAATATTTAATTTAATTAACTGCTCCCCTCGTTCCCCGCTGTCTCTGGCCCCACTCCGGGTCTCAACTCGATTCAATAGGATGAAATTAATTGCACGAGAGCCGTCTAATTGAAGAACTCGGGCATTCGACAGTTTTTTTATCCGGTGGACGTAGCAAAAATCATTGTTTAGTGTTCACAGTGCGTAACGTAAAAAAAGGGAAAATACTTCAGATTCCTAATATTAAAAATTTCTCGGAAGTAAAATCGGACTACAGAACAGGAAGATGAAGTTTGAACCCGGGTGAGGTCAGAAAATCGCATCCTTACAAGAGTTTTTTCATTATTCTAATGGAATTTAAAAAAAAAAATCATTTTTGTCGCGAAGAAAAATGTTTATTCCAATACACTCCGAATTAGTATGACTCATCTGTCTAGATTTGGCCATGTCAAAAAAATTGCATGACTTCGTACAATTAGTTTTACATTGTTGGTGATTAAAATCTAGCTCGGTGTTAAAATTTAGCTCTGTATTAAGATCTTGCTCGGTGTTAAAATCTAGCTCGGCGTAAAATCTAGCTTAGTGTTAAAATCTAGCTTGGTGTTAAGATCTAGCTTGTAGCTTTGTGTTAAAATCTAGCTCGGTGTTAAAATCTAGCTTGGTGTTAAAATCTAGCTAGGCGTTAAAATCTAGCTCGGTGTTAAAATCTAGCTTGATGTTAAAATCTAACTCGGTGTTAAAATCTAGGTGTACCTTAATCCTTTTAGCAGTGTGTAAGACCAAGTCCTGTTATTTATGTGACCATAACATAATTAATATTAAAGTATCATTTAAGATCAGTCAAGAAATACGAAAATATACAAATTTTAAAACATATTAATACCCTGAACATGAGTAATATTAATGTAACGTTGGTTTAACCTACAAACATAGTTCATCAAAATATTTTAAAATGAAAAAAATAACAATGAATTTTTCTCGTGCTTGCTAATGTGTGATGCTCAGATTGCTCAGTTCGTCGGGACTGGAAGATGAGTCAGGTGAACGCAATGATTCAACACAAGAGGAGCTGGTCTTTTTCGTCTCTGGTCCATTTTCGAGTAAGCATACAACTGTCTACTCTCACCCACAATTTTCTTTTGTGGGATTAACCATTTGTTAATCGAGTCCTTTGGAGGGCTAAATTTTAAGATAGAACAACAAGGATAAGGGAAGATCGTCACCTAAGTTGGACTTTTCACCAATCACAGGGCACGATATATCGGATGAGGGATGCTTGGATTATGGGTGCTTTTACATTCATTTGACAAAGAAGATGAAAGCAAAGAGGCTCAGTATCTCTTGTTAATGTTTGTGTAGTCACCGTGGCAGAATGAGTTAGCGCGCTAGGCATTGCACGCATGAGTTCGATCCCCAGCGGGGCAGGTTTTTTTCTGTTATGTACTTGGGTTTTCGGTGTCCTCTCATACTTCGTGAGGAAAAATGAGTTGCTGCTTTGATGTGAAATCAGTGGCAGAATTATAGGCAGAAAAATACAGGTAGTATACAAGATTTTGTATATTAAAGTGGTAAAGTCCTATGATTCTGCGCTACCTACTAAAATTGTCAAATAATATAACATATAGGGGGAAAAAAACATAACCTATTGATATTATTATGAAGACTTGTGATATTCATGTACCAATATTTTATACCAACACCTTTTTATTATTTAATTAATACATTAATTAACGATATTGTCGCTCTCACAATGCAGCTGTAGGCTGTAGCTGTATCATTAGAACGCGATGACAGATATATAAAAAAACTAATCAATCGTGAAAAACCGTCATACAGGGACAACTCACCACTGTTCCCTGCACATTCAGCCACCCCGTCGTCATGGTGACTAGATGTTTGTATAGTACAGTCGAACCTGGATATAAGAGAACAATTTCCATATCAAATTTGCCTCTGCCAGCGTCAATGGCGCGTTGAATGCACCGGTTCTCGTATAGGATCACCGATGTTAAGCAACGTCCAGCGAGATGAAGACTTCGTGATGCTGGCATTCCGAGCCAACCCATGCAGGGCGAGGTTAATATGGGTAGCAGATTTGTTAGTTTGATTCGGATGGAGGGTAACACCCCCGTCGTGATATGACTATGCAGTTGAAAGCGACGTGAAAACCCAAATTACCTCTCAACAAGAAAAATGACCTCTTCAGAAGAATAACCTGGCTTTGGAGAGCAAAATTCCTGTCCCTTGGGTTCTCCTATAGGTTCGACTGTAATAATAATTACAACTACAATGGTATAGATCAGCGTTTCTGAAACTGGAGTCCCTGGCACACAAGGGGCCGAATAATAAAACAGGATCAAAGTTAAGCTAAGCCAGACCCTCCCTCAAATCAGAGTTTCGACCAATCACAGCGCACTGAAGCCCAACTGGAGGGATGGTCCGACTTATCTTTTATTTGATCTTTGATTATGATTCGGGGAGGTTTTTCTGAGTGATAATCATTGCACAGCCATGAAACAGGAGCTACTGTAGTCTGTATTGTAGCCTGCCCATCCCGTAGTGTGTCTCCCTCTGATGGACGAGAAGTGACACAATACTTCCCATTTATGTATATGTAGGTGCTGTGTCAACACGAGCGCACCGGGAGGTATTCATCCCTTATAAACAACTGTAACCAAATTTAGAATACATTTTTTTCTATTTTGAGAACCGCTTGGATAATACATATTGTATAGTAAAATAATATCGGTTATGCTTTATGGAGCATGGTAATGGGGCGTAAATACCACGCTAGAGGATCATCCAATTAGTAGTGTCTTTTTATGAAAGAGCAGTGTGCCATGATCCAAAAAATATTTACAGGAAATGTCTGTTTTAGACCACGGTGACTTATGGAGTAAGATCATGTGCCTTTATTATTATTTATTTATTTTTCTATTTCATGAGAATACAAAAAGCTGTTTTACTAAAAACTGGTGAACTGCCAGTTCAAACTAATAACCTGAAATTTCCCTTTTTTTAAATTTTGGGTGTAACGTCGCTTTCAACTGCATGGTCATATCACGACGGAGGTATTATTCGCATCAGGAAATTCACAAACCTGCTACCCACTTTAATCTCACCCAGCCTCGTTTGGGTCGGAGTGCCAGCATCACGAAGTCTTTACCTCGCTGGACGTTGCTTAACTTCGGTGATCTTACGAGAACCGGTACATTCAACGCGCCATCGACACTGGCTTGAAATGTCTCTGAAGTACTAAATACGAGTAACCAGCTAGTTTAAGCGAATACCCTGAAACGTGTCTGAATTTGCAGCCAGTAAGACGGTTTTAAGATTTTCATTTAAATCCTATCAACCATCTTCTGTCACATCTTAATTTCTTTGTTCGCCCAAAATGTCAAGTCCGAAAAATGAAAATTCAAGTCCCAAAGATGCTCTGTCACGAGTGTCACTCGATTTCGGCTCTGAAAATGAGGACGAAGGCTTGGAAGAGTTCTACCCTGCGTCGCCACTCAGCGAGTTCTCCGCGGATCTGTACGATGAGAAAACCGAGGAAATCGAAGAAGAAGAAGAAAACTCAGAGCTGGAAGGCTCGGAGCTGGAGAAAGGCCTGTTCGAGAAAACCCTGAAAGACGTGGACGAGAACAAAGCCAAACTCGACGATCTCAAAGTCCCGCAGAAGGATTTGGAGATGATGAGACGTAAGAAGCTGGTAGTCGCCAAGCCAAAGCGCCCGCTCATTCCGAACACTTACCGCAAAACTTCGGTCAACTCCTTCGACGCTGAGATTGTGCACTCTGTCGTGCATCTGGTGTTGCAGAGATACCTCCACCCGGAGTATCGCTACCCCAAGCGGCCCTCCAAGGCGAACAAGAAAGCCCTGCAGATGAGCGCCATCATACGGGACACCATCAAGAAGTTCCGCTTCGAGCGATTCAAGACGGCGTGTCTGCTCGAACTCATTGAGAAGCCCAAGCTGGACGAAACCAGCACGTTCGAGACCCCCAGCTTCATGTCAGGCTACATTGTGCTGCACGACACCCGCCGGGACAAGGTGGTCACGTCCACCTGGGAGAGCAAGTATCTGGTGTGCTCCTGTGTGGTGTTCGGGTTCTATGTTGAGTAGTATCTGGTGTGCTCCTGTGTGGTGTTCGGGTTCTATGTTGAGTAGTATCTGGTGTGCTCCTGTGTGGTGTTCGGGTTCTATGTTGAGTAGTATCTGGTGTGCTCCTGTGTGGTGTTCGGGTTCTATGTTGAGTAGTATCTGGTGTGCTCCTGTGTGGTGTTCGGGTTCTATGTTGAGTAGTATCTGGTGTGCTCCTGTGTGGTGTTCGGGTTCTATGTTGAGTAGAGCAAGTATCTGGTTTGCTCCTGTGTGGTGTTCGGGTTCTATGTTGAGTAGAGCAAGTATCTGGTGTGCTCCTGTGTGGTGTTCGGGTTCTATGTTGAGTAGTACCTGGTGTGCTCCTGTGTGGTGTTCGGGTTCTATGTTGAGTAGTACCTGGTGTGCTCCTGTGTGGTGTTCGGGTTCTATGTTGAGTAGTATCTGGTGTGCTCCTGTGTGGTGTTCGGGTTCTATGTTGAGTAGTATCTGGTGTGCTCCTGTGTGGTGTTCGGGTTCTATGTTGAGTAGTACCTGGTGTGCTCCTGTGTGGTGTTCGGGTTCTATGTTGAGTAGTATCTGGTGTGCTCCTGTGTGGTGTTCGGGTTCTATGTTGAGTAGTACCTGGTGTGCTCCTGTGTGGTGTTCGGGTTCTATGTTGAGTAGTATCTGGTGTGCTCCTGTGTGGTGTTCGGGTTCTATGTTGAGTAGTACCTGGTGTGCTCCTGTGTGGTGTTCGGGTTCTATGTTGAGTAGTACCTGGTGTGCTCCTGTGTGGGTGTTCGGGTTCTATGTTGAGTAGTACCTGGTGTGCTCCTGTGTGGTGTTCGGGTTCTATGTTGAGTAGTACCTGTTGTGCTCCTGTGTGGTGTTCGGGTTCTATGTTGAGTAGAGCAAGTATCTGGTGTGCTCCTGTGTGGTGTTCGGGTTCTATGTTGAGTAGTATCTGGTGTGTTCCTGTGTGGTGTTCGGGTTCTATGTTGAGTAGTATCTGGTGTGTTCCTGTGTGGTGTTCGGGTTCTATGTTGAGTAGTACCTGGTGTGCTCCTGTGTGGTGTTCGGGTTCTATGTTGAGTAGTATCTGGTGTGTTCCTGTGTGGTGTTCGGGTTCTATGTTGAGTAGTATCTGGTGTGTTCCTGTGTGGTGTTCGGGTTCTATGTTGAGTAGTACCTGGTGTGCTCCTGTGTGGTGTTCGGGTTCTATGTTGAGTAGTATCTGGTGTGCTCCTGTGTGGTGTTCGGGTTCTATGTTGAGTAGAGCAAGTATCTGGTGTGCTCCTGTGTGGTGTTCGGGTTCTATGTTGAGTAGTATCTGGTGTGCTCCTGTGTGGTGTTCGGGTTCTATGTTGAGTAGTATCTGGTGTGCTCCTGTGTGGTGTTCGGGTTCTATGTTAAGTAGTATCTGGTGTGCTCCTGTGTGGTGTTCGGGTTCTATGTTGAGTAGAGCAAGTATCTGGTGTGCTCCTGTGTGGTGTTCGGGTTCTATGTTGAGTAGTACCTGGTGTGCTCCTGTGTGGTGTTCGGGTTCTATGTTGAGTAGTACCTGGTGTGCTCCTGTGTGGTGTTCGGGTTCTATGTTGAGTAGTACCTGGTGTGCTCCTGTGTGGTGTTCGGGTTCTATGTTGAGTAGTATCTGGTGTGCTCCTGTGTGGTGTTCGGGTTCTATGTTGAGTAGTACCTGGTGTGCTCCTGTGTGGTGTTCGGGTTCTATGTTGAGTAGTATCTGTTGTGCTCCTGTGTGGTGTTCGGGTTCTATGTTGAGTAGTACCTGGTGTGCTCCTGTGTGGTGTTCGGGTTCTATGTTGAGTAGAGCAAGTATCTGGTGTGCTCCTGTGTGGTGTTCGGGTTCTATGTTGAGTAGAGCAAGTATCTGGTGTGCTGCTGTGTGGTGTTCGGGTTCTATGTTGAGTAGAGCAAGTATCTGGTGTGCTCCTGTGTGGTGTTCGGGTTCTATGTTGAGTAGTACCTGGGTGTGCTCCTGTGTGGTGTTCGGGTTCTATGTTGAGTAGTATCTGGTGTGTTCCTGTGTGGTGTTCGGGTTCTATGTTGAGTAGTACCTGGTGTGCTCCTGTGTGGTGTTCGGGTTCTATGTTGAGTAGTATCTGGTGTGCTCCTGTGTGGTGTTCGGGTTCTATGTTGAGTAGTACCTGGTGTGCTCCTGTGTGGTGTTCGGGTTCTATGTTGAGTAGTATCTGGTGTGCTCCTGTGTGGTGTTCGGGTTCTATGTTGAGTAGTACCTGGTGTGCTCCTGTGTGGTGTTCGGGTTCTATGTTGAGTAGAGCAAGTATCTGGTGTGCTCCTGTGTGGTGTTCGGGTTCTATGTTGAGTAGTACCTGGTGTGCTCCTGTGTGGTGTTCGGGTTCTATGTTGAGTAGTACCTGGTGTGCTCCTGTGTGGTGTTCGGGTTCTATGTTGAGTAGAGCAAGTATCTGGTGTGCTCCTGTGTGGTGTTCGGGTTCTATGTTGAGTAGTATCTGGTGTGCTCCTGTGTGGTGTTCGGGTTCTATGTTGAGTAGACAGTATCTGGTGTGCTCCTGTGTGGTGTTCGGGTTCTATGTTGAGTAGTACCTGGTGTGCTCCTGTGTGGTGTTCGGGTTCTATGTTGAGTAGTATCTGGTGTTTTCCTGTGTGGTGTTCGGGTTCTATGTTGAGTAGTACTGGTGTGTCCTGTGTGGTGTTCGGGTTCTATGTTGAGTAGTACTGGTGTGCTCCTGTGTGGTGTTCGGGTTCTATGTTGAGTAGTACCTGGTGTGCTCCTGTGTGGTGTTCGGGTTCTATGTTGAGTAGTATCTGGTGTGCTCCTGTGTGGTGTTCGGGTTCTATGTTGAGTAGTACTGGTGTGCTCCTGTGTGGTGTTCGGGTTCTATGTTGAGTAGTACATCTGGTGTGCTCCTGTGTGGTGTTCGGGTTCTATGTTGAGTAGTATCTGGTGTGCTCCTGTGTGGTGTTCGGGTTCTATGTTGAGTAGTATCTGGTGTGCTCCTGTGTGGTGTTCGGGTTCTATGTTGAGTAGTATCTGGTGTGCTCCTGTGTGGTGTTCGGGTTCTATGTTGAGTAGTACTGGTGTGCTCCTGTGTGGTGTTCGGGTTCTATGTTGAGTAGAGCAAGTATCTGGTGTGCTCCTGTGTGGTGTTCGGGTTCTATGTTGAGTATATCTGGTGTGCTCCTGTGTGGTGTTCGGGTTCTATGTTGAGTAGTATCTGGTGTGCTCCTGTGTGGTGTTCGGTTCTATGTTGAGTAGTACTGTGTGCTCTGTGTGGTGTTCGGGTTCTATGTTGAGTAGTATCTGGTGTGCTCCTGTGTGGTGTTCGGGTTCTATGTTGAGTAGTACTGGTGTGTCCTGTGTGGTGTTCGGGTTCTATGTTGAGTAGCAGTATTGGTGTGCTCCTGTGTGGTGTTCGGGTTCTATGTTGAGTAGTACTGGTGTGCTCTGTGTGGTGTTCGGGTTCTATGTTGAGTAGTATCTGGTGTGTCCTGTGTGGTGTTCGGGTTCTATGTTGAGTAGTAATGGTGTGCTCCTGTGGTGGTGTTCGGTTCTATGTTGAGTAGTATCTGGTGTGCTCCTGTGTGGTGTTCGGGTTCTATGTTGAGTAGTACCTGGTGTGCTCCTGTGTGGTGTTCGGGTTCTATGTTGAGTAGTATCTGGTGTGCTCCTGTGTGGTGTTCGGGTTCTATGTTGAGTGAGTATCTGGTGTGCTCCTGTGTGGTGTTCGGGTTCTATGTTGAGTAGTATCTGGTGTGCTCCTGTGTGGTGTTCGGGTTCTATGTTGAGTAGTATCTGGTGTGCTCCTGTGTGGTGTTCGGGTTCTATGTTGAGTGGGTATCTGGTGTGCTCCTGTGTGGTGTTCGGGTTCTATGTTGAGTAGTATCTGGTGTGCTCCTGTGTGGTGTTCGGGTTCTATGTTGAGTAGTATCTGGTGTGCTCCTGTGTGGTGTTCGGGTTCTATGTTGAGTAGAGCAAGTATCTGGTGTGCTCCTGTGTGGTGTTCGGGTTCTATGTTGAGTAGTACTGGTGTGCCCTGGTGTGTCCTGTGTGGTGTTCGGGTTCTATGTTGAGTAGCAAGTATCTGGTGTGCTCCTGTGTGGTGTTCGGGTTCTATGTTGAGTAGTACTGGTGTGCTCCTGTGTGGTGTTCGGGTTCTATGTTGAGTAGTACTGGTGTGCTCCTGTGTGGTGTTCGGTTCTATGTTGAGTAGTACTGGTGTGCTCCTGTGTGGTGTTCGGGTTCTATGTTGAGTAGTATCTGGTGTGCTCCTGTGTGGTGTTCGGGTTCTATGTTGAGTAGTACTGGTGTGCTCCTGTGTGGTGTTCGGGTTCTATGTTGAGTAGTATCTGTTGTGCTCCTGTGTGGTGTTCGGGTTCTATGTTGAGTAGTACCTGGTGTGCTCCTGTGTGGTGTTCGGGTTCTATGTTGAGTAGATATCTGGTGTGCTCCTGTGTGGTGTTCGGGTTCTATGTTGTAGAGAAGTATCTGGTGTGCTCCTGTGTGGTGTTCGGGTTCTATGTTGAGTAGAGCAGTATCTGGTGTGCTCCTGTGTGGTGTTCGGGTTCTATGTTGAGTAGTACCTGGTGTGCTCCTGTGTGGTGTTCGGGTTCTATGTTGAGTAGTATTGGTGTGTCCTGTGTGGTGTTCGGGTTCTATGTTGAGTAGTACTGGTGTGTCCTGTGTGGTGTTCGGGTTCTATGTTGAGTAGTATCTGGTGTGCTCCTGTGTGGTGTTCGGGTTCTATGTTGAGTAGTACTGTGTGCTCTGTGTGGTGTCGGGTTCTATGTTGAGTAGTATCTGGTGTGCTCCTGTGTGGTGTTCGGGTTCATGTTGAGTAGTACTGGTGTGCTCCTGTGTGGTGTTCGGGTTCTATGTTGAGTAGGTACTGTGTGCTCCTGTGTGGTGTTCGGGTTCTATGTTGAGTAGTACCTGGTGTGCTCTGTGTGGTGTTCGGGTTCTATGTTGAGTAGTACTGGTGTGCTCCTGTGTGGTGTTCGGGTTCTATGTTGAGTAGATCTGGTGTGCTCCTGTGTGGTGTTGGGTTCTATGTTGAGTAGTACTGTGTGCTCCTGTGTGGTGTTCGGGTTTATGTTGAGTAGTACTGGTGTGTCCTGTGTGGTGTTCGGGTTCTATGTTGAGTAGTACTGGTGTGCTCCTGTGTGGTGTTCGGGTTCTATGTTGAGAAAATATCTGGTGTGCTCTGTGTGGTGTTCGGGTTCTATGTTGAGTAGTACCTGGTGTGTCCTGTGTGGTGTTCGGGTTCTATGTTGAGTAGTACTTGGTGTTCCTGTGTGGTGTTCGGGTTCTATGTTGAGTAGTATCTGGTGTGCTCCTGTGTGGTGTTCGGGTTCTATTTTAGTAGTATCTGGTGTGCTCCTGTGTGGTGTTCGGGTTCTATGTTGAGTAGTACCTGGTGTGCTCCTGTGTGGTGTTCGGGTTCTATGTTGAGTAGTACTGGTGTGCTCCTGTGTGGTGTTCGGGTTCTATGTTGAGTAGTATCTGGTGTGCTCCTGTGTGGTGTTCGGGTTCTATGTTGAGTAGAGAGTATCTGGTGTGCTCCTGTGTGTGTTCGGTTCTATGTTGAGTAGTACTGGTGTGCTCCTGTGTGGTGTTCGGTTCTATGTGAGTAGTATCTGGTGTTCCTGTGTGGTGTTCGGGTTCTATGTTGAGTAGTACTGGTGTGCTCCTGTGTGGTGTTCGGGTTCTATGTTGAGTAGTATCTGGTGTGCTCCTGTGTGGTGTTCGGGTTCATGTTGAGTAGTACCTGGTGTGCTCTGTTGGTGTTCGGTTCTATGTTGAGTATATCTGGTGTGCTCCTGTGTGGTGTTCGGGTTCTATGTTGAGTAGTACCTGGTGTGCTCCTGTGTGGTGTTCGGGTTCTATGTTGAGTAGTATTGGTGTGCTCCTGTGTGGTGTTCGGGTTCTATGTTGAGTAGTATCTGGTGTGTCCTGTGTGGTGTTGGGTTCTATGTTGAGTAGTACTGGTGTGCTCTGTGTGGTGTTCGGGTTCTATGTTGAGTAGTATCTGGTGTGCTCTGTGTGGTGTTCGGGTTCTATGTTGAGTAGTATCTGGTGTGCTCCTGTGTGGTGTTCGGGTTCTATGTTGAGAGAGCAAGTATCTGGTGTGCTCCTGTGTGGTGTTCGGGTTCTATGTTAGTAATATCTGGTGTGCTCCTGTGTGGTGTTCGGGTTCTTGTTGAGTAGTATCTGGTGTGCTCCTGTGTGTGTTCGGGTTCTATGTTGAAGTACTGGTGTGCTCCTGTGTGGTGTTCGGGTTCTATGTTGAGTAGAGCAAGTATCTGGTGTGCTCCTGTGTGGTGTTCGGGTTCTATGTTGAGTAGTATCTGGTGTGTCCTGTGTGGTGTTCGGGTTCTATGTTGAGTAGAGCAAGTATCTGGTGTGCTCCTGTGTGGTGTTCGGGTTCTATGTTGAGTAGTACTGGTGTGCTCCTGTGTGGGTTCGGGTTCTATGTTGAGTAGTATCTGGTGTTCCTGGTGGTGTTCGGTTCTATGTTGAGTAGTACCTGGTGTGCTCCTGTGTGGTGTTCGGGTTCTATGTTGAGTAGTACTGTGTGCTCCTGTGTGGTGTTCGGGTTCTATGTTGAGTAGACCTGGTGTGCTCCTGTGTGTGTTCGGTTCTATGTTGAGTAGTATCTGTGTGCTCCTGTGTGGTGTTCGGGTTTATGTTGAGTAGTACCTGGTGTGCTCCTGTGTGGTGTTCGGGTTCTATGTTTGAGCAGTATCTGGTGTGCTCCTGTGTGGTGTTCGGGTTCTATGTTGAGTAGTATCTGGTGTCTCCTGTGGGTGTTCGGTTCTATGTTGAGTAGTATCTGGTGTGCTCCTGTGTGGTGTTCGGGTCTATGTTGAGTAGTATCTGGTGTGCTCCTGTGTGGTGTTCGGGTTCTATGTGAGTAGTATCTGTGTGCTCCTGTGTGGTGTTCGGGTTCTATGTTGAGTAGACCTGGTGTGCTCCGTGTGGTGTTCGGTTCTATGTTGAGTAATATCTGTGTGCTCCTGTGTGGTGTTCGGTTCTATGTGAGTAGTATTGGTGTGCTCCTGTGTGGTGTTCGGGTTCTATGTTGAGATATCGGGTGCTCCTGTGTGGTGTTTGGGTTCTATGTTGATAGTACTGGTGTGCTCCTGTGTGGTGTTCGGGTTCTATGTTGAGTAGTACCTGTGTTTTCCTGTGTGTTTCGGTTCTATGTTGATAGTACCTGTGTGCTCTGTTGGTGTCGGGTTCTATGTTAAAGGGTATCTGGTGTGCTCCTGTGTGGTGTTCGGTTCTATGTTAGTAATACTGTGTGCTCCTGTGTGTGGTTCGGGTTCTATGTTGAGTAGTATCTGGTGTGCTCCTGTGTGGTGTTCGGGTTCTATGTTGGTAGAGAGTATCTGGTGTGCTCCGTGTGGTGTTCGGGTTCTATGTTGAGTAGAGCAAGTATCTGGTGTGCTCCTGTGTGGTGTTCGGGTTCTATGTTGAGTAGTATCGGTGTGCTCCTGTGTGGTGTTCGGGTTCTATGTTGAGTAGAGCAAGTATCTGGTGTGCTCCTGTGTGGTGTTCGGGTTCTATGTTGAGTAATATCTGGTGTGCTCCTGTGTGGTGTTCGGGTTCTATGTTGAGTAGTATCTGGTGTGCTCCTGTGTGGTGTTCGGGTTCTATGTTGAGTAGTACCTGGTGTGCTCCTGTGTGGTGTTCGGGTTCTATGTTGACATTACGAGAATTAATGCTAATGCATCATATCACCAACCAACCAACCATCATGTTCCAATATCAATCTTGTAATGATGCCACTGGTCGTTGCCAGTCTACAACTACCCCAATTGTCCCCACGAGGCTAGGGTAGGCCCCGCCGTCCAAAGTACAGAGCCGAAAAATTTCCGACCCCGCCGGGTCACCTGGAGTGCAAGCCGAGCATGCTACCGCTAGGCCAAGCTGACTATGCCGAAAACAATGTCAGGTCCATTAACCCATCCTTAGAGCTCGGAAGTAATGCAAAGCTTCGTAATACTTCAAGGGTGGCTGAGGAAGCAAGGAAAATCAACCAGAAGGGATGTTACTGTACTGAAAATTGAGATTGAAAAAAAAAGAGATTGCCACAGGCAATAACCCCGCCCTTTAGGTACGACAATTCTCTCTTTTTTCCTTTTTGTATGTTTGTTTAATCTTTTTGTTTTTCTTTATATTTCATTGTGTTCTACTGAATATATTTTTTGTTCTACCTAATAAAGCTTAAAAAAAATGTGTTAGTTTTTCCGAGGCCGTCCTCTAGGAAAGAGCCACTTTGAGGACAACCTTGACTTAAAAGAATGTTTAATAAATAATTTTGCCGACCTCAGAAGTTTGATAGATAAGGCGGCAGACTTGTAACCTGGAGATCAGTGGTGCAAGTCCCGGTTTCAGCGTAGATTTAGTAAAGCAAGTTTGAGTAGTTGTGATATTACAATTGTGACTAACACAAATATTATAACTTGTTTAAAAATAAATAATTTTATCGAAATGATCGAAAACAGTTGTTATTTTGTCACTCATTTATTTTCTGACATTTTCATAGATTTCACGTCACAGATTAACTTAATATATTTGATGGGAGTGACATCCTTTGATCGTTATATTATCACCACATTCTTACAATATTAGGTAGTTATAATATTAGTCATCCTGTGTTTTAGTCCGGTCCTGAGTTTTTGTTTTCTGTGACACTATGCGCCTTTACCCATATCAGTTTTAAGTCCGTCTAAGATTGAAATAATTGTGATAACTTCGTTTGTTCAAAGTAAATAATATATTGGTTAGGCTCAAAGCTAAATGTAACTTAATTCAAGTAATGTTCTTGTTCATATTTTCATTATTTTGTCATGACTCAGAGCTGGCGTAGTGCTCTGAGGCAAATGTTCAGAGCTATTGTAGAATTTTCTTGGAGCCTCTTGATGGTATTTCATGAAAATGTAAATAGGTTTTTTGTTTTCATGGTTGAAGCTTACGCCAGTTTTTTGGAATTATTCAGTAGAAATCTGTTGCTGCGCACTTATTGTGTACGTAATCTTGTGCCCAGTTTAGTTTCGACTTTTTCTAAATAAATTATTCGAGAATCTTTTTTCAATAAATGTTAGGAAAGAAGAAAAACAAATTATTCAAATTGAGACTAATTCATCGATATTTTGTCCGATTTTTAGTTAAACATGACGTGTGATTGTAATAATCTTTAAATGTTATAAAAACAGTACTTAAACTCGAATGCTCGTAATAAAATATTATTTTGAACTTTAAATTTTTAATATTTCGTGTGATTAACACAGTGCGTACGCCTGCACAGGCCAAAAACTGACCTGGGGACTCTGCCATGCCCCTGAAATATATTTACTAGTCAACGTCTAAAAGCTTTCTTCCAGTATTATCAGAGCTTAAAGTAAATTGGGTGAATTTTCTTCTGTCTTTTAGTAAGACATGTTTTTTTCAACTGTATTAACTTTTATTACAATGAATTCCTTCCTTTTAAAAATGTTAACAAATCATAAATTTAAACATGATTTTTAACTTGTCTTCACAAAAAAAAAAAATACTCTGTGAGTACAAGTCGACCCTAAATTGATTATTCATCTGAAATATTCATGGTAAAGATTTTTTTTCAAATTGTAATTTTTTTTTCCAATTTTATTTAATTAATATTGATTACTGTTTTGTGTTTCAGCATGAGAGTCCAGAGCGAAGCACAGTCAGTAGCTGGGCTTCTTCATTTGAGAAGCTGCTGTTTGACAACACAGGTCTGCATATGTTCGCGGTGAGTATTCATTTATATTAAAAAATATATCAATTTTATTTGATAAATACCATAATTATATTCATTTAATTTGGTAAATACCATAAATATATGAATTCTATTTGATAAATAGCATATATATATTCGACCCCGCCTGGATTCGAACCTGGAGTGCTCTCGCTAAAACAAGGTGACAACTCTTCCTCCTTTTTAACAAAAAGTTGAAAAAAATTATCTACCATAATATGTTAGACCCGAACAATGATAGAAATCATCCCGGTCCCCAGGAAATTATTACAAACATCGGCTCGGTGCTAATGACTTAATTTCTCACATCTTGTTTAGCTGTGAGCTTATTTAGCATAGCTAGCACGCAACAACCTCCGTGGTTCAGTGGTTAAGAGCATTGGTTACTGACCCGGAGGTTGCGAATTCGAATCCCGGCCGGAGCGGAAATTTCTGACCGAAATTTTCCGTTTCCGGAATGCCATGAATGTAAAGGTAAATTGCCCTGAATGAATGTAGGGTAAAAAAAACACGCAACAAGTTATTTATTAGTTTAGAAGATTATTGTATGTAACTATAAACTTTTTGTAAAAAAAAGAAACATAAGTCGTATTTTTCTTTCTAACCAAAAAAAAATTCCTGGTGGTTTCTTCCAAATATTTCCATTTTATTCCAAGGTCATTCGTAAAAGAAAAATGCGTTTGGTTACTTTTAAAGATAAACAATGGACTTAACCTATAAAAGAACTGGAAGGAAGAATTTTCTACTTCCACTTTGGTTAACTTTGGAAGTGGAAATCTTTCCTCTTCCAAAAGAAAAATGACTTGCTTCCAGTTTGGTTCATTTTATTCCCGTTTGGTTAACTTTGGTTAGAAAGAAAAATACGGCAATATTCAATTCAAAAATCCTCCGCTTCCCTTCTCCAGGAGTTTCTGAAGAAGGAGTTCAGTCACGAGAATATCTTCTTCTGGGCGGCGTGCGAGCGGTACCAGGCCTCCTCAGATCTGGCCGAGAGACAGAGGCTGGCGGGCGAGATCTTCGAGAGACACCTGGGCTCGGGGGCAGGCGAGCCCGTGAATGTGGACTCCCAGGCGCGGCAGAAGACTCAGGAGCGGCTGGACCAAGGAGGCTCCGAGCCTGACCTGTTCCAAGAGGTGGGCGCTCACGTATTTTGTTTTATTTCCCGGTCCTTCCCGGTAGCTCAGTGGTAAAGGCGGCACTCTGTGAATCCACAGGTTCCAGTGGTCGTGGGTTCGAAACCCAGCCGGGACATGACAAGTTATCCTCCCATTTGGGATTTTTACCACATACTAATATGTCTTGGGCTTACTGCTGGAATAATGGGACTTAATAGTCCTTATCGGGCAGTATAAATAAGGCGATATTATTATTATTATTATTTGACAAATGGTCTTGACATATAATTATGAATGATTCCAGCCTCCGTGGCGTAACGGTTGTGACTACTGCCCGTAGTCCAGAGATCCTGAGTTCGATTCCCGGTTGGAGCAGACTTTTCGCACAGAAAATTCTGTTCCCTCCGAACATGTAAGGCTGGCAAAAAGTTGATGTGGGTAACTGGTACGATTCCCAACGAATGGAGCGTAAAACCCCCGTCCTGTCAACCTTAAGTCAGGACGTTAAAACTAAATAGAATCAATGGACATGAAAGGAGCCTAGACATTGAATTTTGGCGTCCATATGATCCTCACACCACCGTGATATAGGTATCAATACCTATCTATCTATACCTATCCGTCAGAAAAAAAGAATTAAAGAAACGATTAAAAATTAGTTATTAAGGGGAAAAAATGAGTTTATGGTTATTCGAATTTACTATGTTCTTGTTATTTTTGTCTTATAAAAAAATGCTATTAACTTCTTGTTTTTAATTATTTTTATTTTGTAAATAGATTTCTTGTTAAGTTACATATTAATTAAATTCAATCTAAATATTCTTGTTCATTTTAAAAGTTTTTCCCAGTACTACATGTCTACATCTTTTATGATTATTAGAAATTGTTTTTCGTCTATTTCTTTCAATAATTATATAATTCCGTGTTCGTAAAATAGTATGGTATGGTATGGTAATGGTGCTCAAAGGCACTTTTATTAACGGAAAGAATCCAATATAAACATTTAACAAAAATTTAAAGAATAAAAAATAAAATACATTCCTACAATATTCGGACTAAATACGTCCGCAAAGTAAAATGTAGTTAACAGAGGGGGGAAAAGAAAAGAAATTACAAGTAAGTTACAAAGCAAATAAGCACAGATTATATGGACGCCCAGCCAGATCCAATGTCTAGGCTCCTTTTATGTTCATTGATTGTTACTTCCGAGAAATTTCTAATATTAGAAATCTGAGGGGTTTTTTTTACGTCCGATTTGAGATAGACAGGACGAGGGTTTTACCCTCCATTCGCTATAAACAAGGCGATATTATTATGATTATTACTGAAACACAATGACCTTCTCCTCTTCCTCAGACTCAGAAGCAGATCTTTAACCTGATGAAGTTCGACAGCTATCCTCGCTTTCTCAAGTCCGACCTGTACAAGGAGTGCTTACTCAAGGAGATATCAGGAGAGGAAGTAACGTACACGCTCGACCCTGCTCTGGATATCGCACAAATCTTGCGCCAGAAACCTTCGCCCCAGGTAACATTTTTGACAGTGTCATGCACTACGATTGCTCGCAATAAAAAATCCGGATTGAATCCCGTCGATGGGGCCACAACTTGTCTTGTTCATTTAATTATAACTTGCAATTTTTATTTTTAATTGGTAGGATTGAACCCTTTATATACAATGACCCACCTATTTGTGGACACTTAAAATGTCTCAATCTTTGTATAGGCGTTCTTCACACCTCGGCCGAGGTGTTTGATAAAAGTATCTTAAAGTGATCCTTACAGCAGGGTATTATATTTTTATATGACCTGGTTGTAGGATATTCATTCGAAATTCCATAAAATTTACACTGCGACAAAATGAGATCTATTGTGACCTACATCGGATGTCTTTATTTCATTATATGGTCACCCAGTTATTATGTTTTTCTAGTTATAATATTATCCTGTATAAAATTTACAATAAATAAAATAAATAAAGAGGTGCTATATTAAACTGTTAGCATAATGGGACTCCTTGTCTCGAGCTGAGAGTCTAAATAAAGCACTACTATACTATACTATACCCATTCAAGTCCTAGCCTCGCTAGACGTTGCTTCAATGACTGAATCAGTGCTGGTGTATTCAACGTCCCATTGACGCTGACTGAAAAATTCAATTCTATTTCCAGCTGAAGAAGAGCCGCAGTGATGTTCACGAGAGGCGGCGCAAGTCTCTCCTCCCCTGGACACGCGGCGGGAAGAGCACCCGAGACTCCACCCTGTCTAGCAGCAGCAGCCGCAGCAGTCTGGCCTCCTGGGACGTGACGCTCCATCAGCAGCAGGGCCTGTTGAGTCAGCACACGCTGCTGGGCCAGGCCGTGTCGAGCACGCCGGGACTCCTGAATCAGCAGACATTGATGAGTCAGCAGAGTCTGATGAGTCAGCAGAGCCTGTGTCGGGTGAGACTGCCCGACCAGGCCACCGCTGTGGTCAATGTCAGGCCCGAGCAGAGCATCCGGGAGGTGGTCATGACTCTGCTGGAGAAGCGAGCCCTGGCCTACAACTCCTTCCAAGTGTTCCTCGGCAGCAACAGCAAGGTGAGTCACGTGACCCGGGTTCGATTCCGCACGGGTCATAATTTTTTTTTTTTTCAAATTTTTTGAGATGAATTGGTAATTTTGAAGTCCGCTATTTTAAGCCCAATGGTACCTATCCCATTGGGATTTTATCCATTATTTGATACTGATCATATATATGGAAACAGAAAATTTTATGACACACACAAATCATATTCCATATAAATATATCTCCCTTGCCTTTATCCCATATTAGCTTATGTTGCTTTTGGGGTCGGCATTGTTCAACCTCATGGTTGAGGTTGGTAGGGTGGAGCACGTTTTTTTATGGCTGAATGCCCTTCCTAACGCCAACGATTCTATTTGATTTAACGTCCTGGATTAGGACGGGGGTTTTACCCTCCATTCGCTGGGAATCGTACCAGCTACCCACATTAATCTCACCCAGCCTGGGTAGGGCCGGAAATGGCAGCCTCACGTGTTTGGATGGAACAGAATTTTCTTCGAAAAGTCTGCCCCAGCCGGGAGTTGAACTCGGAAACTCTGGACTACGGGCAGTAGTCACAACCATTACGCCACGGAGGCTTCCATATAAATGATCAGTATAAACAGAAAAGTGAGAAGTTGTACCAGATGTACATGAATATCAGAACATACCTGGACAGCTGTTTCGAGCTTATTTGCTCTCATCAGCAGGTAACAGATCTGACAATTCATGCCATCAACTAACCTCTCTATTTTAATCAGTATAAACAGAAAAGTGAGAAGTTGTGATTTAGGACAGTTTCGAGAGGCTCTTCGTAATGCCATAGCGTGTAGAATTAGGAAGTGAGAGGAAACGAACTCCAGTTCCATGGAAACGCCACATAGCGCGACACCATCGCAAAGGAGTAGAATATCTATTGCGGTCTATTTATGTTTATGTTTTTTTTTTTTTTTTTTTTTTTTTTTAAGTGGGGTTTAACGTCGCTTTCAACTGCCATGGTCATATCACGACGGGGGTTTTACCCTCCATTCGCAAGAAACTCACAAACCTGCTACTCACATTGACCTCACCCAGCCTGAGTGGGGCCGGGAAAAGCCAGCGTCACGAGAATTAGAATTTGAATGGTCACCCATCCAAGTCTTAACCTCGCTGGATGTCGCTTAACTTCGGTGTTCTGAAGGGAACCGGTGTATTCAACATGCCATCGACGCTGGCATGTTTATGTTTACATTTGAAATGGGGGAAGAAATTTTGTGAGGGACGAGGAGAGGAGACTCCTTTGCGATACTAGCGCCGAGGACGCCACGATGCAGGCCGGCGGGGGGTGGAAACACTTCTTAGTTCAACACGCTATGGGAATGCTTTGCTGCCCAAAGGCCTTGTACTTCACTTTGGAAACAGTGGAATTTTAAATTTTCGGCAATGCATAGTTGTTGTTACGGAAGTAACCGCGTTTGCTTCGAGTCTTAAGCTGCAATTATGAAACAGGATTAGATTATCTAATCCTACAATTTTCCTTAACACGCCCTCTGGTGGGAATTTCAACCAATTACAGCGCATTTATATCTGTTGTTAAGTTATAGCGTCTTGAATTAACAAATCCTAGATACTTCATCCTGTTTCTTAATTCGGCTCTTAAAGTTCTGGTTAGTAAGTAATAGCTCCTCTTGATCAAGGGCGGTGCTGATGTCTACAGAATTGTATTTCTCTAGATAAGGACGCCTCAATACCCCGCAGCCAGGATATAGTATTAACAATTATTTCAATTTGTATTTGCTCCCCCAGGCACTCACCCTAGATGAGGACACCTCAATACTCCGCAGCCAGTATATAGTATTAAGAATTATTTCTATTTGTATTTGCTCCCCCAGGCACTCACCCTAGATGAGGACACCTCAATACTCCGCAGCCAGGATATAGTATTAACAATTATTTCTATTTGTATTTGCTCCCCAGGCACTCACCCTAGATGAAGACGCCTCAATACGAGTCAAGAGGCCAGGGGAAGAATTATGAATGTCTATTTTTTTTTTTTTTTTTTTTTTTTTTTCGAGATAATTCAATTTTAAGTTTGTAAACTTTTGGACTCTCATCTTTCAAGATCATGGACTCTCATCATCTTTCTTCCCTACAAGCGATGTGACTCTCATCTTTCTTCCCCTGATCGCATGATTTAAAAATGTAAATATCTACTCGCCCTCAACCTTATTATTCCATATTTTTAACTTGTCTACGTATTTTTACACTATCAAAGGACTTTAATCCGTATCTAACTCAATTTTCGAAATTTCGGACCTTCATCCATCTTCCCCTGTGTTCTTCATAATTATTTCTATTTGTATTTGCCCCCCAGGCACTTACCCTAGATGAGGACGCCTCAATACTCCGTGGTCAGGAGATCCACATAGAGCCTCGTATTGTGTTCCGCCTGGATCTGCCCAACAGGAAAACCATCGTGATCAAATCCAAGGAGGGCAAGGATCTGGACCAAGTGCTGCGGCCCATCCTGCCCAAGTATGGGTACAGACTGGACATGGTGACCCTGTGTCTGGTAAGTCACTAATCCTACCCAAGTATGGGTACAGACTGGACATGGTGACCCTGTGTCTGGTAAGTCACTAATCCTACCCAAGTATGGGTACAGACTGGACATGGTGACACTGTGTCTGGTAAGTCACTAATCCTACCCAAGTAGGGGACATGGTGACGCTGTGTCTGGTAAGTCACTAATCCTACCCAAGTATGGGACATGGTGACGCTGTGTCTGGTAAGTCACTAATCCTATCCAAGTATGGGTACAGACTGGACATGGTGACGCTGTGTCTGGTAAGTCACTAATCCTACCCAAGTATGGGACATGGTGACGCTGTGTCTGGTAAGTCACTAATCCTACCCAAGTATGGGTACAGACTGGACATGGTGACGCTGTGTCTGGTAAGTCACTAATCCTACCCAAGTATGGGTACAGACTGGACATGGTGACGCTGTGTCTGGTAAGTCACTAATCCTACCCAAGTATGGGACATGGTGACGCTGTGTCTGGTAAGTCACTAATCCTACCCAAGTATGGGTACAGACTGGACATGGTGACGCTGTGTCTGGTAAGTCACTAATCCTACCCAAGTATGGGTACAGACGGGACATGGTGACGCTGTGTCTGATAAGTGGCTGTTTTCTATTTGCTAAACATCAAGATTGTGTTTATCAGTGCATTATTAACCTCGTTGGGTGGTGACCTTCCAATAGAGACTGTTATTGTTAATTTTGTCTTGTTTCAGATGAGTGAGAATGAGGTGATAGAGCATTCTGCCCCCGTAGAGTCAGTGGATAACCAGAGGCTGCAAGTTCTCACCAGGAGCACACCCACACCCACCTCCAGTAAGTAAATTACACACCCACACCCACCTCCAGTAAGTAAATTACACACCCACACACTCATAGAGTAAGTAATTTATAACACCCACCTCTAGCTATATTTCTTTAAGAAGCCAGCGTCGATGGCGCGTTGATTTTTTAATTTTATTTGACAAATGGTCTTGACATATGTATATTTATGAATGACCCGTCAGAAAAAAAAGAATTAAAGAAACGATTAGGAATTAGAGATCAAGGGAAAATACTTCCGATTTCTATTATTTATATAAAATCGGAAGTAAAATGAGTTTATGATTATTCGAATTTACTAAATATGTTATTGTTATTAAATTTGTATATAAAAAAAAATGCATCGGTTCTCGTATGATCACCAAAGTGAATCAATGTACAGCGAGGTGAAGACTTCGTGATGCTGGCATTCCGACCCCACCCAGGCTGGGTAAGGTTAATGTGGGTTGCAGGTTTGTGAGTTTCCTGCGAATTTGGGGTAACACACCCATCGTCATATCACGATGCAATTGAAAGCGACGTTAAACCAAAAATAAAAAAAAAAACCTATAAAGTAAACATGTCTGTATAATTGTATATGTAGAATAGAAGAGGACGAAATAAATGTACAGTCGTAATGAAAATATTGTCGAACCTGGATATAAGAGAAGGATAAATGGACTGGAAATTTTTCTCTTATAAGAAGGTTATTTTCCCCAATAGAGAGGTAAGTTGGACCCTGAAATTGTTCTCTTATAACCAGGTTCGACTTTATTTTGTTCTATCCAACCTGACTTGAGACTTGACTTAAAATAATATTATTTTAAGAGAAAACTTTTATTTTTTTTCAATACTTTTTTCTTTAATTTTATTAGTTTTTATAATACATTACATAGGATGTTGTAAGAATAACAATACATGGTAAGTAAGAATACTGAAGAATAAAAATAAACTAATGGGTTTTTATTTTTTTATTTTTACAATTTTTTATAGATGTATTTTACTACATCTATAAAAGGTTTATAACAATAAACTAATGTAGAAATTACTTGAAAGATGTAAAAAAAAGATAAAAAAGCAACCCATTCAGCATAGTGCTGGTGTTGGGTTGTAAACAGATTTATTTAGGATGAATGAAATAATATTATTTAAAATGATACAGAAAAAAAAATTATGAAAAACAAAATAAAATATTGTGATATTCATATAAATATGTAGAAAAATATAAATATATAATATGAATAGTTAATATGGAGAAAGTAGTTATCATATTTGTGTATATCACTTTCGTGATATAACATTTACTCAAACTCGCTTAACTAAATCTACGCTGAAACCGGGACTTGAACCACCGACCTCCAGGTTACTAGTCCACTGCCTTATCGATCAAGCTACTGAGGTCGGTAATATGAAAAAAGTCACTAGTATGTTGGAAGAAAGTGATTAATATTGATTTACTAATCATGATATCACTCACGTTGCTCCTCACTAGACTGGCGGGAATCCACCAACTCCACTCCCAAGCCGAAGGATGTTAACACGCTGGATGAGATCACCAACAGGGTGTTCGAGGAACTGCTGCAGGGCAAGGCAGAGGGTAACATGAAGCCCCCTTCCTCTGATCAGGGCTCTATGAGGGTGAGTTAGTAGTTTATTTGCATGAATTAATATGTACATAATATTATAATATTGTTGTTGTAGCCAGCTTCGCTACAGCTGGAGGTATGAGTGATGGTCTCCAGCCAACTTTATTTCAAAGTTGGCTCGTCCTGAACCACATATTTCTATGTGCGATCAACCATCATGAGGACTTTATAAGCCATTAAATCCCTAGGAAACTGCAAGCTAGCCTGGCTTGTAAGGGTTGGCTAGTCTGTTCTCTGTTTATAGTCCTCTAGCGGGACACTGGTCTTCTCCCTGTTTAACGTCCCCCAGCCATTCATAATATAATAGGTAACAAATATCTACTGCCGCTACCCTACACTAAGGGGATATGGTCCTCTTGTTATGTGGGGTATTTTTTTTATTTATTATTTATTTACACTTTATTTTTCTCTACAGAACAATCAACAATAAATTATTAATAGAGATAAAAAAATTAACATTATTTACAAATTAAAATATAGGAAGGAAATTCAAATTTACAATTGTCTTGTAATCCGTGGCGAAGTTAAGTCGTGTTTTGCATTTGGACCACTTAAACTTGACATGTTAAGATTAATTTAATTAAGAATTCAAAAAAATATATACTTACGAGGGCGGATCAAGAAGTACCCGTGTTTGAAAAAAGAGTGCGAGATACTTACATTTTTGGGTTCGATTTTTCGACGTAGTCTCCTTTCAAGGCTACACACTTCTTCCAGCGATCCTGACACTTTTTTAGCCCTTCCAAAAAGTAGCTCCCTTTGAACTCCTCAAAATAGCCCTTTGTCTGGCTTATGACGTCACCATTTGAGCTGAACCTCTTTCCACCGAGCCAAACTTTCAAGTTAGGAAACAAAAAATAATCGCAGGGGGCTAGGTCAGGTGAGTAAGGTGGGTGTGGCAATAATTCGTATCCAAGTTGATGGATTTTAGCAGCAACAATTCCAGATGAGTGATCTGGTGCATCGTCATGGTGAAACAAGACTTTCTTTCTCGCCAAATGGGGGCGTGTCTCCTTCAATTTTGCATCAAATCGTGTCAATAACTCACTATAATATGCAGCAGTTATTGTTTTTCCTTTTTCCAAGAAGTCAATAAGAATAATTCCCTTTGCATCCCAAAAAACGGTAGCCATGACTTTTCCGGCCGATTGGACCGATTTCGCCTTCTTTGGGGCAGATTCTCCAACCAAAGTCCATTCTTTTGACTGCTGTTTGGTTTCTGGGGTATAGTGATGTATCCAGGTTTCATCAACGGTCACAACTCGACGCAAAAAATCATCTGGATTGCGATTGAAGAGTTCTAAACTAGCCTTTGAACAATTCAGCCGAATTCGTTTGTTGTCAATTGTGAGCAATCGCGCCGATAGTTTTCTCATGCGCAGCTTATCATGAAGGATTTTAAAAACAGTTCCATATGAAATGCCCACACTCTCAGCTACTTCACGCACTTTTGTTCGGCGATCTTTGAGAATCATATCATGCACTTTTTCCACGACTTCCTCGGTACACACGTCTTCTGGGCGTCCTGGGCGGTCCTCGTCAAAAATGCTTGTGCGCCCTTGTTTAAATTCATTAAACCAAAAGCGAACAGTGGTCATAGAAGGTGAAGAGCTCCCGTACACAGCATCTAACTTTAATTTTATCTCATCACATTTTTTCCCGTCCAAAAAAAGGAATCGAATATCTGCTCGGCACTGTTCTTTTTCCATATCACTCAACTATACGCAACACAACAACTTCAAGTGACCGATAAATGAAAACTAAGAGAGTAATCAGTTTCAAACTTTGGATGTGGTCATTTGAGATGTCGTTCCATCAACAAGTATCAACAAGTTTCACCAATGATGTAACATGTCCCTAAACACGGGTACTTATTGATCTACCTACGTAGATGAATGTATTAAACAAAATAAATTTAATTCAAAGCACAGTTGAACCTGGATATAAGAGAGCTCAGGGAACCGAATTTGTTTCTCTCTTATATCCATGTTTCTCTTATAAAAAGATTATTTTCTTTTATAAAGAGGTAAATTTAGTATGAAAACCCAGGTTTGTCTTTTATCCTGGTTTGACTGTATAGTAGAAAATTGTATAGTAGAACAAACAAAAAAACAATTATTAAGGAGGCTAAATGATTAAATGTAAAATCATGTTTTAGGGCGGAATTAATAGACGTTTTTGTAATACCTCTGTGGCGCTAAGTCACGGAAAGCGTACTGTGTAAGATAGGGAAAACCGACACTTACCAACGACTTAAGTTATTGATGTTGTCTATTAATTCCGCTCTTACTTTCTCATCTTCCAGTCGGATGATTGGGGCTCAGAGCACTCCTCCGGGATCCTGGGCAGATTCCTGAGACGAGACTCCGTCATGGTGGAGAAACAAAGAGTAAGTGGCGTAACGGTTCAGACTACTGCCCGTAGTCCCGAGATCCCGAGTTCGATCCCCGGTTGGGGCAGACTTTTCGAAGAAAATTCTGTTCCCTCCAAATACGTGAGGCTGGCATTTCCGGCCCTATCCAGGCTGGGTGAGGTGAATGTGGGTAGCTGGTATGATTCCCAGCGAATGGAGCGTAACACCCCCGTCCTGATCAGGACGTTGAAACCAAAAATAGAATCAACTGGTCACAATAGATCTAATTAGGCCGTAGTGTTAATTCCAAGGGTTTCACTGAAAACCATGCAACCAGGTCAGATAATAATAATAAAGAGTAAGTAGACACTAGTCACACACTAGTCTTTTTTTTAAGGTAGTTGTGCACCGGAACCGCTTTCACATTACTTCAGGGCACTTTAACTTAACATCCATGCCATTCTTAATTTGGTTACAGTTGTTTGTAAGGGATACCTTCCGGTGCGCTCGTGTTGACCCAGCACCTAATTGGGAAGTATTGTGTCACTTCTCGCCCATCAGAGGGGAGGCATACTACGGGATGGGCAGGCTACAACACAGACCACAAGCGTCTACAGTAGCTCCTGTTTCATGGCTACGAAATAAAAAACGGCTGTGAAACACTCATCTTTTAAAAAAATAACAAATAACAAAAAATTCCGGAAACGAAAAAACTCGGTTAGAATTTTTCGCTCGGGCCGGAATTCGAACCCGCAACCTCCGGGTCAGCAACCAATGCCCTTAATCTACACTGTCCAGGGGACTTTCAACAGGGACCAGAGTGGCTTTACCTCAACCAGCCTAGCCGGGTAGCAGTTGTTGAACGGTTCAAACCAGTTGTTTAACCACCGGTGGTATGTTGGTGGTCAAGACGCCAGTCTGCTGTTCCAAATAGCGTAGCAATCTGTTGGTTCGAATCCCACCCAGTGCAATTTATTAAATACAGTTAGGAAAGACCTCTCTTTATCCAAGACACGGTGCACACTGCAGAGTGATGTGTGGAAAGCCCAACTTGAGGAGTGGTCTTCCCTTATCTTTCTTGTTATCTTAAAATCTTATTTGCTCCTCAGGTTGATGTATGAAATTTAATAATAAAAAGAAATTTAATCTCTTTTTGTATTAATGATTAAAAAAAATTAAATTATGTTATTTAATTTTTAAAAAGGTAAGTGTGCCCCGTAACCGCTCTCGCATTACTTCAGGGCACTTTACCTTTACTTCCATGCCATTCCGGAAACGAAAAAACTCGGTCAGAATTTTCCGCTCCGGCCGGGATTCGAACCCGCAACCTCCGAGTAAGTAACCAATGCTCTTAACCACTGAGCCACCCAAATTCATCTCAGAAAAAGATTTAGAGAGCCAGCGTCGATGGCATGTTGAATACACCGGTTCCCTTCAGAACACCGAAGTTAAGCGACATCCAGCGAGGTTAAGACTTGGATGGGTGACCATTCAAATTCTAATTCTCGTGACGCTGGCTTTTCCCGGCTCCACTCAGGCTGGGTGAGGTCAATGTGAGTAGCAGGTTTGTGAGTTTCCTGCGAATGGAGGGTAAAACCCCCGTCGTGATATGACCATGGCAGTTGAAAGCGACGTTAAACCCCACTTAAAAAAAAAAAAAAAAAAAAAAAAAAGATTTAGAGAAACCTTTGCTTACGAGTGAATCTCGCTCTCTTTCAGGACCGGCAGAAGAAGAAAGCAGCGGGGAGCGCCGACAGAAAGCCCAGCATTAGCAAGTTACCCCCCCTGATCGCTAAACTCAAACCCGGGGTCAAACTGGAAGGTCGCTCTGAAAGTGATGGTAAGATATACGCAATTCCTTCTAAATTTGGCGAGATATAATCTCTCCTAAGTTCATAATAATTGCTAATGGGAGGTTCTAATCATAAACGAGACAATCTCAAGATCTTGTCTCGTGTATTTTTTCTTGCTCGAGACGAGAAAATTGAGATGAGACAAATTCTCGCCACAAGTTGTGATTGCAGATGGTTGCGTTGTACTTTGAATAGAGTATTTGAAGACTTTTTTTATTATTATAAATGTGTACCAATGTAATTGGTCAAAGTCGAAACTTTGTAACGGCTTTGACTGTTTTGAATATACACTATAATAAAATCATATTTGAATTGAATTGAATTGAATTGAAAACAGGTAACTGTGCCCCGGAACTGCTTTCGCATTACTTCAGGGCACTTTACCTTTACACCCATGGCATTCCGGAAATGGAAAAACTCCATCACAATTTTCCGCAAAAAAAATTGCCGGGATTCGAACCCGCAATCGTAGACTGCTCTGAACCACTGAGCGACGGAGTGGAGGTCGGCTAGTCTACGTTTTTGAACTATTTGAAGAGAGCGAAGTTAATGGACATGTTTGTGATAAATGTGATACCTCTGTGGAAATGTAACTTGTGATCTCGATTTTGTCACTACAGTGATCTATGAAGGACTCAAGAGAGCTCAGAGGTGCCGACTCGAGGACCAAAGAGGTACCGAAATCAATTTCGAACTGCCCGACTTCCTCAAAGTAAGTAAATGACTGCCTCTTCGCTTCCTTGGGGTCTGAACTGGTGACGCTACATTCAATGACCTGCTGGTGTTGTACTAACCAAACTAACGCATCCTTGTGTGTTTCATTGTGGACCAAGATTTTTTTATGTCGATATTGTTTTGAACAGAATGGTTTCTGCCGATTTAATTGTGAACAAAATGGTTGAGTGTTAATTTTTGTGCAGATAAGAATCTTCTTTTTTACTAATGCAGGTTAGAATAACGCCAATCGGCTACTTGCTCCTTGTTCAAATTTTAAAGAAGGCTGTATACTGGCTTGTTTTGGACACAATGGCCTCTTGTATGTAGGTTAGTTTTTTACAATAAAATAGGGCCGAATTAATGGACGTTTTTGTTATACTTGTGTAGACTTAGTCTAGATTTTGTGTACAGACTTAAAATGGGTAAACGTAAGTTTTGACTGTCTTATGAGATTTCGATTTTGTCTATTAATTTCGCCCTTATTGACCTATGATCGTGGATGCTTTCATTTCTCATCCTAGATGAAAACAGGGAAAAAGCATTTCTCAGGATTCATATAATTTAACTGATTATTACTGGTACTGGTAACAAATAAAATCCTGTGAACTTGAATTCACGGTACTATCATCATTTGATAAATATCTCAAATTCACTTGGATGAAATCCAATGAGCTGGTACGAGATTAAACCTTGAGCCTTTTGTTTACCAGTCTATGCCGCGCTAGAAACCATTTTTATGTATTCATAAAATTGAGCCTTATTTAAAAAATTGGCATTTGTAAAGAATAAATTAAATATAAGCATGTTCCTTGTTTTAGGAAATAATCTTTTTTTTTGTGGAGATTTTTTTACTGACCAATTTCTAACCCTACGTGCGTGCCTACCTCAAATGTTTCGTACAATGTGTTCTGCAATTTTTATATATTTTAGTCTTCTGGATCTTTACTTTTTAATATATGAAACTAGGTATACAGTTTTTCGAAATTTTAATAGACTGGAATACATACAATTCTAGAGATATTTTTTTTAATGCAAACCTATTTACATTATTTTATATTTTTGACACTTCTTTTGAAATTTTAGTGAAATTCGAATAAATGTGCTGTAGATTATATTTAAATATTTTTTTCTCGTAAAATAAATGAAAATATTAATAATATTTTGAACGTCAAACATCAGCTTGTTTTTCTTCATAGGACAATTGACTTCAAGTTTCGCAATAATACTTGTGAAATTTTCAAGTGTTTCTCTCTTACTTAACTTGTCTCTATAGCTTGTACAGATGCGGACTAAAGTCCGAATTATGAAATAGGATAAGATTAACTAATCTTACAGCCCTCTGGTGGGAATTTCAACCAACCACAGCGCATTTATATCAGCTGTTAAGTGATAGTGTCTTGGATTAACAAATCCTCTAAGATATTTAATCCTGTTTCATAATTCGGCACTAACTCTTTGGAATGTTCTTATTTGGTGTTCTTGTTAATAAATAAATAATTATTTTTTACTATTTTTTTATATCTACAGGGGATTTTCTTGCTTTCCTAACATTCTACATTTTATTTTTAACGTTTAATTTATATAAATTTTGACATTGCTTCCTCTAGCTGCTTTTTATCTTTAACTTCTTAAAAGCAACTTCTCCAAATCTGTTTGAAAGATTTAATTCCCAGTTCACATGGCAGCCATCGGAGAAGATGTAAGTATATCGAAATGTTTTCCTATTCCCTTGCACCTAATTATTTTGTCCTATCGCACTTACTTGCACCTTATGTATTTGGTCTTATTATTATTAATTTTTAACCTCAAAGACGAAATAGTCTCCACATGAAGTTCATTGAACTCTTCTGATAGCTCAAATCCTGAATTCATGTATTGACTATGTATTTCGTACTAAATGTTGTTAATAAATAATATAATATTTTTGTCGTATTTTCAATAAGTTTTTTTAATATGTATCTATTTGTTTGAAATGCACCGTATTTCTCACCATCGAAAAAAACTGAGCGTGTGGTTTCAAAAAATAATGTTGTCGTTATGTCGTACGACCTGAGATAATTCCAACGGCAACGGAAGGAATAGATTACTAGCAAATGTACTAGGAAAAAATATTTCTGCCATCAAAACCACGAAAAACGAATGCGAAAGACTTTGAAAAGCCTTTTAATGCCGAATCGGAAAAAAGTGGATACGTATTTGTGACATCATATTTACCGAGTTGGATTTCCTTGTCTACATGTTCTTAAGGGGCTTTTTTCTACCAAGGATTTCATCGTGTTCCGGACTTCGGACACATTTTGTCCCGTCAAAATTTCGTCAGGAAACGTTTCGTGTATTTAAAACCAAAAAATCATTTTTGAATTTCCTCTGTTTGACGTAAAATTCAACAAGGTTCCTTGGCTCGGAAAATACTAAATAAATAAAATACCATGGAATCCTTACGATGGACTCTTTCGATAAAGACAGTAAAAAATGAGGTGCAAGTGACCCATTATGCTTTTATTATCTGTATTTGGAACATCATATCACAGTTGCTAGAGCTAATGTACATTGACGTAGATATCAAGCAGTATCTTTTGAAACTTTTGTTGTATAAAAAATAGTTTATAATACACACCGACTTGTAACCTGGAGGTCGGTGGTTCAAGTCCGGGTTTCAGCGTAAATTTAGTAAAGCGAGTTTGAGTAGTTGTGACATCACGAAAGTGATCAAATCAAATATGATAACTAACTTTAACTTTTTTAGTTTATAAAACACTTACCCATCAAAGTAATTTTAAGTACACCGCACTTAGCTTCCCCCAACTTGTGAACTCATCATTTCTTCAGAAAGCAAGGCTGTGCGGTGACTACCGAGCAGTGGTAGGCACTATGGTTATGGAGCTAGACTTGTAATGTAAACAATCCAGTGCATGGATCCGTGATCTGTGATTCAGATCCCACCCAATGCTAGGATTCCTTGTCTATTTGAGTATGTGACCACGTAGTTATAATTTTATTGGGCGATGGGCATGTCTTTGTAATTATTGAATTTACTTTCCGAGTCCATGTGTATTGTCATGGTGGTGGAAGGATTGATATGGCTGAACCCTTTGGACGCCCAGAACCATTGTTCTGGGCTCCTTCCATGTCCAGTGTGTAGTGTATGGTGTATGTGTAGTTTATTGAAATTATGCACTTAAAACTAACAATTTTAAAAATATTTCTTAAATTTTGATAGGATTTTTAAAATTCATCGTACTCTTTCAAATTTATGAATGAGTTACCTGTATTGTAATTACTAAATTGAAAAGAAGAAAAAAATACCTCTGAAAAGGATTCACTCACTTCTTCATTACCTTAACACTTTTGAAATTTTAGGTTTTTTCACGTTTTATTCTCTATGGTGTTTTCGGCAAAAGCATTATTTTACCAATGAGATTTGAGACGAAATTAGAAACTAATGAACTTGTACAAGACATGGCAATAGTACGATTCAGCAAGCTGATGGTGTGAGCTCACTTCTGCGTCCTTCACAGTTTGCGTCACATAAAAAACACTGAAAGAAGTTCTGGCCTTAATAGCTTTGTGTTTTGCCCTTATTAGATTTAATTCAGTCAAACCTGGATATAAAAGAAACCTCTATATATGAGAGAGCAATTTTCAGGCCAATTTTTTTTAAAGGTAAAATAACCTCTTTTTAAGAGAAACCTGGACATGAGAAAAAAAAATTCCAGCTCCTACAATTCTCTAATATCTAGGTTCCACTGTATTATTGGGAGTGTTTCTCATTTATTTAAACGGTACAAAGTATTTTATCCATGGGCTTAACAGCAAACATAGATAAATTTCAGGTTGAGAATAGAGGAGGAGGAGTGAATCTTCAGAAGCTTAGCCTAGGACTTTCCTCACAATTCTTATTAAAATTAATATTTTCTCAAATAATGTTTCTCTTCCCCCTCTCCAGGACAAAGAGAACGGTCCACACTCGGGCCAGGCGCCGTCCAAGGTGCGACGGTTCCGGCGGGAGGAGGCTCTCAGTGTGGACGCGGCCTTCATGCCCCCGCCCGCCACGCCTCCCCCTCCCCTGCCCCCCAAGCCCAGGAACCTGGCCACGCCCCTGTGGCCCCCCGCGCGGGGTCCCGCCCCCCCGGTGCTGGGGAAACCCCCTCTGTACGGCGCCGCGGAGTCTGCCCCTGTGCCCTCGGGTCGGATTTATCTGGACCAGCCCAGCTCCAGCTTCGTGTAGCGGGGCTTACTTCAGTCTGATGAGTTGAATCCCGCTAACTTGAAATTCATGGGCTGAATCGTCGTTACTTCGAGTTACCGGAATTTCATATAAGTAGCGGAATTTTTCGTATATAAGTAGCGAATCCTTGGCTCATTACCAGATGCTGGTCAGATGAAGGAAATTTTTTACCTGTAAAAAATGTTATCATCTTGTTGATTTAAAATAAAAATAATATTGTAAGTAGCGAAGTTTGAGAAGTACCGATGAATTCTTTCGACGAGATTTTCGAGCTCTCGCGATTTCGAGTTAGCGAGATTCCACTGTATTTGTAATAGATTTTACTTCCATGTATGTATGTCTATGTCTACATATAAATATCGGACGTATTGTGTTCATTTTTTTAAATAATAAATTATTTTTGAATGAGGATAAACACTGTGAGAAAGGACTCTTTCGTCTCAGTTCTTGCATGAGAACTCCGTTTTGAACCCGCCTTTAAGCGCTTTCACATACATTTAACATGTTCCCCCGAACATAGCGTACAAATTTTACTTGAGAACAAATTTCACTTGAGAACAAATTTCATAATATGTAAAACTGCAGATTCATAAGTACTAACTGAAATTGTTTATTAATTTTACCGTAGCTATTCACGAACTACTGAAGTGTTGGCTTATTATTTTTTCCTGATTAGTATAAAAACCTACGGACACATAATTACGTACATCAAGGTCTTTCAATCACCTATGATGTTTAAAGTGTAGGTGGAACCAGTCATTTTTTACTACCTTTAAAAGATATATAGATATATTTATACAGGGTGAGCATAAAGTCTCACCCCACCCCCCGTATCTCGAGAATGGCTGAAAATACAAGAAAACGCAAAAACCCGTATTCCTTAATTTTTAGGGGGATTAATTTTCAGCCAAAAAAAAATTTGCCTACACGGCCCCAGTCAGCCTGGGCATGGTCCAACTTTAAAATCTTAAATAGAAAGGTATGTCTTGTGGCATATTGTTTTAAAGGCCTTATATATAGAAGTTCATTACAACAAATTTTAGTGAGCTACAACTTACCGTTCTTGAGATACAGGGTCGAACGTCCTGCGTAATATCCATACATTTTGACCTATAACTTGTTAACCGTAAATTATAGAAAAATGAAATTTGTTGATAATAACTCCTTATGACAAGCCCTTTCGAAAAAATTATAACACGACATACTCTGTTGATATTAGTTTCTGGTCGGTTTCGTCAGCCACCCGGACGAAAAGTCCGAAAAAATTTAAGGAAAAAACAAATCCAGTTTTAACTTCTTCGAAATTTCTTGCGATAAGGAGTTATTATCAACAAATTTAATTTTTCTGGAATTTACGGTCAACGAGTTATAGGTCAAAATATATGGATATTACGCAGGACGTCCGACCCTATATCTTGAGAACGGTAAGTTGTAGTTCACTGAAATTTGTTGTAATGAATTTCTCTCTATGAGACCTTTAAAACAATATGCCACAAGACATACCATTCTATTTAAGATTTTAAAGTTGGTCCATGCCCAGCCTGACTGGGGCCGTGTAGGCAATTTTTTTTTGGCTGAAATCTAATCCCCCTAAAAATTAAGGATTACGGGTTTTTGTGTTTCCTTGTATTTTCAGCCATTCTCGAGATACGGGGGGTGGGGTGAGACTTTATGCTCACCCTGTATAATAAAATTAATGTCGTGGAAAGAATACAAAGTGAGGATACCAGGTTTAATTTGGTAGGAAGAGAAAAAAATGGTCCAATTTGAAAATAATATATGTAAATGTTAGTTTTGATACATAACATATAAACAATATTTAATTTAGAATATTATGTTTATCACCCTAATTGAATATCTGTCCTTGTCTATTGTGATATCTAGTAGGAAAAATCAGCCAAATTCCAAGAAGATTTCAAAACCAATTCTTAGATAACTAGGGTTTTTATAATTTTATTAGGTATTATTGTAGATCTATTTTGTAGTTAAACTGTAAAAAAATAATCAATGTATGATTTGTTCATTTGTGTTACTATTTAATGTTAGAGATTTATTGTATTTACAAAAATACAAACATACTTTTATATATATTGTTTTTACTAATCGTATAAATACTTGTATAGTGTATAACCTCAATGTAAACGTTCATCTATGTAAAGTAATACAGAACTAATACTCTTGCCTATTCTATCTTATTATAATAATTGAGTTTTTTATTTATTTTTAAAACTAGACGACTCTCTTTCATTTTTTATTTTACAAAGAAAAAAACTAGGGGTTTGAAGAACTCAATCTTTCGTAATATTTTTATTTCTTAATAAGAGAAACAAAGAGAAATAAATAAATAACATTAAAGTATATATATTATGAGAATAAATACGTAAATATCTGGAAAATTCATAATAAAATAAAATATTTAAAAATAAGCGCTAATAAACAAAATATAGGTTAACATATCGTGTATAGGAGTATTATAAGAGATACGGTGGAATGTATTAAGTAGAACTTTAGAATGGTCAAATCATTCTTGAGTTTATCTTGAAGAGCTATGCCTAAGCATTTCCGATAGTGAGTCCTTCCAGCACTATATTGGTACCTGCAGTGGCATCTCCCTGTAATAAAAAAAATGTTTTATTCAAAAGCGTTTGTTATTGGACATTGATACTCGCTCGTGTGTCTGGTAATCCAGAGGTCGCGTGTTCGAAATCCAGCCGGGACATGAACATTTCATCCTCCCAATTGGGATTTTGACCACATAATAATACGTCTTGGGCTTACTGCTGTGATAATGGGACTCATAAGTCCTATTTAGGTAGTATAAATAAGGCGATATGATTATTATTGTCTTACATGGGAAAAGTAATGCTGAGTCACGACTGAAGATTATGATTTTGTCCATTCATTTCGCCCTTAGACTTTAATATCGAAGCTTTCCCCCGTTCAGCTGCCTATCTTATAATATGTACCACTATATTATGTTCTTTTGTAATGACCGCCTAGACTAAGAAAGCCAAATAGGGTTCCATTTAGTCTATACTCCATGATTACAGTCCCCAGGCTATCAACTCTTTGTTCATAGTGCTCTAGTCAGACTGTTAAACACACATCTAAAATTACATATTGAATTTATTATAATAAATAGTCGAGCCATCATACAGTTTACAGTCATGACATAGCGAGGACTTTTGAATATTGAGAGCAACACATTGATCTTCGTATTTTTTGAAATCGGGTGACAATATCAAATACTTTAGTTTTAAAATGACTATTTTTAACTTTGGCAGTCTATCTAGGTTCACTACGAAGGAAAACTATGGTTCTAAAAATCTTTTCACCTGTACTTCAACTATTAGAAACAAAAAAGGTTTTAATAAGTAATAGAAAGTATATATAGCAAAAAATATCTTTCAGCCAGCTACAAGATGTCTAGCTAAAAATATAGTGACATGAAAAAGCCATAACCGATGGAATGAGCATGATAAAAAAAGAAAGCAGTGCAGTTTTTTAAACAAAATGTTTCATTGTATTTTTGTATTTTCAATAAATAAATCAAAATATAACGTACATAGGTACTTTTAAAAATAAATTAATATAGTCGTAATTTTAAATTACTAATATCTAGGACAGTGTTCAAAAAATCTATAGATTTTCTGTCTATCGTTTTTAATAAATATTATTAATGAAAATAATCACATTTTCTAATTAATAAATGATGAATCTAGTCTTAAACCAATCAAATATATTAAAAATCCGTTCGATAATATATTCTTCCCTATACTCTACATTTCTTTTTCTGGCTAATCTAAAATAAATATGTATACAAACTAAAGCTAGCAAGAATAACTTAGAACAGTTTTGAAAAATGACAGTATGGAAAAATTTAGGAATATAATACAGGGTGTTCCATTGGTAATGAAACGTCCGTGTTGATGGTCCCTGTGTAATCTATAGTAACGCTACGAGTAAGCTCTTGAACTCCGCATTACAATCACCCTATAAAATGAAAGAGAAGAACCGAGTCATTATAGGATTTAGAGTTCAGAGGTTGAACTTGGGGTACCTTTATGGAGAGGTTACTTTTATGAAGATCCAATTTAGGGTGCCTAAGTCAAGCAAAACGCTACTTCAACGCCAAGAAAAACATAAATATTATGTACTCTACTCATCTGATTTACTTTTTAATTATGATCCATACTTGGATGAAACTTTTTTCTTTAAAATCGTCTTTTCCTTCAACAGTATAATAGTCGAGTTATTTATAGATTGGGGTAATCCATCCTTGATAAGTTTAATCTAAGATCAAATTTTACCCTACATGATTTTTTTTTTTTTTTTTATCAAGGAACAATTTTTTGAGATTTTTATTTTTAGAAGGCATACATAATTATATTATTTGTATAAAAACGTGATAAAAAGTGCCGTAGAATGTGTAGATGAGTTAAATAAGCTGTCAGTAGTATTGTACAAGGGTCGAATTTATAAAACAGGATTGTATTTTTAAAAGGACACTCAGGCCATTAAAGAGTTAATAGTCATGATTGACAGATTTACTATCTCTTTGATTCTTGTTTGACTTGATTTAGGGCAAAATGAAGACACACAATTTACAACAACAAGAAAATACGAGATTTAAATCTATATTTGACAGAAAAAATGTGAGTAAGCAAACTAACCAATGACTTCACCCAGGGGACTTAGGGACTTTACTTAATTGACAATTAAGTAAATTTCACAGGTTTTTCATTTTGACACTTTGACTCATTTTTTATTTAAAGGATCAGTTTATTCTTAATGTGTCTGGATCACTAATGTAATTACAAAAGATTGTGAAATGGCCCCCAAAGTAGAATCTATATACATCTAGTTCCTTTTTCATTCATATACAGAGTGTCCACTTTTAATGTGCGCCATAGGAAAAATACATGTAAAAACAGTTTTTCTTGTCTCAAAAGTCGCCATTAAGTATTTTAGTTAAACCAAATATGTTAACTCATGTATTTTTATCTGAGAAATCCACTGGTGGTAATTTCATACACCTGGGACTTACAGTAAAAAAGTGAAGGGTTCGAAATCCGAGAAATGTGTTATGTTTGAAACTCAACATTTTTGTACAATTGGATACTCTATTTTATGTATTTTTTCACGAGATATTGATTGGTAATATTTTCAATTACCTGGGGTTTACAGTTAAAAAATTCTGGGTTCGAAACCGAGTAATTGCATTATGTTTGAAACTCAGTATTTTCGTACACTTGCATACCTGGTTTTACTATCTTTTATACCCTATTTTAGCATTCTTTAACTTTATTTGTGTATTTTTTCAATAGAAATAACGATTTCTGCTTCTTTTGTCCGTAGAAGACCTACTGAAAAAAGGCGTGTTTTAAACTTGAATACATGACTTTGTAAAAAAGGACAACTGATAATCAGTTTATGGCTAGGTACTTACTGATATTGAAGTTAGATTCGATTTTCAAAGAAATATCCATCAGCAACAACACAATATCCCAATCTGTCGTAAAATTCATTGCGAACATTTGCCAATTGACGTGCTGTTATGTTGTTGCATGCTTGCGTGATGGCATTTTCAATGCCTCTATTTTAGGGTATGTTTTACCTTCGTGATAAAGTAGGTATTTTTTTTTTAGGTAACCCCAAAGAAAAAAGTCATTTGGGGATAGGTCGGGTGATCTTCCTGCCCAATCAATATCACCATTGTAAGCTTCCTGGAAATGCTGCTTGTAAAAATTCTTTGACAAATCTTGAGTTGTGGGCTGGACAACCGTCCATTTGAAAAAAAAATTCTCTTTCACCAACAACATTTGTGATTAATGGACCTATTTCATGAACAAGGAGGTCGAGGAAGAGTTCTGAAGTTAGATTTTCATTGTAGAATATTGGACCAATAATGTTTTGTCCTATACTATTCCTGCCCAGACGTTTACTTTTTGTGGGTACTGAGTATGAGGCTGTACCAAGAGGTATTTCTCGGGTTTTGAACCCGAAACTTTTTAACTGTGAGTATTACGTGTTTGAAAATATCACCAATCGATTTGTCGTGAAAAAATACATAAAATAGAGTATTTATTCAGTTATGTACAAAACTGTTTCCTTTCAAATATAACGCAATTACTCGGTTTCGAAGCCAGAACTTTTTAACTGTGAACCCCAGGTAATTGAAAATATTACCAATCAATTTCTCGTTAAAAAAATACATAAAATAGAGTATCCAATTGTACAAAAATGTTGAGTTTCAAACATAACACATTTCTCGGATTTCGAACCCTTAACTTTTTTACTGTAAGTCCCAGGTGTATGAAATTACCACCAGTGTATTTTTCAGATAAAAATACATGAGTTAACATATTTGGTTTAACTAAAATACTTAATGGCGACTTTTGAGACAAGAAAAACTGTTTTTACATGTATTTTTCCTATGGCGCACATTAAAAGTGGACACTCTGTATATACTCGTACATTAAAAATATTTCTCTTGGAAAAAGAAAACCTACCCATGTCCAAAATTCAAACCCCATTTAATTTCAATATATTTCACTATCGTCTCTGTTTTATAAAATAGCCCTTGAAAGTTAGGTTAGAGTCGTAGGCCCGAATTGAAAAACAACGCCATAGCAGAGATTGTTACTATAGTGTTGTTATTACCATGGTAACAGCATAGTGTTGTTATCACCATGGTAACAGCATAGTGTTGTTATCACCATGGTAACAGCATAGTGTTGTTATCACCATGGTAACAGCATAGTGTTGTTATTACCATGGTAACAGCATAGTGTTGATATCACCATGGTAACAGCATAGTGTTGTTATCACCATGGTAACAGCATAGTGTTGGAAATTTTACAATGGTTCTTATGGAAAAAGCATGGTAACAGCATAGTGTTGTTATAAACATGGTAACAGCATAGTGTTGTTATCACCATGGTAACAGCATAGTGTTGTTATCACCATGGTAACAGCTAATGACATGGCTGAAATCCGATACTATAGTAACAGTGTCCACCACAGCAGCGCTTATTAATTCGTGCCTTAGTGTTATGCTACTACACAGTTACAGCTAGGCGTAGCAAGACTAGCAAGCACGGCATTAAATTTATATAACAGAAAATATGAGAATGCAGCTCACAAATGAGAAAATAGTGTAGAATACGTGGATATGATTGTTATGAAACCAAAGCCACTAAGAGTGAAGGTGTAGAATACGCGACATGGTTATTGTGAGACCAAAGCTACTAAGAGTCGTTTGTAGTCGCCTGAACAGTCGTCCTGTGGGAAGAAATGGAAAGTGGAAAGTCAATAATCTGTGAGCGGATGAGATGAGAGGAAAGAAAATTATGTTTAGATTTTTTTTATATTAAATACCCTACCTCTTTTTCTAGCTATCTCAATGTTCAAGTTCCCTTTCAACTGTTCAGGTCATATCGGGATGGGGGTTTTACCCTCCATTCGCTGAAAACTTACCAACGAGCTACCCGTATAAACCTCACCCAGACTTTGTTGGGCTGTGAATAGCCAGCCTAACGAGGGTTTGAATTCGAATGGTCACCATATTCAAGTCCTAACCTTGTTGGGCGTTGCTGAACTTCAGTAACCGAACGAGAACTGGTGTAGGTATTCAATGTGCCGTCGACTGACAGCTCAGACCATATGTGAATATGCCTCGTGAGTCGGTCAGAAAGGTCCCCCTCCGCTCATTTTACCGTAAGTCCAAGATGTTAATGGCCGGGTCAAGATGCACTCGACAGGTCCCAGCTCATGTAGATGTCAGGTCACGTAAACACTTGGTTCTTTGTGATTGGTAAAAATTGATCACGAGACTACACGACTACAATCTATAGATTTTTTTTTGCCAACATATTTGTGTTAATCTTCGTGATATCACAACTACTCAAACTCGCTTTACTAATTCTTCGATGACACCGGGACTTGAACCACCGACCTCCAGGTTACAAATCCGCCGCCTTATCGATCAAGCTACTGAGGTCGATTCCTTACATGAGCCGGCAGGACCTGGCAACCGCATCGCGACCCAGCCATACATCGCCTTATTCTTGCATTCCTAGGGGGGAGGACCTCAATATGACCTAGTTGTAACCCCTATCATTCAATTCATTCTACGAGTAGTGCACAGGATCGCATGGAATAGAATTTGATAGATGAATGATTGACATGAGTAGGAGAGAGTTAGCACTGGCGTGGTGGCATGCATGGAAATCAATTTATATCGGACACACAGTGTTAGAAGCTGCATGCATTGTACTATCATTCTGAAGTCTGCACTAAGAACATGAGAATATAATACAGTGTAAACTTACAACCAGGTCAGATAATAAAAATAAAATTTAAAGTTAAAAGAGTTGGTAGAGCGAATAGCGTGTGTGACAGGAGAGAAGAGAGCAAAATCATATTTAATGCAAAGAATAAGTTTAGCTGTTCGGAAATGCGGCGAGTGTGTTGGGAACAATGAAGAGGACAGCACATATGCGGGAGGTGTTTTATCTACGAGTTAAACGAATTTGTATTTTTTAAAATATATAGTACTTGTTGAATATTCAAACCAGAACATCGGAGTGACCCACATATAGTGTCCCTTACCTTTATTCTTTCCTCCAGGGTGGTCTCGTACATCTTGAGATAGTCCTGCTTGATGTCTCCCAGATCTATCTCGGACCTCGTCACAATGATTCGTATCAGAGTCTTGTCGTTGGTCCCCATGCCTGCCATGGCAGACTCAAGTCTGGAGGCCAGGTAGGCACTCTTGTCGCGCACGCATCGAACTGAGGGAGGAGAAATAATAATAATAATAATATCGCCTTATTTATACTGCCCGATTAGGACTATTAAGTCCCATTATTCCAGCAGTAAGCCCAAGACGTATTATTATGTGGTGAAAAACCCAAATGGGAGGATAACTTGTCTTGCCCCGGCTGGGTTTCGAACCCGCGGGGTTCGCGACTTCTGGATTCATACAGTGCCGCCTTTACCACTGAGCTACCGAGTAAGGGTCAAATTAGCACGCGATTAGCTCAGTGGTTAGGCGCTCGCTTTTGTAAACCGACAAAAAACGTGTTATCCAAATTTGATTACAGTTGTTTCTAAGCGATACCCTCCGATTCGCTCGTGTTGACCCAGCACCTAAATGGGAAGTACCGTGTAACTTTTCGCCCATCACAGGGGAGGAATTCGACGGGATGGGCAAGCTACAGCATACACCACAAGTATCTACAGTAGCCCCTGTTTCATGGCTACGAAATAAAAAAGGTTTTGAAACATCTATTATAAATAAGAAAATGCATTGGCGGTCGAGTAGACAATCTCGGAAATCGCTTTGGTAAGAATTTTCTGACAGCAAATCTGCTACTTAAAAAGTAAAGAACAGATGAGATTGCACAGATGATAAATCACCTTAGGGGTCGATTCTATTCTAATTAATTAGAGAAAGTAAAATTTATTTAACAAACAACTGACATCACTATCGATGCTTGCCATAAGACACAGTACCTACTCTTGTTACTTGCGTTTTGAAGTAGACAATGACGATGGTTATTTTCCACGATATGGACAGTTAATCGAAAATTCAGTTTTCCAATTTGTGGAAAAGCTATCAATCGTTCAACCGATTTTACCCCTGAGCGACTGAGCCACGGAGGTGTGAGGTGGTGTAGTTACCTATAGATGTGAACCCGTCCTCCAGCCACGGAGGTGTAAGGTGTAATTACCTATTTTTTTATTTTATTTTTTTAAAAAAGAACATAACATTGTTTACAAAAATTACAATTGAAAACAACAATACTAATGTTCGCTATTATACTTATAAATAGTTTTACAAGTTTTACAAAATTATACTTATAAATAGTTTTACGCTATTATACTTATAAATAGTTTTACAAATATAAAGGGTATTTAATGTATATATTTTACCATATGAGTAACAAAATATCTCTAATTTTCTTGTTGTAGGTAGTCTAAGCATTACATCTTAAACATTTCTTTTGGCAGTGAGAATTCACTGATGTCAATATGAAGATAATTACACAGTGTCATTGCCTTAACTAGGGGGGATTCATGCAATTTTGTAAACCTTGGGTGAGGCACTGTGAATGGCTCAGTAGTCCTATTTCTAAGCAAAGGGTTGGGCGTTTTCTTTTCTATTATCTCACGGGACATCACACCTGAGGAGCTAGAGAGAGTTCATGCCACCTGTCCTGGCAGACTCAGGGAATGTATTGCAGCAGAGGGTGGTATTTTTGAACATCTGTAGAGGTGAGTTATCTACATCGTACATACAAACTTCAGGCACGGACTCGTGTCATGACTCACGCGCACGGAAATGAACGCTTTTCAGAGGTTATTCGTCTGCCATTTTGAGGGAAAAAATCGCAGAGAGTTAATTTTTTTTGCATTGTATGCTACTTATTTTCTACTTTTATGTTAAAGAAAAAAAATAGGGAGTCGAATTTAAATTTCTGGACTTTTGGTCTTTTGAACCTGAAAAATGTTTATGACCAATTTAAGGACCTATGACTTACTTTAAGAATAAAAGTAAGTACATTTAATTAAAGAGGAGAACTTTACCTATTTTTTGACATTTTTGGTTTTTTTACAACGTTTACCGGGTGCCCGTAATGACTTCCTGAACCTGGGTCTATTTTCTTCTAAAAACCGTGTTTTTTCGGGACTCGAACCAAGAAATATTTTTTTTCTTTTTACTAGTGTTACTAACTTGTTTTGCATGTTTTGAATGTAAAATAAAAAAATATGCATTCCATTTAAAATTCGGGAGAAACGGACATGTGCCCCCCTAAAAACGCCCTTAGGGGTGGTGGGCGGAGGTTCAAAATATTTTCCCATGAAACTTCAGACTCCATATTGGGGACTAATTTTTTGTTTAAAGATCCTAACTCAAACCGTTCTTGAGAAAAAGATAGTGGCTGGGTGGTTTCGATCACCCTGTATACCAACATGATTGAATCTATTTTACGTCTTGCCTATTTTACATCTATTTTACCTATAGATATGAACCCGTCCTCCAGACTGCCCGACGTCTCGCTCTTGACCGCCTCCTCAATGTCGTGGCCCGCCAGCTTCTCGTAGGCCCTGAACACCTCCCTCAGCTGCTGGTAGGAGCGCTGCACCAGGATGGCGTTGAAGGTGGACTCGTCCGTGCCCAGCTGCGCCACGCCTGGAACCAAATCAGGGGCGGCAATTAAGTTATTTATAGCTGTCTCAGTTTTGGCCTGGGTTCACCTGCTCATCAATTCAATTCAATTTTATTTTTTATTGTAGGTACATGAAATACATAAATGTATAAATACAACGTCACAATTTGATAATTATATAGTAGTAAAAGAAATAAAGAAAAAGGTTAGAGATAAATTTAAAAAAAAAATTAAAAGTAAGTAATTCAAAAAATATTAATATGTAAAATAAGAGCTAAATCGATATTGACAGTTGGAGTAGGGTAATATTGATTTGATCAAAACCATTACACTTGATCACCTGTGGTCTCACCCAATAGAAGTTTTTTCTTGGCTTTCTTTTTATATGGCAGGATTCTCCTTCAAGAAGCTCTTCCACCCAACCATAAATACTGACCCAGTTTCTCAGAGCTGTTTGCACAAATAAACCACTCAGAGTGCTGTTGGATCGGAGATTTGGGAATTTTGAGAGCGAGAGTGCTCTCTGGAATGAGGTCCTTGTATAGTATTTAACCCTAATAGTATTCGACCCTAGTATAGTATTAGACCCTAGTATAGAGAGGTTAGTTATGACATGGATATTCCGAACTATGACCTTCTGATGAGAGCAAATAAGCTCGAAACAGTTGTCCAGGTATGTTCTAATATTCATATACATCTAATACAACTTCTCACTTTTCTGTTTCTACTAAATAGTATTAGACCCTAGTATAGTATTAGACCCTAGTGTAGTATTGGACCCTAGTATAGTATTTTTTTTTTTATATAGGCTTTCTTTTTGACATTTTCATGTCTTTGCTCTGGCACATAACCAAAATTATGTGACGAAATTATGTAACGAAATTATGTAACGATATTATGTAACGATATTATGTAACGATATTTTGTAACGAAATATCGAATTGTAAAGGGAGAGAAGTCTTCTAATATCGAATATCGATATTATGGTTTCGATATTATCGATATACCTAATATCGATATTTTCGTTTCGATATTGCAACCCTAAGAGAAGAGGGAAAGTGTGTGTCATGCGCACAATACGAAATTTGGTCAGTTGGGTTTTGGACCTTGAATAGTAAAGATGAAAATGTCGAAATGGTTGCAGACTCGTATGCAAGCGTTTTTGACATTTTCATGTCTTTGCTCTGGCACATAACCAAAATTATGTGACGAAATTATGTAACGAAATTATGTAACGATATTATGTAACGATATTATGTAACGATATTATGTGACGAAATTATGTAACGAAATTATGTAACGATATTATGTAACGATATTATGTAACGATATTTTTATGGCAGGATTCTCACTGGAGTGAGCTCTTCCACCCAACCATTTAGACCCTAGTATAGTATTAGACCCTAGTATAGTATTGGACCCTAGTATAGTATTAGCTCACCTGCGTCAAGCAGGCTCTGCGCATCTGCCTGCGCAGCCTCGTGGTCCACCTCATCATCCTCATCTCGTTTGCCCTGCAACCACAAGAACAGAACAATAACATAAATTATTACACATCTCGTCAACTTAATAATAAAGGAGGGTATTATACCGGATGGTATTATTTTCTGTTTATACTGATTAAAATAGAGAGGTTAGTTGATGGCATGGATATTTAGATTTATTACCTGCTGATGAGAGCAAATAAACTCGAAAGAGCTGTCCACTTGTCCAGGTATGTTCTGATATTCATATACATCTAGTACAACTTCTCACTTTTCTGTTTATTCTGATAAAATTAAATTTAGCTTTTTTCAGGTAAACCTAAAATGTGAGTATTGTGAAAACAATGTCTGATATTTTTTTGTCCCCTGTTAACATCTTCATTGTGGATTCCTCACATTTGCTACCCTTTGTCGTCTTGGCAAACTGCCAGAGGGCAGGAAGGTGGCTTTCAAAGCATTTCTCCACAGACGATGAAACAAATTTAAGTTAACACTCTCGCTGCCGAGCCCTTTTTTCAAAAAAAAAAATCTGTATAGTCTCTTGTGTATCGCTCGCGATACACACGGCGCAGGCGGGACACTTGGGTGTGTATCGCTAGCGATACACACGGTAGCGGGAGTGTTAAGTTACTATATTTGTGTTAATCACTTTCGTGATATCACAATAACTCAAACTCGTTTGACTAAATCTACGCGTAAACCGGGACTCGAACCACCGACCTCCAGGTTACAAGTCAGCCGCCTTATCGATCAAGGTACTGCGGTCGGTTGATGAAACAAATTCTGTACTATAATCCAACCCTGTGTGTCAGTAATTGCCTCACACAAAAAACAGAAATTGGAAGATTCGTTTCATTTCATACAATTTAATGAGAGGAAAAACTTAGAAGCTTAGGAAAAATATCTTTGTATATTATCCTGTTATTAAATAAATAAATAAAAATCAAAAAAACTCACCTGCACCAAGGATACTAGCAACCGCTTGAAACCTCCGGAAGATTCTCCCTTCAGATCGTCTTCCAAGGATGAGTCGTACACTGGAATCAGCAAACAAGACAACTAGTTTTAAAAGGGTTCGTTTATCAATAGCGCACGATTATACTGATTAAAATATTGGAGCTAATTGCCTAATTGTACTATCTGTTTATACTGATTAAAATAGAGAGGTTAGTTGATGACATGGATTTTCAGAACCATTACCTGCTGATGAGAGCAAATAAACTTGAAACAGCTGTCCAGGTATGTTCTGATATTCATGTACATCTAGTACAACTTCTCACTTTTTTGTTTATACTGATTAGCTCAGTGCTTAAGCTCTCGCTTGCCATGGGGAAGGTCCCGGGTTCGATCGCCCTGCCGGCAAAATTTGCATTCTTAATTTGGCCCCGGATTACAAAACGATTTTGTAATTAAAAATTAATATTGATCTTTTTTATTTTTTTGTACCTACTTCTAAGTTTAAAATTTGCATTCTTAATTTGGCCCCGGATTACAAAACAATTTTGTAATTAAAAATTAATATTGATCTTTTTTATTTTTTTGTACCTACTTCTAAGTTTTTTTTAATTTATTGTTATTAATTTTTTGTTGATGATTGTTTTGTAAAAAAAATAAAGTGTAATAATAATAATAATATCTCCTTATTTATACTGCCCGATTAAGACTATTAAAGTCCCATTATTCCAGCAGTAAGCCCAAGACATATTATTATGTGGTAAAAATCCCAAATGGGAGGATAACTTGTGTCATGTCCCGGCTGGGTTTCGAACCCACGACATCTGGAACCTGTGGATTCACAGAGTGCCGCCTTTACCACTGAGCTACCGGGACATCTTAAATAAATAAATGTGTAAATAAATAAATAAAAAAGGACAGTGTAAATAAATAAATAAAAAAGGACAGTGTAAATAAATAAATAAAAATATATAAGGGCGGGGTTATTGGCTCCGGCAATCTCTTCCACCCAACCCTACGTCACTCACGGCTCTGGTAGACCTCGGCGATGGTCCGGATCCCATAGTTGCTGAGGGTGCTGAGGATCTCCACAATCGCCTCCTCGTCGGTGCCCACGCCACTCATGGCGTCGTGGAGTTCACGGGCGTACAGCTCCGGCAGTGGCGTCATGAGAGCCACAATGGCGTCCTCAAAGTTGCCGCCTAGCTCACTCTTCAAGTCGTCAAGGAGGTCCTGGGAAATAATCGTGTCGCAATTCTTTATTATAAAAATACTGCTCAAACTCTTATTGCTATGTGGTCAGTTGGTCACATACTGAAATAAAAATTTCTCCAATTGTCAGAAATCGTACGAACTATCCCTATTAACTTTGGTTACTGGATGACGGGTCCACACTAAGCGAACATTGTTAGCTAACAATGTTCGCAGTGTGGACCCGGCATTAGAAAATGTTTTTACGACTTGTTTGAAATAACATTGTTAGCGAACATTGTTCGCGAACATTGTTAGCTAACAATGTGCGCTTAGTGTGGACCCGTCATGGAGAAAGTAATGGTCGTAATGGACTACCCAAAGTTAATGGGAGTCATTACTCCCATTAACTTTGCACAATAAACAAGCCTCCATATTGCAGGATAAACAGAGTATTTTTTTTTTTTTTTTTAAGCTTTATTAGGTAGAACAAAAATATATACAGTAGAACACAATGAAATATAAAGAAAAGCAAAAAGATTAAACTAATATACAAGAAGGAAAAAAAAAGAGAGAAATGTCCTACCTAATGGGCGGGGTTATTGCCTGTGGCAATCTCCACAATACAATACTAGTATTGTATTGCATGAACCTTATCCAGCCTGAGTTGGACCAGTACGACGAAACTTGGTGTATAAAATGTATTGAATCAACCTCACCCAGCCTGAGTTGGACTGGTAAGACGGAACTTAGTGCATAAAGTGTATAACCTCACCCAGCCTGAGTTGGACTGGTAAGACGGAACTTAGTGCATAAAGTGTATAACTTCACCCAGCCTGAGTTGGACTGGTAAGACGGAACTGAGTGCATAAAGTGTATAACCTCACCCAGCCTGAGTTGGACTGGTAAGACGGAACTTAGTGCATAAAGTGTATAACCTCACCCAGCCTGAGTTGGACTGGTAAGACGGAACTTAGTGCATAAAGTGTATAACCTCACCCAGCCTGAGTTGGACTGGTAAGTTGGAACTCACCTTTCCATAGAGCGTCTTGAAGGCGTCGCTAATCTCAAGTCGCTGCTGGTTGGATCTCTTGGCGAGAACATCGATGATGGCCTGTTCGTCCGTTCCAAATCCCTTCATGGCGGCCCTGAGGGTTTCCGCGTCAGCATTGGGGTCGAAGCCGTCATAGGGGACGACGGTGGGGAGACACTGCTGAAACAAACATCGATAGGTTGAGCCTAAGCTAGAGTCTAGTCTACAGTACTGCTTGGGCCGCTCAGCCATCGCTCTCGTCTGCTAGAGTTGCCTCTGAAACAGAAGTTCCACAGTACCATTTTAAGTGTGATATGAGCTCTGTATTAGATTTAAAAGAAATCATAATAATAATAAAAATAACTCTTTATTGACAAGAATAATATTGACAAAGGGCGCGATTATTGCCTGAGGCAATCTCTGCCATCAACCCAATCATATATGTAGCTCCACAGTAAGTTAATGTGGGTAGCTGGTACTTATTCCAAACAAATGAACAATAAAACCTCCTTCCTGACTATCTCTGAATCAGGACGTTGAAACCTGATGGAATCAACTGGTCACAATAGATCTAATTAGGTTGCAGCGTTAATTGTAAGGGTTTCAATTTCCAGGTCAAATAATAATAATAATACCTCAGTAGCTTGATCGATAACGTGGCGGACTTGTAACCTGGAAGTCGGTGGCTCAAGTTCCGGTTTCAGCGTAGATTTAGTGAAGCGAGTTTGAGGTGTAGGTAATAAAAAAAAAGAAGATAAAGATACATACAAATGTCCTAACTAAAGGACGGGACTATTCACGTGATTAAAGCAACTACTTTTTTAAATAATAATAATAGGTAAATGCCCAATAGTTTTCAAAGTAACGCAACCCGATTAGAAAACAAGAGGAGTAAATTTTATTAACCACGTATGGGTTCGAACTCACGATGCTGACGCGCGACGGTTACCTATCCATGCGTGTCAGTCAATCGACAGACGGGTTTTTCCATGCTACATTGAGTGAACTAATCTACTTACCAGCAACTAGATGAGGAGGAAATACCGGCTTTGTATTAGGGAATACCATCGCAAAATAGAAAGGAAGCTTTCCATATGTAAGTTCTATGCAGTCAGCAAACCAACACTGCATCTAAAAAATCTTACAAAAAATAAAACTTCTGATGTAATGAATAATATTATTCCGTATTTTACTGAAGATACAACAGAAAATGTATGTAATCCTATAGCATGTACTGATAGCAGAATATAAGAGAAATACCGGTTCTGTATTAAGGAATATTATCGCAAAAAGAGAAAGTGCAGACTGTCTACAGTGTCTGCGCTTTCCATTTCTATAGGTAATCATATGCAGTAAGGATCTGACATTGCATCCGTAGCATGCACTGATAGCATAACACTGTCGAACCCAGATAGGTATAAGAGAACTGGATAGAAAAATAGTCCGATCAAATTTACTTCTCTATAAGAAAAAATAACCTCTTTATAAGAGAAACCTGGATATTAAGGGCGAAAGCGTCGGTTTTCCCTATCTTACACAGTTCGCAATCCGTGACTTAGCGCGTATTACACAGAGGTATTACAAAAACTTTTATTAATTCCACCCTAAGAGCAAAAAAATACAAGTCCCTTGAACTCTCTTACCTATTTCCAGGTTCGACTGTATACGATAAATACTGGCATTGTAATAGTGACATATTTGTGTTAATCACTTTCGTGATATCACAACTCCTCAGACTCGCTTTGCTAAATCCACGCTGAAACCGGGACTTGAACCACCCACCTCCAGGTTATAAGTCTGCTGCCTTATTGATGAAGCTACTAAGGTTGGTTGCATTGTATTATTATTATACAACACTTTATTAGATAATTGGACATTATGTACATACAAATAATTATTTTAACAATGTAAAAAACGGAAACAATATATAAAATAAAAACGAAAAAGAATAGAAAATAGAAACATAATATGTCCTAACTAAAGGGCGGGGTTATTGGCAATCTCTTCGGGTTATTGGCAAAGGGCGGGGCCTATGGCAATCTCTTCCACCCTTTAATGGAGAATTCCACGTCTTCCATTGTAATGGAGAATACCATCGCAAATCAGACTGTCCATACACTATCCATATGTATAGGTTCTATGCAGTTAGCAACCGATACTGCATTCATAACATGCACTGAATGCAACTCAGTTCAACTCATAGTCAAGCGGTAATTTGATTCGTTCTCCTCTCACTGCTACAAAACATTTCACGGAACCCATTGTCTGATTTCGCAAGCGTCATAGTATCCTGACGACCTTGTTGAACATTATTTAGCTACCCATCATACACCAGCCCGTGGAAACTCCTAGACAAGTGGTCACGCTGTTAGAAACACGCGGTGGTTCCAAAGCCCCCGCACATTTCATAAAAACCTTTTTTAATTTTTTATGGTGAACGCCGGCTACTCGACTCATAAAATTGACCATGCAGATGAAAGCGACGACTCAAATAAAAAAACGTCTCTGTAACTTCGAAGGGTATTCTAGGCGGTGTTTTAACCCTCCATTTGTTTGAAACTCACAAACCAGCTACCCACATTAACCACTACCGGCCTAGGTTGGGACGGGATAGCCAGGATCCACCAAAAATCAAGTAATCTCAGCGAACCCAGGACCTTCTGCATGGTAAGCGAGTATCTGTTAGTTAGCCTTAGCTTAGGAGATGTAAACTATGTAAAATTATTTTGAAATCAATAAAGTACTCAATTCAATCGTACCACAGAGTTTATCTTGCGCTGAATAAAACATTATCTTTTTTTTTTTAAGTGGGGTTTAACGTCGCTTTCAACTGCCATGGTCATATCACGACCGGGGTTTTACCCTCCATTCGCAGGAAACTCACAAACCTGCTACTCACATTGACCTCACCCAGCCTGAGTGGGGCTGGGAAAAGCCAGCGTCACGAGAATTAGAATTTGAATGGTCACCCATCCAAGTCTTAACCTCGCTGGATGTCGCTTAACTTCGGTGTTCTGAAGGGAACCGGTGTATTCAACATGCCATCGACGCTGGCTCAAACATAATCTTTATTTTAGTACGAACGTCAAAAAAGTCTATGACAGTTGGTGGAATTTCTAAAGGTCAGGGACTTCAGCTTTGAGTTCTAGGTCAGTCAATTCATATTGAATGAGGAACAAAATAATACCTAACCTGCAGCAACTTCTTCCTTCGCTTTCGTAGTAAAAAAACTACAGCGTCCACTTCTGTTCAATGCCAAAGTTTGGCATTGAGCAAAGATGATAGTCGATTATTTCCCACACTTTTGGTTCACTGAATTAAACTTGGTACAATGAAGGAATGTCTAGAGTGGTCTCACACTAATTATTCAAAACCAAACTTATAACATTATAATGCACCCGAAACTCGGGACTTGAACCATCGACCTCCATGTGACGAGTCCGCTGCCTCACAGGTCAGTATAATCAGAAAAGTGAGATGTTGTACTAGAGGTTCAGCTACTGAGGTATGTTCTAAGTATGAGTAGGCAACAGGGATCAAAATTTGGACACAAGACATCCTTGACCTACAAGGAATGGTGTGATACTACTGATCACTGATGTACATTTTGTATGATTGTACACAAGGCACGAACTCTTAAGAGCTATTGATAAGGAAACTCACTCATACAATACTGCCCAGAGCCCATAGTATTTTTATATCACCTTGTTTACTGCCGAGATAAGACCAAAATGTGTCTTTTACACGTATCAAGGTCCGTTGCAAAACAGTTTCCATCATACATATTTGTTATAAACCCTAGTTATCATATTTGTTATCACAAAATAATCAAACTCGCCTTAGTTAATTTTTTCTCATACGTGGGACTCGAACCACCGACCTCCAGGTTACAAGTCCACCGCCTTATCGATCCAGCTACTGAGGTCGGTATTCGTATAATAATAATTAATAATAATAGGAACATAAGATCGGCAGAAGTTGGTCACACATATTGTGACGTTGCGATGAGTCATATATGAAGAATTCGAGACTTATCCTTGACTAGATAGATGCTAGAATCAAGAAGGTTGCTGATTATTATCTAGTTCTACTAGAACTATAGGAATTAAATATGAGAACTGAACTCTATGCTCTGATGAGAGAAATGGAAACAAAATCAGAGGCCCATCCCTGGGTTTGTGAACAACCGTCTCTAACAGATGTACCTAGGTAAGGTAACGTATACTTTTGGCAATTGTTAATAGAAATAGTAAGTAGTACAATAGAAACCCTTTCTGAAGCATTACTTTGACCTTTCTCAATAATCTCAATATATAATTTTTGAAAATATAAACACATACACGACCGGCAACATTAAATTTACAGTGAGTGCAATGGAGGGATCGATTCACTGGTGTGAAAACTAAATCCTTAAGTTGCCCCACTGGGTGGACATGGACAACCAATTCACTCCTTGTAAACTCATTTGTTTAACTGGTGGGACAACCGGTCCATTTCGTGCAAGCTCATTTGGGACAAATTAATTCCATTTAAGGTCTATTTCGTGCAAGCTCATTTGTCCCGCCGATGGAAAACTCATTTGTCTAACCGGTGGGACAACCGGTACTTTCCGTACAAACCAATTTGTCCCACCGATGTCCCATAGTGGGACAAATGAGTTGTGTTATTTTTATATTCGGAATGGCTTAAAACCATCTTTATTAATTGCGTACTTACCTGGGTTGGGTAGTATCTTGCCATTTTCAATCAAATTGCAGGACGCTGGAAAATAAAAATAATTACAAATTACAACTCAGAAAATAAAAATAATTACAAATTACAACTCAGAAAATAAAAATAATTACAAATTACAACTCAGAAAATAAAAATAATTACAACTCAATTTATTTTGTTCCGTGTAGGCTTTAACGAGTACCTACCTAGCTTGAGTTTACACATTGATGTAGAATAATAAATTGTATGGTTAGAGTAATGCGGTAAAGTATTTTTTTTTCTTCCTTATTGGTATTAGTTGCGGCTGTGAAGCCTGGTACGGCCATATGGGTAATAAAGAGAGTGTCAATAACTGTCAATAAATTGAAAAAAAGAAAGAAAAAAAAGGAATATCCTTTTAAAATTTCTAAAACTAAACTATGACGTACGAATTAATGAGTAGGTAAGGAGTTAAAATTGGATATTTAATAAATACGAAAAAGTAGTATCAATAAGTAGAGTTTAACATTTGATCAATATTATTTAAATTTCACTCACTAATATTATTATTATTGGTTAGTTACTCACTGAGGTAAAGAATAACGGGAGATGGTAAGTTACAACGTTCTGCACTCGAAGCACTTCAAACGAACAGTAATATATTTAATTGCTCCAAAGATTTGAGTATCTTATCGGAAGACGTACAGTCTAATGAATTAATCAAGGTTTAAATCCACTGGTAGACTGTGAGTTTATAATGAGTCACTCTGTGACGTGTGACGTAGTCATCAACTCGTGGTTCTGGCTTGAGTACTTATGTGTATCGTCAACAATAAATTTAAAATCCGATCTTTTTTTTTTTATTTGGGCTTAACGTCGCTTACAATTGCATGGTCATATCATGACGGGGGTTTTACTCCCCATGCGCTGGAAACTCACAAACAAGCTACTCACAACAACCTCACCCAGCTTGAGTAGGGCCGGGAATAGCCATCACGAGGATTCAAATTAGAATAATCACCCATCCAAGTCCTAACCTCGCTGGATGTTGTTTAACTTCAATGACAGATCGAGAACTGGTTTATTCAACGTGTCATCGACGCGGGCTAAATCTTGAATTGACTTCGATGTAGGTCATTCCGACGGTTTACGTCAACATCTGACTTGCAGAGTAATTACATATTAACAAATTTAATATGAACTATAATGATGAATCAATGGACACTGATTCATATCAGACAGCGATAGTATTGAACCAAGACGCCGAGATTCAGAATAACTGAATCAGTTGAACGAATAATGAGTCTTATGATTCAGGGCCTGAACAAATTAATATTAATACCTACCATTCGAGTATAGGTATTAATTAAGTTTATTATTAATTAACATGAAAACCGTTACAGTATAAGGAAACCTAACAGGGTTTAAAAGGAGATAAGGAATCAAGTTACAAACACACCAAACCGTCTTCTACATTTTGTTTTCCACCGCAAAGTTTTTTGGAAATTTAGAACATCGCTAATGTACCCTTTATAATAAAATACAAAGTTGCTGAGGAGGCTATGAAACGTCCTGAAATATGAAAAAAATTGAAATCCGATTTCTAATATTAGAAATTTCTCGGAAGTAAAACGCATCAACACCATGCAAAGTTTTCCGCCTGTCCCCTAACAAAAGTCTTGTCATCTCTCTGACAGCGTCGATGGCGGGTTGAACGCACTGGTTCCGTAGGATCACCGAAGGAACGTCCAGCGAAGAGAAGACTTCGTGTTGTGTATTCCGGCCCAACCCAGGTTGGGTGAGGTTAATGTGGTTGAGGTTTGTGAGTTTCCTGTGAATGGAGGGTAATACTCCCGTCGTGTATGACCACATGGAGTTGAAAAACGAAGTTGAAAAAAAAAAGAAAAAAAAAAAAAAAAAAACTGTCCTCTCTCTCATTATGATTATAATAAAATTATGATCGAGCCTGTGTCAGGAACTGTGGAGCATTGGAGGTAGAGCGGAATTTTATCTTTCTACTAGTAACTAGAATGATAAAATATGTCATTCTGCCAGAATGATGAATTCTCACTTTCCACTTTCCTATAATAATCAGGTTGTGGTGACTCATTCAACTGAGATGGGATTGCCCCAGGCCCTACCACTTCAAGTATGATAGGGACCTAATATGTAGGGTCTTTAAAGCAAACCAAGTAAATTAGGTATATAGCCCAAATATACCTACGTCCTATACCATGTACAATACATTAGAGCAGCGGTCGGCAACCTTTTGAACTACGCGGACCCCTAGCTTATCTCGAAATTTTTTAAGGGACCCCAACATTACCAAAGGGGGGGGGGTATGAAAGAAAAGTAGTTAGGGGGAAGTAGGGTACTTCGGACTATTTATGATTCGAGTTCATGAGCTATTTTTTTTCTCCTTTTTTTAAATCCTGAAATGGCTTCGAGGACCCCCAATTTAGCTCTCGCGGACCCCCGGGGGTCCGCGGACCCCAGGTTGCCGACCGCTGCATTAGAGTACCTATAACGTATGTACTTGTACAATTGTACATATATGTTAATTATAAATGTGGAATATTTATAGAAAGTTACATATGTTTATATAAATAGACTATAGATATCCTGTTATCCTGTACTACACGTTACCATAAATAACTGGGTGAATGACCATCAAGTAATGTCAGCAATCTATGGTGTCACATTTTGGTCTTGTTATAAATTAGATCGGCGGCCTACATGACGTCAAGGCTTTCAAGAGTCCTATTTATCATGCTGTTTATTTTTTTGGTTTGACGTCGCTTTCAACTGCAGGGTCATATCACGACGGGGGTGTTACCCTTCATTTGTTCGAAATTTATAAACCTGCTACCCACATTAACCTCACCCAGCCTGGGTTGGACCGGAATGCCAGCATCACGAAATCTTCACTTCGCTGGACGTTGCTTAACTTCGGCGATCTTACGAGAACTGGTGCATTCAACGCGCCATCGACGCTCGCTCATGCTCTGTTTTGAGTTGTAATCAGATAAGGCAAGTAATAAGGAGCATAGAGTCTTTAAATTTTCAATTTCTTTTTAATGATAATTATTAGGACAATCTCTGTTCCAAATTTCATATCTCTATGATCAATTGAATAACCGAAGATATGAGGGTGTGAAAAACCGGGTGAATTGGTTCGTGTAAAGATACACTGCCGTGCTTGCTGGAACTTGGCCTGGTGCACTGCCGTGTGCTCAGATAGCTTATTATTGCATTGTGTCTATTATTGAATTGGTGTTCCGTATTTTTCCTTATGGGTGGGTATTAAATAATGAAATTTGATGTTGGTATATGCTTTCCATTTCGACATTTTGTATCCAAATACTGATTCTAAGTTTCCTATAATACTAACCTAAATTATAGGTGGAACATTTGCGTGACATGTGGACATTGAACAGAATGTGACATTTTGAAAAGAAGAGCAGTTAGCGTGTCGGGAAGTTTAATTAAGAATTGGGCTGTGGAATGGGTCTGATTAAAAACACGGTCAAAATATCAAGTGTGTGTGCCTAATACATAATTATGTATGTACAGTAGATACGTAAATCCCTCACCTTAAAAACACCCATGTATCAAAATTCTATATTTCTATCCAAATACTGAGGATTCGAATCACTGAAGTTAGGCAACGTTGAGCGAGGTAAGAACTATAGGTGACCACTCAAATTTGAATCCTCGTGATGTTGGCTGTTCCCGACCAACTCATTATAACCTGGTAGTTTTAAGTACTTCGATGATAAAATTCACTTCACCTGGCAATTAATATCGTGAAGTTGGTTGTGTGATAAATTTATTTATTAGCATGATGTCGAGAAAGCCATTAGTTTTCCTCGTAACAAAATGAACGTGATGTCCTATACAATAAGGCAAGTAAGTGAGATCTATGCATTCTTTTCTGTTACACAACAGAGTCAGTAACAAACCATATTTTTAACATTGAAAAAATTAACAAAAACCTGACAATGAAACTTCAGAGGCCAGCCTCCGTGGAGTGACGGTCAATGTGTGTTGCTGGTACGATTCCCAGCAAATGGAGGGTAAAACCCCCGTCTTGAATAGCTCTCTCAAATCGGGACATTAAAACCAAATAGGTTATAATAGATCTAATTAGGTCGCATTGTTAATTGTAAGGGTCTCAATGAAAACCCCTGAAACCAGGTCAGATAATAATAAAATTGAGAAAAGGCGGGGTTGCTTCAAGTTTTCAGGTCGTAAAGACTATGACAGAGGCACCTATTAGCTATACTTTCTATACAGAGCTCTTTTAGTGAGGAAGTTTGAAGTGGGATACCATGACCCAGATAGTGAAAAACACAACACCTAAGTATAAGTACTAGACGTAATAGTTTTGGGATAACAATACCACTGGAGGGATAAATTGAGAGTATATGGAGCAAGGGAATTGTAAATAGGTCAGCATATACATTACCCACTGGCATGACTACAACCCGCGACCAGGAGTACAATAACATTATCGCTCTATTTATAACTACTGCTCGATTAGGACTAATGAGTCCCATTTTGAGCCCAAAACGTATTATTATGTGGTCACAATCCCAAATGGGAGGATAACTTGTCATGTCCCGGCTGGGTTTAGAACCCACGACCTCTGCATTACCAGACAGACGCCTATTTCTCTGAGCTACCGGGATGAATAGTTGTGTAATTGAAGTTAAAAAGGAGGTGGTACATGTATTGTACATAATATATACTTCACCATTTGCGGAGTGGAAGAAGAAGAAGAAGACGAAGAAGAATTCTCTGTATTTGGTAAGAAAAAAACTTATGTACCCAAAGTTTAACCACTTATATGATTCTCATCAGTCTTATGAAAATACACAAATGCATATGTATATCTGTGGTACCATATCAACTTTTAGTTAAAATCGGCCACACCCTGCGGTCGCCGTCCTTTTGGATTGGTGAACGATACAAAATAAACTTCATATGAAAAAAAACCCTAAAGAATAAAGGTTTAATTAGATCATTTTTTTTTTAACTCGAACTTTTTGGAACCCGGACCAATTTATTGGTATTTGGGGGGGAACCGTTCGACTAACTTTTTTACTGTTCATTTTAGATCGGGGTTGTGACAAATCACATCCAATGATTTTGAGGTATTGATTACGAATTTTAGATTAATTTCTAGTTAATTTTTTCCGTTGAGTCACCAGTGGTGCACTTTGACTTATTTTTGAGTAAAAAGGAATGTTTGTGTGGTTTCACACCAGTTTATTTCTTATTGCGTCGTCCCATTTCGTTATAAAAAGGTAAAAATGTAATATTCATGTAATAATACTGATATTTACTCATTGGTAAACGTATACGGATGGACATAATCATGTAAATAACACAAGTAAATAGTCGGCGCTGCCACAGTTCTTCGTCAAGGACATCATTTTCAGATCCACTTACGTAACATTAGAAATACAAATAATCATAATAATACAACACACAATTTACACTCTCCTGATGGACAAACACCACATTCATCTGTAGTTATTTGAGCAACTCATAAAATATAAGGTAGAAAATAATAATATATCTACTGCCACACTAAGGGCGAAATCACTGGACATAGTCGAAATCACAAGACATGACTAAGCACTAGTTTTCCAGATACGCAAAATCTAGACTTGGCTCTCTACAGCAGAGGTATTACAAAAACGTTTTTTAATTCAGCCCTAGGACCGATAAGTCCCATTATTCCAGCAGTAAGCCCAAGATGTATTATTATGACGTCAAGATCCCAAATGGGGGGATAACTTGTTATATGACCCACGACACAAGGACCATACTTCATAGAGTGGCCCTTAGTGTGGGATGGCGACAGCCAAAAGAAACTAGCATAAGTTCGGTGAAAAATATTATGAATTATGTAAACTGTCATTTTTATTTATATTTGAACCATTTACTTGTCATGTATTAAATAAATAAAATGTCCTCTGGTTTCGAACCCGTGACCTTTGGATTACCATCACACCACTGCACTCGGCACCGAGGTGACTCATGCTGTAGTTATCAGAATAGGAGAATCCCATGGATTCCATCTTTAGTGAAAAAATCCGACCGAAAACAATAACGTAAAAATGATATTCATTCCTACTATCCTAGAGGCAAGTTTGCGTGATACATACGTGGTCATTGGGCGGTGACATTTTGAAATGAGGAGAGCACTTTGCGTGTGAGAAGGTTGATTATAAATGAGTAAATGGCATTACTGTAGACAAAGCTGTCCCCCACCGGCCCGCCCTGGAGTCGACTCTGCAATATGTTTCTAATAAGTACCAAGAGATACCGGAAACAGCTCACTGCTCAATAGGAAAACTCCCAAAACTGATATAACTTGATGACACGGTAATCTATTGAATAATAAATATCAGATTGTACTTAAAATTAAATTAAAAAAAAAAACAAAACATTACGAGGTGTTTTGATGAAAGTCCATCTTTCGAATCTAAAACAGCAGAAACTTATCTACAATACAACGTAAAAAGAAAGCGGTAATCATTAATCTTGGAATTAATGCTGTAGGAACTACCTGCACAATTTTAATCTTAATTCAGAAACACCTCCAATAATTAGGCTTGATGCAATCATGCTGTACTTACCGAAGAAACTAATATATGGAGAAAAAAATATTTATTGATAAAAAAAACTACAGAATTCTTTTTAAAAAAATCTTCGCGAATTTCTGGCAATGTCTAGACCGGCAAATTCCGTTGAGACAGACAAACACTGAACTGAATGACTGAGTGAAGTTGTACAGAGAAAATATATTCCTAGTGGTGACGCCACCAGAACATACCATATGAAATGTGCAAGACATCTGCGCTTGTGCAATCTTCTTTGAATGGAATTATTGGCATTCTTCACGCTGGTAGAGACAGTATCGGAGACACTGAGAGGTACCGGGTTCAATCCCCGTTCAAGAGAAAGAATAGAAGACGCCAGGATTCTTTGCATTTCTTTTTAATTCAGTGAACGCACGACTAGCTCTGTTGTAAGATACTCGCTTGCCATACGGAAGGTCCCGGGTTCGAACCCCCGAGCGAACAAAAAAATTGTATTCAAAATTTAGTTACAGCTGTTTGTAAGGGATACCTTAAGGTGCGCTCGTGTTGACCCAGCACCTAATGGGAAGTATTGTGTCACTTCTCGCCCATCAGAGAGGAGGCATACTACGGAATGGGCAAGCTACAACACAGATCACAAAAAGACTGTGACACACTCATCACTCAAAAAAGTTCAATGGGTGTCACACTGACTTATCACTGGCTGGTCCCGGGTTCGATCCCCGGCACAGTGCTTGGAAGACGGGTTTTACTTTTTCTCACCCTTATTCTACCAGCACATATTCCACAAACATATACCAAGACTCTGTAGGTTAAGTGGTAGAAAATACTTTGAGCATTAATCTCGCCTGGTGGTTAACTTATTGTACCTTCCGCTATAGAGTATTATTATATTATCTTTTCTTTTGGTTGAAAAACCTGATATCAAGAAAATTAATATTTCGTAAGAAATATTTGCTCGACGTAGGAATCGAGCTGACCCCAATGGCTTGAATTTGAAGACACGATTGCACTATCCTCTGAGAGTCATTTCTACTGTTCACTTTTATTATTATGTATATATAAATCTTTATAAGGAAGACAAGGTAATGTACAATATTTACAGTATAAAATTAAGAAGAAGAAAAAAAAATAGATTGATAAATAAATAAAAAATGTGAAAAACTGGGTTGGTCAAATTTTCGACTAATACAATACTTTCTTTATTATATAGGATAAGGAAAGTAAAAAAGGAAAAGAATACTAATGTCCTAACTTAAGGGCGGGGTTATGGACTGCGGCAATCTCTTCCACCCAACCCTTGCCTTTCAATTTTATTGTAAAAAAAGATTCATATTGTATGTGTACAAACTTATATACTAACTATCAAATTTAAGTTTTATATAAGTGATTTCTGTTATTTTACTCTGGAAAGTCAATCTATCTTTGAATGCACACTACACTCATCATTGAAAGATACCATGGACCCTTCTCCCTCCATAGGGGATGACCCAGAGCCAACAAGTCTACATTCATTAACCTTAGAACCTTTAAAATATGTGACAAAATATAATAAATAAAAGAAATCACGCGAATGACTTTTAAAAGTTACAGCAGTAATTAAAAAAAGTCATTCTGTCTCTCTTGAACACTATGACGACATGATATTGATTTATGTGACACAGTTTCCCAGTAAAATAGAACAATGTCCAGACAACTTTCTACAGGATGACCTAATTAACCTATATTCTCACGAATATAAAGAATAACCTAGATATTAAATATCACCCACCTCCGTGGTAGAACCCTTTTGTCTCCTAAACCTAAAGTTGCAGGTTCACAAAGTAACAAAATAAGAAAGTATATTGGTTGGACTTCTCCTCATATTTGGTTATGAAAAAATAAAATAAAATTATTTTCATTGCAACTTTTTCTGGAGGAGAAATCATTTGCCCGTTTCTATTTTAATATTAGTGTGCTTGTCCCCACATTTATTCAGGCAATGTAACATACACCTAAGTAAAGTTATTGGACTTTCATAATGGTTTCAATTTAATTACTTCCGAGAAAATTTCTAATATTAGAAATCGAAAGTATTGTGTTCGTTTTTGTAAAAAAATATTTTTTTGCTCCGATTTTTAACATAATAATGTTTTTTCTTTGTGTTATAATGTCACAATTTAATTTTAATACCTAACACACAGATGATTTTTTTTTCTTCAATGAATGGTCTCATTGATGCGTTGGTTTGAATTACACAATGTATTTTGGGCATGATTGATGGTACAACGGTCACTGAAATATACTATTTAAGGAGAAACAAAAAAAAAAAAACAAAAGTCATGTATGAAATAATAAACATTTTATATTTATACTTCTAATTTCTCTGAGCTATGAGAGAAAAATAGATTGACTGGAACTAATTATTTTAGACCAACCATTAAGGACACCCGTGGAAAGAGACTTCATTTTGAACCCAGCACATGACCAGCGCTGTGCCTCATAACTGTATAACATACATGTAGTGGGCGTGGCCTGGGTGTTCATTGGGCGGGATAAACTCTTGACGAAATGAATCAGGGTGCTGCAAAGATGTATGTCAACAAGTCTGATTCGGTCATTATTCCCGAAAAACTTACATCAAGAAAAGTCTACCATGGTGACATAGATTATTGACCACCCAAGTTTTGAATACATCCGTGCTTAACTTTGCGATTCACGACCGACTGACAGCCATATTTATGAACAGAAAACGCCGTCTAAGCATTGTCTCAAGTATGATTTCTTTTAATATTATTGGCCAATAACTTGCTTGAAACATTGCTCAGCCAAAATTCGCTGTCCATAAATACGGGTGTAATACTCCTGACCTGACCGACTTTGCTGGATTAGGTGAATCAGAAACGAGTGAAAGCCTCCGTCCGTCCTAGGCCATGAAACTGAGGAAAGTATCAAGCTCGCCGGGAGGCGAGCGCTCGTCAAGTAGCGCCAGCCAATCGGCCTATATTAATTATTTGTTATCAGGTTCATATTAGAAATCCAAGTAATGTTAGGTATATGTAATATAATATAAAAACTATGGATTCTTAAGTCGAAAAGTGAGTAAAATTTAAAGAATCCATAGTTTTATATTATATTACATATACCTAACGGCCTATATTAACACGAATATCGCGAATATGAACGACAAGACTCAGGCCGTAGCTAGCTGCGGTTTCTCTCCCCCGGGCGGGGGCGAGGAGGCCTCCTTGATGAGCGCCACATCAGGGGCGGCCTCCGCTTGCGTCTTCTCCTCCGGCGGGGGGGCGGGCTGGGGGGCAGGGGCGGGCTTCACGAAGGTCCGTGCCATGGGCGCGGGGGGCGGCGCCCACTCAGGGATGATCTTGTCGTGCACCCGCCAGGTCCCGTACTGGTTGGACACATGCTTCTCGAACACCACATACTCCAGCACGTCCTTAGCCAGGATCTCGCTGCCGTGCATGAGGCGGCCGAACCGGTCGTAGATGGCGAGAACCTGGGGGGAGGAACCGGTGTAGAAACATTTTTTTTTATTTTTAAAGCTTTATTAGGAGGACAAACAGGCAACAGTATAAAATTAAGAAAAAAAAAGAAAGAAAAAAAAAAAAAAAAAAAAAAAAAAAACAAACAAATGACAAAATAAATAAGTAAAAAAGAAAAGAAAATAACAATAATGTCCTACCTAAAGGGCGGGGTTTTTGCCTGTGGCAATCTCAGTATAAAATAACAGTATAAAATTAAGAAAAGAAAGAAAAAAAAAACAAACAAATGACAAAATAAATAAGTAAAAAATAAAAGAAAATAACGATAATGTCCTACCTAAAGGGCGGGGTTATTGCCTGTGGCAATCTCTTCCACCTAACCCTTATTGTTAAGTGGCAGAGAATGCCTAAGGCATTAACTTCGCCCCGGGTTATAAAACAATATTGTAATTAAAAATTAATATTGATCTTTATTATTTTTTTTTGTACATATTTCTAAGTTTTTTAAATTATTGTTATTAATTCTTTGTTGATGATTGTTTTGTAAAAATAAATAAAGTGTAAATAAATGAATAATGAACGTGCACTGGTAGTCGAGTGTTTAACGCGCTAGTCTGGTAATCCAGGTAGCGTAGGGATCCGTTGGTTCCAATTCCACTCAGTGCATGAATATTCCCTCATTAATTTGAGTTTGTGACCACATAACAATAAGATTCTGAGGGTTAGGTGGTAGAAAATGCATTGAGCATTAACCTCACCTAGTGGTTACCTTCTACTAAAGAGTGTTATTATCTTATTATTATATAGTTAATAGTTTTTGTAATACCTTTGTAGAGCTAAGTCTAGATTTTGCGTAGTGTCTTAGATGTGGAAAACTAATGCTCAGTCATGACATGAGTTTTCGATTTTGTCTGTTAATTTCGCCCTCGGTGTGCACGTCTAGTATTCCAGCGAGCCGTGGATCTTAACCAATGTATGTATAGATTTTTCCTGGAGGGTAATACGCCCGTCGTAATAACGTTAAACCCAGAATTAAGTGATTTTATTACCTGCTGACTTTTTTTTGTAAGATCCCTCCATCCACCCCTGTTGGGCGATTGAAAGGGGGCACCTGCTGGCAATAGCCTCAATCCCCCATTCAAACCTCCATACAGTCATCTTACTTTTTTATTTATTTTTCTATTACCTGCTGACTGTGGAACCTCACTGTGATCTGCGCGAACTGATTCTCCTTGGACACAACCTCGGAGCAGCGAACATGAGCGACGCGGGGCGACTCCACCGACTTGATGTACTTCCAGTGAATCGTCTTGTTCTTGATGTTATCAATCACCTGATTAAAATAGAGAGGTTAGTTGATTAAAATAGAGAGGTTAGTTGATTAAAATAGAGAGGTTAGTTGATTAAAATAGAGAGGTTAGTTGATTAAAATAGAGAGGTTAGTTGATGACATGGATATTCAGAACTATTACCTGCTGATGAGAGCAAAATAAGCTCGAAACAGCTGTCCAGGTATGTTCTGATATTCATGTACATCTAATACAACTTCTCACTTTTCTGTTTATACTGACCTCCGGCAGAGCGCGCTCTGTGAAGTATTCGCTCATGACGTCACTGTCTGGCTGCAGCAGGCTCTCATAGGATTTGACGTAGAGCTCCGAGGCTAGGTCTATGAAGGTGGGATACAGCTCGAACTCTGGCTCGTACTCGCGGATTCTCTTCACGTTTCGCCACGAGGTAGTTTTGTTCTTGATCAGCTCGAGCTTTTGCTTGGCGCCCTGGGGAAATTCCAATATTTTTATTTAAATGGCAGGTGTTGTAGTGGGCATTTCGAAAAATCCCGTCGTATTGCACATCTAGACTATAAGACAAAGCTACCTACCAAATTTCAGCTTCCTAGGACTTACCAGTTCGGAGAAACAGTGATGAATCAGTGAGTGAGTGAGTCAGTCAGTGAGTGAAACTCTTTTTATTAAGTATAGATTAACAATTTTGGATTTTTACAAAGGTTCTTTCCCTAAGCTAATGATAAAAGCTTCTATTACTTCCAATTAAATAATAATTGTAGCCAGCGTCGATGGCACGTTGAATACACCAGTTCTCATTCAGTCACTGAAGTTAAGCAACGTCCAGTGAAACTAGAACTGGATGGGTGACCATTCAAATTCGAACCTTTATGATTCTGGCTATTCCCGTCCTCACTCAGGCTGGGTGAAGTTAATTTGAGTAGCTGATTTGTGAGTTTCCAGCGAATGGAGGGTAAAACCCCCGTTGTGATATGACCATGCAATTGAAAGTAACGTTAAACCCAAATGAAAAATAATAAGAACACCTGTCCACTTTTTTTATTAGGTGAAAATAGTAATCAAATCAAATTATCTTGTTTCATTGTGCTCTCATAGTCAAATGAATAGTAAATATCACATATTATGAAGATCTTACAAAAAAATCTGTGTGTGTGTGTGTGTGTGAAAGAGAGAGGGAGAGGGAGGGAGGGAGGAGAGAGAGAGAGAGAGAGAGAGAGAGAGAGAGAGAGAGAGAGAGAGAGAGAGAGAGAGAGAGAGAGAGAGAGATACTAACAGCTGAATTTAAAGGTGAAATCTTGCCATCACCCTCAGGAGGCACATAGGGCTCAAATATTTCCGAGCTGCATGAAATGAAGTAGTACCGCTCTCTCCAAGGTCTGGGTGGTTGAAGTCCAAGTGTTTTGTATTTCGTACGCAACTCTTCGGGTGTCATTTCATCCATAGTCTTCTCTTTCTTTTGATAATCTGGGAGATCCACAGGTATAACCTAGAAAAAGATTTAAAATGACTAATATCAATATAGAATGCATTAGAGAATAAAAGTATACAATGCACATGACATATTAAGTACAAAAAATAAATAAAACTAAGTATAATTATTTGAGTATGTGCGAACTTGATGGACTTTATAAGTATTTTTTTCAGATATTATTTTTACTATGCAAGTACAATAAATTTCCCTTTATTATTTTGACATTAAAAGTGGGCTGAATTACCTTCTTACTAAAATGATTAATTTAAGTTCTGCAACATAATATCAGTTATAATTAGAAGTATACTAACTAACTTTTCAAATGACTATATGGAAAACCAAACTACTAGAACCCCAGAATCCATTGAATAATATATTATCCATAGATTTCTTCATCACAATACTTTCAACACAAAAGGTTAAACTGTCATGTTATGCTTAAAAACCATAAGATTATCTCAATCTTATATCATGAAATATTTAATATTATAATATAGTACCTTTTTAGTCCTTAAAAATTTGAACTTAGGATCCCAATGTTTTTGAATATATCTTTTTTGGATCAGTGCAATGGAGGAAGTACTGGTTGTGACTTTCATTAGTCTTGAACATAGAAGCTGAAAAAGAGAATGTTAAATTAGTATACAATCACATTATTTCTTGATATAAAATGATATATTTTTTTTTGTTAGGAAACAGAAGTTGACAACCAAATGTCATCTAATCCAAATCTAATATTAAAAAAATCTAAATGCACTAACTACAATGCTAGATGCAACTGAGGAGGATGGTTTTTGGGTGTGTTTTTGTCATTGTTGAACAAAGATATAAAACCATGTACCAAACAATTCATGGTCATATATTATTTAAAATACTTGTGTTTCTAGAAATATATTTTTGTTAAATAGAATTTAGTGTAAATGGGCTCCAATAGTTTTACCAAGCTTGGGACACAAAGCACTGGCCTCCAGTTTATAGTCTCTCTTCTTAATTATTAAGATAATGAGTTCAGTACTTTGTTTCATTCTAAGCATTTAGTGAGTTTCACAAAAAATTGGTTCTGAAATGACTATTGGCCATAATTATCATGGATGGACCCTCTGTTATAAAAAAAAAAAAAAAAAAAAAAATGGTAATTTAGTAGTTTGATAACTTTATTTACATAGTACTAATTTAACTCTGTTACAAATGGTATAAAGTAGCCTCCCTACAGCCTACATCCTAGACAAAGATAAGCCTCAACATTGACATATTAAGCTCCAAATGTTTCCCAACTTAGAGGCCTCAACCGCTAAACACGCAAGTATGTTAACAAAACCAAGCATTGCAATCATTGCTCAGATCTCAGAGTTATTTAAAACATGTATCACTAATTTTCTTAAAAAGCAGGCTTTTTATTCCTTAGAAGAATTTTTGAGTTGCAGCTTGAGTGATATGGTCTAACTCACAATTTACTTAGTTCTTAAATTTTATTATGTCTTCTTTTTCTTCCTCTACCCCATTTCTGTAACTGTATTTGACTTGTGTAAACAAATTTGTAAATTTGATGTACATCAATAAATAAATCTTATCTTAAGTCATTTAAAGGCAATGGCTTTTACAGTCCTACATGTCCTGCCTCTTTCCTACCAAACAAACACAATATAATCAATCAATTCTACTGTAATCTCCTCAATTTTTGCAGAGGTTGGGAGAGTTCCTCTTATACGCACAGCATTACCTTTCATCTGATTTGCAATCATGCAATGCTAGATGAGGTAATGCCAGTCAGGTCTCTGGACACACCAGTCAGCAGTGCTCATAGTTTGTTTATTTTAATTATTTATCAGTTTAGAACGGGGACTTACCTGGCATTGTGCTGCAGCCACAGTGTGTGGCAACATGATGGATATTGAAACTTTAATGAGACTTATCTTACTGACTGCAATAATCTGTTCCCATGGGTTGTGAAGCTCCTGTACTAGAATTACTTAAAGATCCTTATTTTTTCTTCAGTTTTCTCTGCGCCACCAAAGTACTTGGAGGATCTTATCTTATCCTTGTCAGTCACCATAAGATTTAACAAAAGACAGAACTGTCAACTACAGATGGGTCAGATGGAGAAATCTAATATTCAAATAATCCCGCTGTAAATGCAAACTGCAAAATAGGCCAGTAAATAAACACATTTGTTTGTGCATGAGATATTAGATTTTATTTCATAAATATAAATTATTATAAATAAGAGTATTTCGATGTTTTTTGAGGTTTGTTCGACACATAATCTTACGCCGAGGGAACTGGAGTTTGAAAACTTGAATTAAACACAATCTCAGCTTTATAATTATACAAGCTAAAAAAAGTATAATCATTTATATCTCGTGTTGTGCCTACGAACAATTCAAATTTTACGACGCTTTCACTGGTCTATTAAAGCAGTTTGCAATTTATTTCAGTGTTGCCAGAGCTAAAATCAAACAGATTTATTCAATAAAAAAATCTGTTTTCTTATCACTGGAAAAGTTGGAGGGAAGTTTTGAATTATTCAATAGTTTGGATTGGGAATTTGGGAAACTATTTTTAAAGATTGTGTGATCTTGGAACAAATTAATGATAATATTCACTTTTAGTTAGGTGTTTGAATGACGTAAATCACAAGTCAAGATGGGCAGGGACTACCAGACTCGTCTAAAAAAAATCCAAGGATTTTACTCAGTGTCAGCTGCAATGCATTACATAGAAAATTCTTTTCTTACACAGGTCAGTCAAATATTCTCTTTTTCCATTATGTAAAAACCAAATTTCTTAGTTCATGTACCTAATGTAACTCGCCGTTACGTAGCTAGCTGCTCATAAGCTATCAAATAATGATCTCTAAAATGGGTTGCATAGTCACTGACAGATTAATTAGGCATTAGCAATTTGATTTTGTATAAAGTTGATTGATTAAATCTGTTCATTAGCAATTATGCCCCTGGGCCCCCGACTTGTCAATTGATCATGGCTGGAGAAAAAGGTCCCAGGGGTGACATTTTAACTGTCTTGGGAGTAAGTTATGGTAAAGTGATACCCACTAATCATGGTAGATATGTAGGGAGAGAATAGGACCATGGGCTGTTCTTTATGAGGCAACTAACAGTACTAACAGAAGTTTGTAGGCATACATTATGTATTGCTAAACTGTTAGTTTAATGGGACTTCCTGTCTTGAGCCTACAGTCTAAATAAAGAACTACTACTATGCTATACTATACTATCTTTTAGTACAAAAAAATTGGATTGAACTAGTAAGTAACACTTTACCAGCCTTAACGAGCTGTTCACTTTAAAAAAAAGCTTGAAACAATTAATGAAGGATAAAGTCCTCATGTTGGTTGGTCCTGTATGAAATCATTCAGATAATTACTGTGGGTCAGTATGAGTTGGGAATAGTTGGTTTAAATGCCAAGCACTTGTTTGCCATGCAGAAGGTCCTGAGTTTGAACCCCACGCCAACAAAAATTTGAATTCAAAATTTGGTTACAGTTGTTTGTAAGGGATACCTTCCAGTGCGCTCGTGTTGACCCAGCACCTAAATACCTTTGTAAGGAATCTCTTCCCCGTCTTCTTCACAGTTTTTAACTTTGAAGACAGGTATACCTTCCTTTTTCCGTCTTCCGAAGACGGAAAAGAGGAGAAGAGAACATGATGGGAAATTTCGGCAAAGGAAAAAGAAATGAATCAGGAAAAGTCATGTTGGATTTTGTGGCTTCACAAGGTTTAAAAATTATCAATAGTTACTATAGTCACGAAGAAAGATGGACTTGGAAAGCCCCCAACCAAAAGACATTTGAAATTGATTATATTTTATCAAATAAACAGAATAATATCCAAAACTTTGAAATAAAAGACAACTTTAGATTTGATTCTGACCACCGGATACTATTTGTAACATTTATACCACACATTAAGAGCATTTACCATGAAAATAGAAATAAACACTATAGAATAAAGAGCTCGGTTGAAACTTATCAAACATTTCTAAAAGAGTTTACGCATGACATTTCTATAACACAACAAAGTATACAAGAAGTGTATGACAGTATCGAAACAAGTATAAAATTAGCAGTGAATAAAGAAAACGAAAAAGCAAGCAAAGAAAAAAGAAAATATAGTCCAAAAATTACTGAGGAAACAAAAAAGTTGATAGAGAAAAGAGAAAGACTAAACAAAATAATTAATAAAACAACAGTAGAAAAAATAGAACATTGTGAAATTAGAAAACTAACAAAGAAAAAAATTCGAGAAGACATAAATAAATACGAAGAAGATATAATAAATAGAATTATGGATACAACAGGCTCTACCAAACGAATCAGGAATGAAATATCAAACACAGAACTACATGGATTAACAAAATACAGAAAGAAGATAAAAATGTTACATATAATCGAGAAGAAATAGTAGAGGAAATAACGAAGTACTATGAGAAACTGTACGAATTAGAAGAACACACTGAAGAAATAGAGGAACCAGAAGACCAAGAAATGGAAAATAAGGAGTTTTACGAAAAATTCAGTATATTAGAAGATGAAGTATATAAAACAATAAAGGAACTGAAGAAAGAAAAAACACCGGGAGAAGATGGCATAACAAACGATTTATTAATATATGGAAAAGATATTTTATGTCCAATTCTTCAAAAATTATTCAACAGAATCTTGTATGAAGGCATAGTACCAGAACAGTGGACACTGAGTAAAATAATATTGATCTATAAAAAAGGACCCCGAGAAGATATTAATAACTATCGCCCTATCAGCTTGTCAGCAACTATGTATAAAATATTTGCAAAAATTATTCAAAATAGAATTAGAAATAAAATAGTTGAAAACCAGCCACAAGAACAAGCTGGATTTAGGAGTGGATTCTCAACAATGGACAATTTGCAAATAATAAATCAACTACTAGAAAAAAGCAGAGAATACCAGATAGAACTTTCATATGCAATAATTGACTACTCTAAAGCTTTCGACAGTATCTTTCAGAAGAGCATTTGGGAAGGATTAAAAATGATACAAGTTGAAAACATTTATATCCGTACTCTCAAAAAATTATACAAAAGCCGAGCCTACATAGCCCTAGATAAGAATGGGAGAAAGTTCAACATAAGACGAGGTACAAAACAAGGTTGCCCTCTTTCAGCAGAAATTTTTAATACTGTATTAGAATTAATATTCCGAAACATAAACTGGGAACACTATGGAATATCAATAAATGGGGAAAAACTTACAAACTTGAGATTTGCAGATGATGTGATACTTATAGGAAAAAATATAAACGAATTAAAAGAAATGATAATAAAACTTAGAGATGAAAGCAAAAAACATGGACTGATGATAAATTCAAATAAAACAAAAATACTTACCAAAACAGAGGAAACCCAGATAGAAATCAACAGAGAGATAATTAAAAAAGTCAATGATTGTATATATTTAGGCCAAACTATTTCTTGCGAAAATGTTATGAAAAAAGAAATAGAAAGAAGAATTAAAATAGGTTGGAATAAATACTGGTGCATGAAAAAAATATTTAAAAGTATGAAAATTAATGATAAAACAAAAACGAAAGCACTTAAAATGTGTATCTACCCAGCAATTTTATATGGTTGTCAAACTTGGGCCTTAACAAAGAAAGACCTGAAGAAACTGGATGCTACACAATATAAAATGTTCAGAAGCATGCTAGGCATCCGAAAATTTGATAAAATTAGCAATAAAAAAATAAGTAACAAAATGAAAATGGATGATCTGAGTAAGGAAGCAACAAAACTAAAATGGAGATGGTGCGGACATGTGGCAAGAATGGACAGCAGAAGATGGGCAAAAAAACTAACAGAATGGATCCCACGATCAAACAAAAGAGCAAGAGGCAGGAAACACATCAGATGGTATGATGAGTTTAAGAAGAACATTGGTCCCGAATGGCAATCTATTGCAAGAGATAGACAACAATGGGAGCTAGTAGTTAAAGAAATGTCAAAATGATGTAAAATTCAAGCATGTACTGTAAGAACAAGCAGAATGAGATGAGAATATATACATATATGTATATGTGTACATCTGTACATATATATATAAATAATATTAATAATGAGAAGAAAAAAAAAAAAAACAGAAAGAGAGAAAAGTGAAATAGAGAAAAGGTGAAAAAGTGAAAAAGACTCCCTATATTTCAGAAAAAGAGAGAGCAAGACAAGGAGAGAGAGTTAAGAGTCAAGAGTTGAAAGTTAAAAGTATAAAAAAATCTAAGGAAAAACAGTACATGCTTGTATTGTATTGTATTGTATTGTATTATATTGCACTTCATATTCTGAATGATATTTTTCTTTGTATTTAATTGTAACCTCAGAGTTGACTCAATAATATCAATAAACATTTGCAGTTCATCTGTAAATAAATGCCCTTGCCCAAATTGGGTGATTTTGGGGCTTATTATTATTATTATTATTATACCTTCCTTTTATTTTTTATTCTAATAATTTATCTTTGTCAAATAAATGGACGTGTTGGTAAAAAAATAAATTAAAATAAATGGGAAGTATTGTGTCACTTCTTGTCCATCAGAGGGGAAGCATACTACAATATGGACAGGCTACAACACAGACCACAAATGTCTACAGTAGCTTCTGTTTAATAGCTATGAAATAAAAAAGGCTGTGAAACACTCATTTTTAAAAAAAGAAAGAAAATAAAGACATAACACTGAAATTTTTATTTTCTGAACTGGTTAGAAACCATTAGAACAATTTGGTATAGCTCATGCTGCTATGTACAACAATAACAAACATAGCTAGTAAATTTATCTCTTTGTTGTTCCAACAAATTCCACCAACATTTTTTTTTTTGTTTCAGATAATATGGATTCTATGAAACCACCAAAATGACCACAAGAAGTACCTGTTTTTGTTGATATACCATACTACCTTGGTATATAATTTTTAGCTCTCTTAAGTGTCCTATTATAAATCTTTTATAATGTCTCAGCTGAGTCCTGAAAATATTTCATCTGATTCATCAAATAAAAATATTCCTCTGTATATAAGCCAGTTACCACCACCCCCTCCACCCATGTTACCTCAAGAATGTGTCCGTAAAGATCAAAGTTCCTCAAGAGAGTACATTCCATGTAATTCTAAGCAAGATCTTTACAGTCTTGTTTATAATGATATTTTAAGAAAATGTGATATTTTAAACATAGTATGTTCAAAAAATAAAATATGGATGCACCCTGTGTATCCTTATTTGCAAGTTGGTCCAACGTAAGTATTCCTAGCCTCTATGTTTTTTTCCCCTCAATATAAAACTTCATTTTCAGGAAATACTTTTTGAACTTTTTAATATCACTGTCACTATGTCTGAGTGAGATAGCCTGCGAGGCATTGAATGCATGGTTACCTGGGTTTGATCCCCAGTGGGGCAGGAATTTTGTGCACTATACTTGGATGTTTGGGGTCCACTCATACCTCGTGAGGAAAAATGAGTAGCTGTTTTGATGTGAAGCAGTGTCCAGTATATGAAGCAGTAATAACACAAAGAAAAAGTATTATTGTTATTATATCAGGGAAAGATTGCCTCTCAATAGTTTTGGGCAAAACTTCATAGACCATGATAGACCTATTATTACTTTATTTTGTTCCACAAAAATATGCATATGATCAGAATATACATATAAAACTTTTGTGATCAATTAAGTTATTGTTTCAGTTTTTAACTTCTAACAACATTTTCAATTTAATTTTCAGATGTGGCCTTGCAACCCTCTGCATGTGGAGTAACAGTATAGACAGACCTTTAAAACTTTCAGATTTATTATCCATCAGTCAAGCAAATGGATTTACCAAACAAGGTGAAATGTTCTCTGTAGAAAATTTGAAAGCTTTGTGTGATCAAGTTCTTGGACCAAACCTAATTAAAGTTCACCATGGAACACATGGTCTTGAACATGAGAAGACGTTTATCACTAATGAAATAAAATCTGGAGCCATAGCTCTTGTGCCGTATCCTTTATCATTTTACTTTTATTTTTTCCTTTGTTTGTAGCAGTGAAGCCTGTGTTTGGGGCTACACAAAACAGCCTACAACCATAGTACAGGGTCTGTTAGAAATAACACAAGGTTTTAGAAATGTGACTACTTGGTGTGGGGGGTCAAATTGTTTTGAGATTGATCACATTTGAAATAGGGAAATATAGAGTTTTAGTATGCATTATGGTGTAGAGTATGAAACAGTGTTGATGGTACAACATATGGTGGTTCTTCAAAAATGGGAATCTATCATCTAGACAGAACAAAATTGTACTTTGTACCAAATTTCACAGTGTGGAACAATCTCTAACCACAACACATTCTTTTTTAAAAAAATTCCAGAAGTCCAAAATTGAACTGCTTGAACCCCTGTCTGTCTGTCTGTCAGTTCTGAGAATTATGTTGAACATACTGATAGAGAAAAAAATATTTCCCTAGCTTTTCTGTAATCTTGTGACATATACACACTTAACTCAGTGATAATATCTTTCCTTAATGACATCTTTGTATTCAGTTATGATGCGGACTACAATCATAATCCTTGTTTGAGAAATGGATTCAAAGCACATTGGGCTCTGATTTTTGGACTGCTGGAACCTGATAATGAAGAGAAAGGGGACCCTTACCTTCTGGCCAGGCAAGGTTTGTGCCCTTCTATTTATAAAGCTGGAGAAGTGTTGAACTTGGACCAGAGTTTGTTCTAAATTGAAAATATTTATGTCGTGTTTCCTGGAACTTGGCCTGGCGCACTGCCGTGATGTGTAAATTTATTTATTTGGGTTTAACTTCACTATCAATTATTATGGTCAAAGTTATACCCTTGATTTGTTGGACAAGTACTTGGCTACATACTTTAACCTCAGTCAGCCTGTGTAGGGCCGTTATACGAGCAGATTCTGGTTATACTGGTGTATTTAACTTGCGATCTCCACCGATCTCTGCACTTAAAAAAAAGATAGTTGTGCCCTTAAACTGCTTTTGCTTTACTTCAAGGCACTTGACCTTTACACCCATGCCATTCAGAAAACGTAAAAACTCGGTAAGAATTTTCCGCTCCAGTCGGTATTCGAACCCGCAACCTCCAGGTCAGTAACCAATTCTCTTAACAACTGTGCCACGGATTCGGCTACCTCCGTGGTTGTTGTATAATTGAATACAACATTTCTACTCCACGAAAAAGAATTACCATCAGGCCCCCATGGTTTATTTTATCCCCCACCAAAATCTCATTACAGTCTGATCCCCGCAGGTAAAAGCAACTACATCAGTGTCTGGAAATTCTCCGAGCTGAGTGCTAGCAATGCAAACCTACGGCAGGTGGACCCTGACAGGTGCACTGGTGAATATGTGATACCAGCAGGCGGGATTGAAGTGGGACTGTGTAAGCAATATCTACTGCTGAGACGAGTGTGAATTTAGTAGCTGGCATATGTCTACAGAATAATGAGGTATTTCTGTTAAAATAATTGCTCCTGAACACAAGTGATGTAATGAGACTCACGAATCTTGGGACCGAGTTATGAAACAGGATTATATTATTAATCCTTTATTATTTTATTTTAAAACATACAATTTATAAAATGTAAAAAATAATTCCTCCATGCTAGAGGAATAGGGGGTATTGTGCCCATTACACAGGCGGCATTGCTTTTCTGAATTGCAATTGATATTCTTTGTCATAAAAATTCTTGACTTCTTTTGTCACCTGATACAGATGTGAGGATGTTCCCGAGGTCTTGGATGAAACGTTTAGCTTCCTCACACCAGGGACCCATTGTTTCTACCGCAAATATTTTTAATCCTATACTATCCTTTAACACGCCCTCTGGTGGGAATTTCAACCAATCACAGCGCATTTATTTCTGCTGTTAAGAGATCCTAGATATATAATCCTGTTTCATATTTTGGCCCTGAAACATACTGTTGTCTGTCTGGGGAACGTTACAACGGGAGAAGACCAGTGTCTCGCTAGAGGACTGTAAACAGAGACCAGACAAGCCAACTCTGACAAGGCTAGCTTGCATTTTCCCAAGGGTTTAATGGCTTATTAAGAAAAAGTCCAAGTTCTCACGATGTATGATCACACATAATAACTGGCGGTAGACCATCACTACTCATTTTACAACTACAAAATACTGTTGACTTTGCAGTTGCTATTATGATTAATAAGGTGTGTTCTGATGAGATTAGGGTAACAAGGATAGGAAAATTAAATTTGCATGACAACAGTTTTGTTGTTTTAACTTCTGCTTATACCTTACTTCTGACATATTTCATCATAAATAAATGAAATTTATTTTGTATTGCAGCACAATTTTCTAGTATAAAAAATAATACAAAAATTATAGACAAAAATCAAACTAAGGAATTATTCTTGTCATCACATTTTCACAACAACAACAACAAAAATATTTATACCTACTAATTTTATTATTTAATTTAGAAACGTACAAAATTTACTAACAAAAAAATACATATTATAATATATATCAACGCTTCATTATATTTTAAACTTCTTTTGTTTTGAAAACGAATAAACATTATTTACCCATGTTATTTACCTACCATGTTACAAATGTTCAATGACATAGTTTTTGAGTTTTTTTTCAATTATTTTTACATTTCCATTATAATCATTTACCAACTATCATCACTTGTGTTCCAGAAATCAATTTTAAACATCATAAACCCTAATCGGTCTCTAAAATTATTTACCTAACATAAAGATTTGTGTACTATGTATGTTCTTTGGAGCCCTTTGAACATAAGAGTCATAGAGTTCAGGAATAGGTCTTTTCTTTTTTATTTTCCTATAATTACTCGTGTGGGGGGAAATAGAAAAGAGTTTTAATGTTGTGTTTGAAGGGTCTTACAGCAAAATTACTAGGTGCCCTACAGCGCCGCGCTTGAAGTAATCGGTTTCAAGTGAAAGCTATTAGAGAAAGTGGGTTTTCAGTGGGTGGAATTTCCACAACTCAAGTCAGAAAGAAATTATTTGTTATCAGGTTCATATTAGAAATCCAAGTAATGTTAGGTATATGTAATTGTAATATTAATATAAAACTATGGATTCTTTAAATTTAAATTTAAAGAATCCATAGTTTTATATTAATATTACATATACCTAGTCTTGAAAAGACTTTTTCTTGCCCTCCACAAAAAAAAATCCACCCTAAGAGGAGAATGTGATCGGCAAAACTTTTGTGACTTTTCCGAAGATCCGCTCGAACATTTCGTAGGGTTCCCTGGTGATGAGGGTTCTCAGGATCGGCTCCGCGGGACCCACCCTCCTCCTCTTCTTGTTCCCTATGACGTAGTCATATATGTCCTCCTCAGGTTCGGTGGTAGGGGGCGGGGGAGTGGTGGGCCTGCGGGGGGTCATGGAAGTTACTACTTGACAGCGGCGCCTGGAACAATAATAATATCGCCTTATTTATAATAATAATAAGTATAAGTATAAGTAGTGCTTTATTTAGACTGTCAGCGCAAGATAGGTAGTCCCATTATGTCGCCTTATTTATAATAATAATATACCTATAATATCGCCTTATTCATAAAAAAATAAATATATAATATCGCCTTATTTATAATAATAATATATAATATCGCCTTTTTATACAGCCCTATTAGGACTATTAAAGTACCGTTGTCTGCCATTTGGACGGTCGAAGCTTAGATGCCAGGTATATCCCGCAAGGGCAGCTCCACACGTCGAAGAGTCTTGTTCCCCGAGGTCTATTAAAGTCTCATTATTCCAGCAGTAAGCCCAAAATGTATATGTGGTAAAAATCCCAAATGGGAGGATAAATTGTCATGTCCCAGCTGGGTATTACCTCTCGATCCGAGACTTCTCATTGTTGTCTTCAGTGGATTAATTTTTCTCCTCAGAAGTTAGACTTAACTTATAGGAGATGTATTATTTATAATATCATTCTTGTACAAATAAATAAAAGTATTCAATTCAATTCAATTAACCCAGATAACGCGGTGAAATTTTTTGTTTTATTTTTTTGGAGTGATATAAATTGAGTCCTGAATCAAAATAAGTGCTGTCAACTTATCACTCGGACTCAAAACAAAGAGCTTAAGGTGTCGCCAACAAACCTCAAAAAAGCTGAATTAATTGGAAAAATCCACAACGTAGTACCTTTCACCAGAAGGGGCTGACGTCCTTCCAGAAGGACGTCCTTCTGGAAGGACGTCAGCCCCATCTGGGTTAAAGTAATTCTCCGAAGAAAACATTGAGAATCCTAGATTTGAGGTGATTCTTTAGACGCTTAGTCCAGTAGAGGTTGTATCAAGCATTTTTTTGTAGCTCCACGGACACCTTATTTATTATTATTATATTGTTATTATCTGACCTGGCTGCAGGGTTTTCATTGAAAACCTTACAATAACCCTGCGACCTACTTAGATCTCTTGTGACCAGCTGATTCTATTTGGTTTTAACATCCTGATTGAGATACACAGTCAGAGCGGGAGTTCGATTCCCTCCATTCGCTGGGAATCGTACCAGCCATCCACATTAATCTCATGCAGTCTGGGTAGGGCCGGAAATTCCAGCGTCAAGGTTTTGGAGAGAACAGAATTTTCTTCGAAAAGTCTGCTCCGACCGGGAATCGAACTCGGGATCTCTACACTACAGGCAGTAGTCACAACCGTTACGCCACGGAGGTTGGGACCTTAACAATAAGTTAATCATGATGGAACTCACCACACGGACTCCTCAAACTCCTCGCTCCTCACCGGGTCTCCTCTCTTCTCCCTCTCCTCCGCCTCCTTCAGCCACCTAGCATCTCTCTCCCGGATTCGCATCACTTCGGAAGTGTTCGTCAAGGCTCGGCTGTCTACGTATTCATCGATGAGCTTCCCAAGCGAATCGTCAAAGTACCCAGGCACGGACGTGACACTATCGTAAACCCCAGGGCCCCGCTCGGTTGTTGTGGTGCGAGCGAAACGAATCCGTTTCCTCGTGAGAAAGAACTCTGTGGTCCGCCCCTGGGAAATATTGCGAAGGTAATAGTCAAACAGGTCTTCCCCCGACGAGTAGGGAAGGCACTGGATTTTCCATGTGGTCGATTGAGTCTTTTCTAGATTGTTGACTTTTGTAGAGATGGTACTACGAATGTCCTGCTGTGATGTAACAGTAACTGCTTCTGTTTTTGTAGTCCTTGCTGTTCTAGGGGGTGCGAATTCTTCTAACACATATTGTAAGGAGAAGTGTGCTAGAATTTGGTTTTTATCTGTAAAATATCCTGGTGACTTTGCAGTGGTGGCTTGTGAACGTTCTGTTTTATTCTCATCATTTTCAACGTTTCTATTCTGTCTCTTGTCATCATTTGTCTCTCTGCTGTTGTCACCATATGTTTCACTGGCATCATATTCTTCATTCTTTTCATTAAACCTATGATTCTTTAATTTTGACTCTTTATTCATTTCAGAAAGGTGGGCCGCTTCTTTGACTTTGATGTTTTGAAATTTGTTTTGTCTTGCTTCTTCAAATCTTGATTCTGAATGGAAGTCATAACTGTCGGCTACACTGTGCTCACTGTTCTGACATCTGTGTGGTTCAGCTTCGTAATCATCTCCATCGTCCATCAGTAGAACTCGACGGTGGTTCTCTCTGGACTCTTTATTTCTTCCCATTTCTGAACTGTGCCCTATGATCTTCGTCTTACTATTTCGAGGTCTGTAGCGCTGTCCATAGTATCTTTTTCTTTCATCCCGATCTTCCTCCTGATGTTCTTGATCATTGAACAAGTCCAGAACATGTCGACCACCTCTCATGGCCCGTCTCGCGTTTATTTTGGAGATTTCACTTTTAAAGTCTTTGTTGTTCGTTTGATATAGTTCTTCACTTATACTGTTTCCTTTACTTCTGAATACGTGTCGTTTAAACCTATTATTATCTTGATGTGTTTTGGAACAGATATATCTTATACATTGCGAGCTTTGGTGCTCAAATGACTTTACCTAACTCTTCTCGTTTTTCTTGTTTGAAATTAGGATGAATCCTCTTTATACACATTTAAAAAAATCGTCATATACAATGTGCTAATCTCTGTAATTTATCAAACCCGCCTGACTAAAATATGCCAGGGCTAAGACTAGAACTACCAACCTCTAATCACGAGTCCGCTACAATTACATTCTAGCTATCTACTAGGATAACTAAGATATGCTCCTCTTAATTACCATATCATGTCATCTTGAATACACACTTGGTTTTCTATCATCTTAAAAAACTAAGTTAAAGATTTCGGGCTCTACAGCAATGGGAACTAACTGAGCTCCATTTTTTTTATTCTTGATATGAAGTTTTGAAATTGATAGTTTCATTTTTAAAATCCTTATTTTTCCATCACTTATCCCTGCTACCCAAATAACGTTTTAAAAAAAGTTATCATATTTATGTTAATCACTTTTGTGAAATCACAACTACTCAAACTCGCTTTACTAAATCTACTCTGAATCCTGGACCTAAAACACCGACCTCGAGGTTACAAGTGCGCCACCTTATCGATCAAGTTACTGAGGTCGGTTTATTACCCAAATAAGACTTCAATATTTTTTTCCAAAATAAATTACCTCCTTGAACTCAAAACGTGAAAATCCCTCAATCCGGTTCGACAGGAATTTCTAGATTAACAAAAATATTTCGAGATTTCAAAACTTGTGGATCTACTAACTTTAAAAATATCTATTAATGATGCCCTCAATCTTAGAAAACATTCTGAATGTATAGGACTGTGATTTAAATCACTAAAACAAACATGGGCTATGCCCGTAATTTGTTTAAAAAAAACTAATTTGTCAATAATTAGTCAGTCTCTTATGACTTTAATTAAAACTTTACCGGAGCTCTTTGAAACCCTCAAACTTGGAGCACTCTGTGGTATTTCCCGGTCAATTAAAACACTTGCACTCTCAACAATACTAGTCCAACACAGAACTCCGAAAATGAAAACATTGAATTTCATACTGACACTTCATTTTGTTCTCGTGTTGTTTGTTGTAGTGTGACCTCTTATCAATTTTTGACACAAATCACTATGACATAGTTATGAGACCTAACTACTCCGGGCATTTGTCTTCAGTAGCATGTCTATATAATTTACACATGCGACGGAATAACACCAGTCTTCCTTGGTAATCAAATGTATTCATTCATACCGGCCCGTTCCCTGTATTGGCTTTGGAAATCAAGCAAAACGCTAGTTTTGCAACGCCAAGAAAAACAAAACGAGCGTGCTATACCTTATAAATTAGTTCTACGAACCGATTGGTCCTGTAAGACAGAACCCTGAGAAAGACTATCAACAACCTTTGGCACAACACAACACCGCTGCTAACAAAAACAACAGCAAATAATGATCCAGTAAAACTGATTCGAGCTTTATAAACGGGATTTTCTTTAATTTATTATTATTTCAAATTCAAATTAATGTTTAGGAAAAGAAAATTCTAAATTCTTCTAAAATATACGAGAAAAAATTGTACCTCAGTTCTCACTTGAGAAAAACTAAAGAACAATTTTCTCATGTATTTTAGGAAAATATTTTTTCTTTTCCTAAGCTGTGTACTGAAAATAATCTTCTAAAGTTTTCACTTGAGCTTTAGAATAACTAAGCTTCTATATTTTCGGATCTTGAGGATGTCTTGGATCTACTCTATTCTAGTTCCAAGTCTCTGGTTCTTGAAGCGAAAGATAGACGAGCAGGGGAGTACTTCCAAAAAAGAGTTGGTTTCGCGGTACAAAGAGGAAATGTTGCATCCGTGTTGAGCAAAATAAAGAAAGAACAGTTGTTAGATCTGTTATGTAATAATATGGTTAGATATACTATATCTAACCATATACTATATCTAACCATATTAAAAAATTGAGACAGAAAAAAACCAAGTCTCTTTAATATGTGCTATAAAGCATTCAACTTTGGGATCATTTATTCATAGAAAGATTTCAAGTCAGCAATCAGTGAGGATGGGGCAGGTGCAGACTTTATATATGTCAATAAATATAAAGATTGTTGACTTTACCTGGGTCTCAGTGCGCGTCTAGAGGAGAAAAAAATGTAATCGGGGCAAAAAAATATATTATATATTATATTTTTTTTACAAAATCGGAAGTAGTGTGTTCGACTACTTCCGATTTCTAATATTAGAAGTTCATTGGAACTAAATATACTCATAGCCTCTTCGTGCCCAATGTCCTCGTAAGAGGACATTTATTTTATAGTCCTAAGTGCCCAAGCTAAAACTTTATACTACCAAGTAGCATAAAATGTTTGTCCTCGGGCGAGGCCACCGGTCACTTTGTACTACAAAACAAAAATTGGTGTTGGGCGCGAAGAGGGGGCGCGAATCACTAGTATTCAATTGGTGGTTGCAATTCAAGTCCGTAATGGGAATCGTAAGTGGTCGGGGTGGTTGTGCAGTTCATGTACTCGTAGGGAACCATGCGATCATTCGGGTCGTCGGAGTACTCCCAGGAGAGGTTGAAGCTCATGGCCTGCGGGGTGGTGCTGAGCTCCTGGTAGTCGCTGTTGGTGAAGTGAAGCAGGAACGGAGTGAAGCGATTCATCTGCCAGAGCTTCCTGATTTCCAGGGAGCCCCAGGAGTAGTTGTGGTAGAACAGCTCCCAGGGATAGATCTCGGTGCTGGGGGGCTTGGGAACCCGAGGCACTGTGGGGGTGGTGCTGATCAAACCTGAGAAGGAATCGGAGGCGAGTGGTGTGAATGATTTTTTTTTTATTTTTTTAAGATGAGTGTTTCACAGCCTTTTTTATTTTGTAGCCATGAAACAGGAGCTACTGTAGACGCTTGTGGTCTGTGTTATAGCCTGCCCATCCCGTAGTATGCCTCCCCTCTGATGGACGAGAAGTGACACAATACTTCCCATTTAGGTGCTGGGTCAACACGAGCGCACCGGAAGGTATCCCTTACAAACAATTGTAACCAAATTAAGAATACAAATTTTTGTCGGCACGGGGGATCGAACCCGGGACCTTCCGCATGGCAAGCGAGTGCTTAACCACTGAGCTAATTCATGGAATTCATAAAGAAGTTATGAATTCCATGCAGAATCAAGATTTGAACAAGGAAGACAAAACAAATGTCAAAACATCAAAGTCAAAGAAACAGCCCACCTTTCTGTAATGAATAAAAAGTCAATCTTGTAATTCAATTATCATATTTGTGTTCATCACTATCGTGATATCACAACTACTCAAACTGGCTTTACTAAATCTATGCTGAACCCGGGACTTAAACCACCGAGCTCCAGGTTACAAGTCTGCCGCCTTATCGATGAAGCTACTGAGGTCGGTTTGAACAGTGTCCTCAAGTTCATGATTAGGACAAGGTTATTGAGTACGGATTCTGAACAAGGTAGGTACCAAGTACGGATACCAATGAGTTCAGTGTTTTTTTCCTCATTTATTTTATGCATGTCATTCTTTATTCCTACCAAGAATCCTCTGGAGTAACAGGACTTTGGTCATATTTGGATGGTATAAATATCATTTATGTGAGGCTTTCTCTGCGAAAATTTTGTTTCACTTGTCCATTCAACAACATGTGAGACAGTCAGTCCTTGAATTGTGATTCAATTCCCTGGTGTGTATGATAAACACCAGTATAATCTAACAAAAGATAGATGGATTACTATTTCTACCAAAGCAACTACAGTCCAATCTGGATAGAGAGATTTACTTACCCACTATTTCCTCAAACACGAATCCAAAGCACAGCGTGTATGTACTTACCCACTATTTATACTGATTAAAATAGAGAGGTTAGTTGATGGCATGGAAAATCAGAACTATTACCTGCTGATGAGAGCAAATAAGCTCGAAACAGCTGTCCAGGTATGTTCTGATATTCATGTCCATCTAATACAACTTCTCACTTTTCTGTTTATACTGAATATACAGATTGCTCAAACACGAACCCAAAGCACAGCGTGTATCTACTTACCGACTATTTCCTCAAACACGAACCCAAAGCACAGCGTGTATCTACTTACCCACTATTTCCTCAAACACGAACCCAAAGCACAGCGTGTATCTACTTACCCACTATTTCCTCAAACACGAACCCAAAGCACAGCGTGTATCTACTTACCCACTATTTCCTCAAACACGAACCCAAAGCACAGCGTGTATCTACTTACCCACTATTTCCTCAAACAAGATCAGATCAGGAAAGCTACCATTCTCTTTAACACCTCAAATTTAATTTTTTTTTTGGTTTAACGTCGCTTTCAACTACATGGTCATATCACGACGGGGGTGTTACCCTTCATTCGCAGGACACTCACAAACCTGCTACCCACATTAACCTCACCCAGCCTGAGTTGGGCCGGAATGCCAGCATCACGAAGTCTTCACCTCGCTGGACGTTGCTTAACTTCAATTTAGTTTTGGTTTAATTTTGATTTAGTTTAATTTTGATTTAGTTTTGGTTTAATTTTGATTTAATTTTAATTTAATGCTAGGAATTTTTTTATTTTATTTTAAGCTAGTATTAATCAGCTTAGTTAGATAAGATTGTAGTTTTTTAATATATTCATGTAAAAAAAAAACGAACCCAAAGCACAGCGTATCTACTACTTACCCACTATTTCCTCAAACACGAACCCAAAGCGTAGCGTGAACACGGGAGTGGACGTGTTGACGGTGGTGGTTGAGGGCGGGGTCGTACTGGTGGTGGTGAAAGTGAACGTGTTGAGGAAGGGGTGCTCGGGACCGAAGTAGAACTTCTCGATGGGGAGATGCCCCGTCTGGTTTTTCTCCAGCTTCTGCTTCCTCACTTGTAGCACCTCGTCACCCTGGTCATCCATTTTCTTGAGCACCTCTCTGTGCTTGATGCATTTCTCTATTTCTTGCGTGTCTGAAATGAGATAGCAAGATGGATGTTGTTGTAAGGTTGTGGTTAAGATAGTGAGGCAAAGTCTTGATGGTTTTTTTATGCTTTATTAGGAGGACAGAGTACAATGTTAATAGTATAAAATTAAGAAAAAATAAACAAATGACAAAATGAATAAGTGAAAAGAAATAACACTAATGTCCTACCTAAAGGGCGCGGTTATTGCCTGCGGCAATCTCTTCCACCCAACCCTTTATGAGGATGTGGAAGAGAAAGGCTAAGGTAGTGACGAAGATAGTAGAGTGGTGGACTAATGTCATCTCATACGTGGTAGTGGGCCCAGAAAACTAACAGAACAGTGTAATAATTACAATTCAGTGTCCGTGGGATAGGCACATACAGGGTGTCCCATTATAAATGAGACATTCAAATATCTCGAGAATTTCTGACGATATAGGAAAAATCTGTTCAAAATCAGTTTCATAGCTCTAAAAGGGACATTTGATGATGACATCTAAAAGTTTCTTGGATGACCCCTTCAAGGTTATAACAAGGTCACCTTTAGAATTTTATATGGCATCTCATAATTTTTATGATATTTTTAAAATCTGCATGAAATTTTAAGTCCAAACAAATTCTTACTTGTAATTTTTGTTACACCCAGTTTCACACCTTTTAGGGAGTGTGAGATTTTTTCCATCTTAGACCATGAGTGCGGCATGTCAAATCAGCCTAATTTTAAGTGTTGAACACGATAGTAATATTGGTTTTTCATTTTACTTAACTTTTTGAGTACCCTATACTAGAGATTAATTTTTTTAGAGTAAAATGGAAAACCAATATTACTATCGTCTTCATCATTTAAAATTAGACTGATTTGATATGCCACACTCATGATCCGAGATGGAAAAAAGTCGCACGGTCTCTAAGGTGTGTGAAACTGGGTGTGACAAGAACTTTTTTAAACTTAAATTTTTGTGTGGATTTCAAAAATGAAATAAAAAATAGGGGGTGCCATTCAAAATTACAAAGGTGACCTTGAAATAACCATGAAGTCATCCATGAAGGTCATCCGAGAAACTTCTAGAGGTCAACATCAAATCTCCCCTTTAAAGCTATGAAAATGATCTTGAACAGATTTTTTTCTGTAGTTCTCGAAATACATATTTGAATGTCTCGTTTATAATGGAACACCCCGTATAACTATTTCACAGTGGTGAGAGGATTATTTGGACGCCAAGATCCAATGTCTAGGCTCCTTTCATGTCCATTGATTCTATTTGGTTTTACCGTCTTGATTTGAAATAGTCAGGACGGGGGTTTTACCCTCAATTTGCTGGGGATTTTACCAGCCACATTAACCTCACCCAACCTGGGTAGAGCCGGTACCCTTGATACTGTCTTGATCATAAAACTTTAATCTATGCAATGAGGAGATTAGTCTGGCTGGGCGACTATAAACAGGGAGTAGACCAGTAGTCTGGCTGGGGGACTATAAACAGGGAGTAGACCAGCAGTCTGGCTAGGGGACTATAAACAGGGAGTAGACCAGCATTGGCTCGGTTCTGGGGGCCCTTGTCAATTATTATCAGCCTCCTTGTGAAGACAGTGGTAGAAGTTCTGAGTCATTCCTCCACTGTCTGGCTACCATCGTTCACGATGATGATGAGGAGATATGAACCCTCAGCTTCTCACTCACCCGGAGCTGCGAGGCGTGGTCCTGACTGCTCCTCAGACTCCGTCACAGTGACGGCAATGTTCTCTCTCAACTCCTTAGCATGAACTCTGTCGAATTCCCTCCTCTCCTTCTCCCGCCTCGCAAGCATGGGTTTGATGTTGACCCGCAGGTTATCCTCATTCGACCATGGTGGTGAGTGGAATGGGTGACCTATGATTCTGCCGAGGGTTGAACCAGAGCAATGCCCCGGCAGTAGAAACGTGAGGGCTGTGGCGTAGCAAACATATGCGGGAAACATTAGACCGGATCACGAGTGATTTTTAGTGTTGTTCATTTTAAATTCTCTAGCACTGCATCTAATTGTGTTTCAGGAATTTTCTCCTCTACTTCTATCATGATACAGATGGTATCTTTACAATTGTTAATTAATTTTACACTCACTTTGTCTATAGGTTCAGGTTATTTATTTCATTTTCAAAGTTATATTTACTCTTACGTTTATTTTTAATGTCTCAGATGAAATCTAAACTTTCAGTTTGTTGAAAATTTATTGAAATTAATCAGGTCTCTTTATTTCCTTAAAATGATCAAATTTTGTTTTTTTTTTAATAGAAAGATTAGGTTTAGCTGATCAATTAGATCAATTAGAAATAAAATCTAGTTCCTAACGATGGGTTACGAGCACACACAATAACGTCTTTTATTAGTTTGTTCGAAATGTTCGTCTTTGTTATTCCAGAAACAAAATTTAATTCGTCTTCCAAGCTAGCACAGAAATTGAACTCATTAAGTTCATTGCTTCTGCAATGTTGTGAATTTCTCGACAGCTGAGCAGAAATCATTTGTGATAAAGACATTATTTTCTCAATTAATTAGGTACTGAAATATTATAGCTACGCACATAGACCTGAGCGTTTAAAAATAAAATTAAATATATAATTAACTTTTTGTGCACAGGTAGTCAAGTGGTTAACGCGCTAGTCTAATAATCCAGGTAGCGTAGGGATCATTTGGTTCGAATCCCACCGTGTGCATGAATTTTTCCTCATTAATTTTAGTTTGTGACCACATAATAATAAGACTCTGAGGGTTAGGTAGCAGAAAATGCTTTGAGCAATTGAGCATACAGTTACCCGAGCCACCGAAAGTTGTGAATAATCTCTTTATTCTCTGTGGTTGCAAAAGTAACCATTGAGGATGTAACCACATCCTGAAAGGTCACTTTTGCTGTGAAAAATTATTTATAATCATACAAACACTGTATCGCAGGTGCTTGAACACTTTTAATCTAATTTCTTGGATACTTTCAAGACGATTTCAATAAAGTTATAGTTGAGACAGCCATTTTTTTACTTGCACATAATTATGAGTCGGTTGATTTTTGTTTGTACGATTTGAATTCCTGAACCGCAAAAAAAGGTGGTATTCAAGATTTGGTTATAGTTGTTATGTTAGTAAGGTGCGCTCGTGTTGACCGAGCATCTAAATGGGGTGTACTGTGTCACTTCTCGCCCATCAGAAGAGGAGCATACTACGGGATGGGCAAGCTACAACATAGGTCACAAGCGTCTACAGTAGCTGCTCTTTTATGGCTACAAAATAAAAAAAGGCTATGTATGAAACTCCCATTTCTTTTTTTTAATGAATTCTTTCTAAAATTAAATGCATGAATATGTATATGTATAGCAACACAGAGAAACACAATACAAAAGAAATGCTGGTAAATGTCGAGTTGTTTTTATTCATAAGAAAAAACTAAATCCTAGTAAATATACAGCTCTTTGTAAACAACCAAACAAAAACCTGTGCTCTTTTGAGCTACGTTCTATATATTTACAAATTTTACTCATAAAAAGATAATCATCTAAAAATGGAATGATTATTGTCAATTGTCATAATTATTATAGTAGTAGTCTCCTAATGGGGGCTGTGTGGTAATATTTATAATTACTTCGTCAGGTATAGCGTCAGTGCGGCCTATCGTCACAGGATCATGGACTTCATCAAGACTAGAGTTAAACAGGAAGTGCTTTATGTGTTTGTATGCTCTATGCACCTTGCTCTTCACGTGCCCTTTAAATTGTTTGAATTGTTCCTTCAGAGTTAAAACATGATCTGTTGTAGCGTAAGCCGTCGGGAAGATTGTTATTCTATTTAATATTAAAGGGTTATTCAATTTGTTGATGTAATTTCGTACGAATGCGAATCTTCCATGCACAGGCAGCTCTGTGAAGTTGTGTTTGTCTAGAATGTACTGGATGTATTCGCGGAATATCTTCGTGTTGCCTTGGAACACCTCTTCTATTTCCTTGGGTTGTGTCAACCAGAATGGAATGATATGAGAGAAGCGCCTGCACTCGGTCGTTGTTTTGAACTGATGAGCATACCGCCTCTCCTCCTCCTTGAAGAATGTGATGTTCCTGATCTGCTTATTGCCTACTTCCATGTTCAATCTCACCGTCATGTTTCTAACATTGTGCAAATATTTGGCGTACAAAATTTTCGGATCGTTTTGATCAAAGACGGACTCTTCAAACCAAAGCTTTGGGGTTGTTGTGATAATCTTTGCTGAAGACTTGTGAATCCTCTGAGTGTTTGCTGACTTGTTCAGGCGGCTCATGAGGTTCGCGTGGACAAGCTCTAAATGAGAAGCACTTATATTTGGAAGAATGGCACCGTCTTCCTTCATTTCCATTTCATGGATTTTCTTATAATTCTTTTTATCGTACCTTTCCAATGACTCGTAATCGTACTTCTCGGTATTCTTTGAAGTGGGGTTGTAATGCATATCAGAAATGGTTGTAGTGCGTGGTGTTGTTATATGATAAAGTTCCTGTAAATGAGCATCAAAATGTTCATCAGGTGGTTCGGTCTGGATGACGAAAGAACTCAGATCTTCCAGTAGTTCATGTTTCAACACATTCTCGTTTGATTTGTTGTAGGGTGCATTCGTTTCATCAGGCATAAAATCACTTGCATTTTCCCATTCAAAATAATTCACTGGGGGTGTAGTAAGACTTCCCTCTAAAAAGAGAATACTTTCTGTGTAGTTAGCTGGAGTAGAAAGATGGGAATAGTACTTCTCATTATCCTCGAAATAGTCATTCAGTGCTTTCTCTTCTCTTAAGTTTCTCATCTCAATAAACAATCTCTGAATGTCTTGGTTTGTTTTGTTCATATGTTCTCTGATTTCGTTGTATTGCTCATCGAGGGACTGCTTTAGTTGAATGTAATGTGCGTATTTTTCAGGACTTAATTTTTCCCTTGGGTCAAGAGTTGTTGAACCTTTGTTTTTTTCCAGCAATTTTTTAGCTATGCCCATCTCTAACGAGGTGGGATTTTCTATATCTCCCATCAATTCTGCAAGTTCTTTAGAATAAGCAAACTTGTGTGACTTGGTTTGCTCCGTGTGAAGCTGAGTTCCACCAAGGTGTGACTGTCTTTGTTCTGTACTTCCATGGGAGATAGAATGGTGGACGTGGGATTGTGTAGTTTCTCTTAAACTTTTCACTAATTTTTCGTAGTATCCTCTCTCATGACTTTTTTCATACGAATTTGTAGTGTTCAAAATGACCTCAACAGGTGAAGTTACAAAAACATTCCAGAAGTTGTCTGGTCCAGGGAACATGTTATTTACAAATTCTGAACTTTCTTTCCTACGCTCACTGATTGTACTCTCCTCAGTTCGCACATCTTTTGTTGTTGTGTCTTCCTCATCATTTTTCAATAATTCAGGATTTGTGTTTGGTATACTCCTCTTTTGCAATCTGGGTTGATCATTTGATGGTGTTGTTAATTCCACGTCATGCAAGTGTTTCTGTCGCTCCATACATTCGTGAATGTCATTCACTCGCTCTAACATTGATATAGTTGAGACGAGTTGTTCTTTTTCTTTACTACCTGTCATTTCAAATTGATATCTCATATTAGCAGTATTGAGAATCCTATTTTCATGTTTCTTATCAAGCGCCGGTAATTCCGCGGGATTTTCGTCAACAATCTTTTGCATGGACTGTACTATTCTTTCATGTTCCAGTAATTCTTGACTAAGACTGAGAACTTTTGTGGCATCTTTGTACTTATCGACAAACTCAGATATATTCTTTACTAGATAGTGAGTTGTGTTCTCAACATTCTGTATTGTATTTTTTTCAAGTAATCCTTCTACAGCAGTAAGGAAAGCAGTTTCTTCATCATCTTTATTAAGTTGACGCGCTTTTTCATAATTTTCGATTATTTGCATTTGCCTCTCTAGAGATCTAGCTAGTTGATCATGTAATGACAGCGACACAGTAGTTGGAATTTTCTCAGCAGTAATGCCAGGTGTGTGACTGGCTTCTTCTAATTTTTTAGTTGCCTGTTCAATATCTGTTGTTGCATGGTATTGGTCCATTTTTTCACTTGCATCAGACGGTGTGAGCGGTGTAGTTTCGTCTTTGTTGAATTTCAATTCCAAATCTGCAGGTTTAATTTTGTTGAGTGCTTTTGCCTTAGCAAGGTTATCTTCCACACTATTGTTACCTGGAACATAAAATATAATGGTCTTTTTGAGAAGAAACGTATCAAACAACATATGTACATCTAAAATGAGTGTGTGAAAAATTCATGTACTGCCAAAACTAAATTTCAACCAACAGCCCTTTGTTAAAGTTGTTAAATTACTTGCAGGTCAAATATTCAGTTTGACCCATTTGAATTACATAAAATATGCATAAGTACATTTGATAAGCAATATACCTGAGGGGTGAAGACAATGAGCAGAAATTTTTTAGTCGTTATCGGATAAATGATTCAGGAGTGATACCAAAAATATGTTTTTTCCTGTGGCTGACATCTATATACAATAATCCTTTCTTAATACACATCTAGACCAACATGTTCAGCGCACTACCAGTACTTATCGGTGTACTTGAAAACCCTAATCAGTCAGTATATCATTTTTAAACAGTCTAGATTTACACATTGCCCTGCGTTAATCTGACATGTAAACTGACTGAAGTAGTAAGAAATAAGGCATAACTCCATCATAATATAATCTAATAACCTCCAGAATTGTTTTAGATCTTTATGGGTGTATGTTGAACGAAACTCCTAAATTTCAATGCGATGCTTCTATATGCATCGTTATGTTCACTGTTAGTCACGTGGTTAACGCGCTAGTGTGGTAGGTAATCCAGGTAGCTTAGGGATTCGTTGGTTCGAATCCCGCCCATTACATGAATTTTTTTCCTAAGACCACATATTAATAAAACTATAAGGGTTAGGTGGTACAAAATGCTTTGAACATTAACCTCGCCTGGTGGTTACCTTCCACTAAAGAGTATAACTATTATGCATCCGATTTGAACCTCTGAACTGTTTTATTACTCTGACATCAAATGATCAACCCAGATTGCAAAAGAGGAGTTTACCAAACACAAATCCTGAATTATTGAAAAATACAAACTGAGAGTACAATCAGTGAGCATAGGAAAGAAACACTCAAATTACTCCGAACTGTCTAAACTCGGGACACATATAAAATATTTCTCAAAACATGAATGTGCCACACATCGGAAGAATAAAACAGAACACAAATAGTAGTAAATTAAGAAAGGATTCATGTAAATTCACAAGATTGTACCCAAACAAATAAAAATTTCGAGAAAAATTAAACTATTTATCAGAAAAAAGCCGAAACACTCACTATGGTCCATGATTTTACTTACGAACGAGTTGTTCATAATTTTGAAATACTTAAAACACAACAAACACACTCACTCATTATGGAGTACGGATGTATCTTGGTCGATCCCAACTTGTACGCTTTCTTCTGGAACTTGAACTTCCACCTCTCGTTGTCCACATACACATCGTCCTGCTCACTCTCCGGCTCAAGTAACACCACAGGGGTCGTCACCAGGTTGTCTGGAATGGACATGTTCTTCTCGAGGAACATCTGCTTGAGAATCTCGAGCTTGGCGAGATTCGACGGCATCATGGAACAGATCGTCTTGTTGTACACGCTGCCGTCCGGCTTGTAGCATTGTATGGAGAGGGCGACCGACACGTTCAGGATCACGCGTGTGAGGAGACATGACACCATGACTAGTGCGGAGTGGCGAGACCATCTTGATTAACCTCCCGAGAGTTTTATCAGGGGGGAATCGACGGCGCTGTGTCTGTCCTGTCATCGAGTAGGTTCGTGATTTGGTTCGTCGTAAATGAGAATGACTCATGTGGTCAGTTGTAGACCGAAATAAACACGGCTATAATAATACTCCTTGGTATACATATAGAACATACCAACCTCATGTAAAGGGTGGAATGAGCAAACAAAATTCAAAACTGGCGACTGATCTTACAAAATCAAAGTTGTTGCTAAAACACTAGATAGTGGAAATAAAGGGATTCTTCAACATGGTGCTGGGCTTAATTGCTTTATTTATTTATGTTTTGCCCTTGCTAGATTACCTATTATCATTATATTATTAATTTTGCAGGATAGACATGGTATTGTGTTGTATTATCAGTATAAACAGAAAAGTGAGAAGTTGTATTAGCTATACATGAATATCAGAATATTATCGTCTGGTATTATCTGAAGTTAGACATTAATGGTGGATAGATTGTTGGCCTTGAAGGGTTCGAATCCATCTAGTTAAAATGACAATTTTAATGTTCTTCTCTGGTATTCCGAAAACATTGAGGCAAGGTGGAGTTAAAGTGAGTAGCCATTAGTTTCTCAACCAAGTGGGAATTCAAATCCCGTCATAAACATTGAGAAGTTGGAAAGTGATCTTCAACACCAAACAACAAAGATTTAACAATAATTATTATGTAGGTATAAGTTCAAATAATATAAAAGATACCTAAGTTACCTTTGGAATCAACAGGCTGTGATGTATACTCGTATTTTACCGACCACAAATATCATAAAATATATCCAAATATACCAATTTATACCTACCAAAAAAATAAAGAAATTTTATAGGATTATGAAAATTTTAGACATAAAAGAAATAACAGCTGAGATCAGAAATCTAATTAATTTCCATAGCAACCGTATCAAATAAGCCCTCTAGATAAATAAACAAAAACGTATCGAAAGCATTTCAGTACTGGCAGTGTGACATTACCCCCTTTAAAAAGCGGGTTATTTTACTGTTGAACTTTTTATGTGTTCAATATTTTTTAGCACCACGGCAAAAGTTAATTTTACTCAAGTCCTTTGTATAGTTACTGTTAAAATGCTTATTTTGAATAACGATTTGATTTGGAAGTGGAGCAAAATTCAGACGAGTAACAAATTCTCCAAGAAATCACAGGATGACCTACAGGAGAAAGATGCTACGAAATGGACCCACCTCTATTTAGATGACAAACGAATCAGCAGTATTGTAAGTATATTGAATTTATTTACTTATTTTTGTAAGGTACAATTTACATGTTATCAACATTATTACAAACTACACCTTAAACATAAACAAAAAACGAAACATGGTACATTGGTACATACATACATATAATAGAATTTATAGGGTGGGGAAAAAAAGCTTAAATATATACTCGTATTATTGACTATGTGGATTATTATTATCAAATCTATGATCTTTACTCATAAACAAAACTTTCGATGGTAGCAGAATAAAGTCGTATTTTTCTTTCTAACTAAAAATTTTTTCCTGGTTAGGTTTTTTCCAAATATTTCCATTTTATTCCAAAAGGTCATTCGTGAAAGAAAAATGTGTTTGGTTACTTTTAAAGATAAACAATGGACTTAACCTATAAAAGAACTGGAAGCAAGAATTTTCTACTTCCACTTTGGTTAACTTTGGAAGTGGAAATTTTTCCTCTTCCAAAAGAAAAATGACTTGCTTCCAGTTTGGTTCATTTTATTCCCGTTTGGTTAACTTTGGTTAGAAAGAAAAATACGGCATAATACTGTTGGTCAAACCCTTGTTCTTTTACTAACATCTTGATCTATAGAATTCGTCAGTCTTGTAAGTCCATTTAACTTTTCAGGGCGATATTTCTCAGTTCACCACAGTCAGCACAGTCTACTTGCACAACAACCTGCTAAGCAGTTCCCACAACCTGGGAGTCCTGACAAATTTGACCCACTTGTACCTACAGAGAAACAAAATTGGCGTTCTGAGTGGTTTTGAACGGCTTACTAAATTGCAGAAGCTGTAAGTACTATTATTTCAATATTCGGGTGGTCCCTTGAAAATAAAAGAACGACAATTTTGTTGGTTAATTTTTTTCTTCAAAATCTCTTGGAAAATCATTAAAGTTGAAGACAATGTATTTTTTTTTTTTTTAGGAAGAACGCTAGATCTAATTAGCGACCTAATTAGATCTATTGTGACCAGTTGATTCTATTTGGTTTTGTCAGGATGAGTGGACAGGGGTTTCAACCTCCATTTGCTGGATATTGTACAAGCTACCCACATCAACCTCACCCAGCTTTTCCTTTTAATAAATTCCAGTTTTAAGAAATTTCCAGAAAATGCTGCCCCCAACCGGGAATCAAACTCGAGATCTCTGGACTACGGGCAGTAGTCACAACCGTTACACCACGGAGGCTGGCTTGAAACTATAACCTTTCAAAAGATATAAAATTCGGATCGGAGCGTATTTCTATGTAGATCATTTTTCAATACCAATTTACTTGTACGTAAATAGTTCACCAGCGAAATGAGTCCTCTCTCCAGGATGGTGTAGATTGAAGGAAGTGTTTCTCATAAAGAGGTGTTTGATCAGTTGGGTGGTGGTAGCGACCTGCACGTGGCTGAGGGGAACTATCGGGCAAATGTCTCAACAGCATCTCACGAAGTGTTGGCATGAACCTACGCAGCTCCTTCATAATCAAAGCTCCCTCTTGTTCATTTCTTCTAACATTCATCTGGTCCTGGTCATTTCTCCTAACCTTCATCTGGCCCTGTTCTTCATTTCTCCTAACCTGGATCTGTACCTGGTCCGTCTTGAGGTCAATGTCCATAAAGTTCAACCTCGTGTGCAAGGCATTCCTCACATTCGTAACATTTGCCTGGGAATGCTCCACTGTCTGTATCACGGTCAGGTAGTATGCCTCTGCTATTTTCAGCTTCTGGTCCATGGAAGGCACCATTCTTCCTTCAATAACAGCAGTTGGAATGGCTGTTAACATCATTTTGATGCCCAGGCCTATGATTCCGCCGCCTATCGGCCCCAGATAGAAAGATAATACAAAACCTACCAACATACCAAGCATTGTCAGTGCGGTGTTGATTTTCAATTTCTTGCCTCGTAGCTTCCCCACGGCGTGGGCATTCATCTGCTGCATCTCTTTCAGTTCTTTGTTCAAGTTGTCCGGAACCGGTCTCAATGCTTTTTCCATTTCTGATAACTGATCCACAACAGTTTCCAACGTTTTGATTGAACTTTTGAAAACCTCCAAACCTTCTTTCAGAATCTTTTTAACACCCTTTTCGATTAATTCCTGGTCTAGCTCATACTCATTGTCAATGAGATAATTGAAAATGGTATCTGCTTTTGCGCACCATTCAACAATCTTGTCAGTCGCTCTGAAGTAATTGTCGGTCGCTTGGTATCCAGAGTGACTTGCTCTGGTAATGTCCTGTATGGAATTTCCTGTGTAGTTCCGAGCCATTATATCTAAACCTTGTAAAGCTTCCCGGATCTCCTTGAAAGGGACCATTCTGTCCAACTCCCGGTCATATTTCAGCAGGGCTGCATTCACTGCCTTGATTTTTTCTGATAAACTAATAGGTGGTTTCTCCGGTGAACTCGGTGGTAAATCTTCTGATATTTCTCCACTTGAAATTCTGGCACACAATGTTGTTGCAAACACCAAGCACAACACAATGAAAAATTTGACAATCATTTTAACATAAATTAAAAGTAAACAAAGTAGAAAAAACCTTTAGCGTTTTTACGATCCTGGTACCGCCCGGTTAGTAACAAATAAATTTATAAGTAATTGTATTTCACTTGCCAGAATTGATTTGATTAATGCAATAAAATAAATTTATTTTGAGCATTTGTATCCCTGGATACAACTCATCATTTTCTTTATTCAGATTGAAAGAAAAGAGATAAGAGCGGGATTTTGCCTGTTCCTCCTTATAGTCCAGTGAAATGAAACACAAAGGAAGAAGCACTCTCTTTAGTCGAAGGTAACCACCAGGCAGAGTTGATGGACAAAGCATTTTTCATCACCTAATCCTCAAAGTTCTATTAATAGGTCACATAAATAATTGAGGAAAAAATCATGCATTGGTTGAGATCCCAACGATCTAAGAGCTGAACTATTACCAGACTATGGTTGTAAAGAATTTGACCACAATAAAGACGTTTTCTTAGAGGGTTTTCAGCTTTCTTGCAACCCCTAAACTGACTCGCCAAAAATGTGAAATACTTCAATCAACTTCAAATTTTGGGAGGACGAAAAAAAGAAAAACCCAAAGACATTAATGGAAATAGTTTTCTATACACCCGATTTTAAAATCCTATAATAAAATTGACGATAATCTCGAATAATAGTGATATAATTTGTAGACTTCTGCCTCAAATAGGTCCAAAAAATAACAATTTCACCATTATTTGTCTACTATAATATCATATAGCTGTACTTTGTTAACAAATCCGACAGCTCTTGGAAATGATGCCTTTTCCTGGACTACTTTCAACAGATGTACGTATTTATAACGTTTGTTTAATAAATAAGGGGCAATGTATATTCATCTAATACAGGAATCCCCATTCTTATCAACATAAATGAATATTATAATAAGTTATGCACTACCTTTCCCACTCTGTTCATTTCCCATAGTTCATAGTGTGTGAGAGAGAAAAAGAAAACGAGAAAAGGCTAATGCTTTTCAAAGGTTTAAACTTTCAGTAGTTCACGGATGAGGGTCAAGTGAGGCTGATAAGAATTCAGGGAAACCCCGTCGGAATAAAATACGTCACCATTTTTTCTTTCCTTTAATTAAAAAAAATGTGCCCCGAAACCGCTTTTGTATTACTTCAGGAAACCTTTACCTTCACACTCATGCCATTCCGGAAACGAAAAAACTTGGTGAGAATATTCCGTTCCGGCTGGGATTCGAACCCGCAACCTCCGGGCCAATAATGAATGTCCTATAACCACTGAGCCATAGAGCTCGGCTCGGCACCTAGACTACGGAATAAAGGAACAACAAACATCTTATAATTATGAGATAGAAATAACATTGGCTTTTGGCACAAGTGGTTGATTCCGTGCAGTTGAATCAAACTCAGAGGTCCACAGGTAACGATTTCGTATGCTGGTAGGGCAAAAGTTTTAAATAGATAAATTTGGGTCACCATTCAAGGGAAATGGTTGGCAAGTCTGAAAGCCCAGGCTGAGTGATGCTATTATAGACAGAGGGAGGGTACGATTCCCATCAAGTGGAATTTCAAAATCCCATCCAGAAAGTCCACTCACTGCAATTGACCGTCTAACAACACTTACCATGCAGACTTGAAAATCGTTTTACTCAACTATCCTTCATAATTAATCTATATTCCTGTTTGTGATGCGATTAGGTAGTTAATTTTGTGTTAGTTAAAATTCACCATTTTAGGAACTCGAATCGCCGACCTCCAAAAATTAAGAGTCCACTACCTTTAACAATGAAGCCTCTAAGTGGATATCTTAATATTAGCTAACTTTTTTTTTAATTTGGGCTTAACGTCACTTTCAACTGCATGGTCAATAGGGTCATATCACAACGGGGGTGATATGAACCTCCATTCGGAGCTACTCACCCAGCCTTGGTTGGGCCAGAATGCCAGCATCACGAAGTCTACACCTCGCTGGACGTTGCCTAACTTCGGTGATCCTATATCTACCTTTCCAGATACCTGGGTTACAACGAAATCTCGATGGTGGAGGGGCTCGAACACCAAACCAATCTCCAGTTGTTACACATCGAGCATCAGAAGTTGGAGCCAGGAGCCACGCTGTGCTTTGATCCTAGAACTTTGCGTACATTAGAGGTAAGTCTAAGGCTGGTATGCAGACACGTTTTTTCTATCCCTATAGGACTCACTGTAGGGTAGTCTCGAGCTTGCTGTAGGAAATACTTCGACCTTGATAATTATTTATTAAAGAAACATCTGAATGCGCATGCGTACAGACGCTTCAAACATACGTTTCTGAATAACCAAATCAGCTGAAGGGACAAATGACCCAGGCATCCCTACAGTGAGGACTCTGCATACCACCCTAAGATCCGAATTATGAAACAGGATTAGTAGATCGAAGCCGAACCTTAGGTTTTATCAGTTTTAAAGTTTCCATAATCATTGGAAAGGGAGTTTACCCTGCATGAGCTGGGAATCACAACCGGAATGTCCAGCTCATGTGTTGGGCTCATGGGGATCTGTTAGTTCGAATCCCACCTAATGCATGAATTTTCCTACGTTCATTTGAGACTTATACTTATACCCCATAATAATGGCACCATAACAACTACGGGAATAATGGCACTCTTGCCAGCGTTTATGGCGCGGTAAATACACCGATTCTCGTAGGATCACCGAAGTCAAGCAACGTCCAACGAGAGGTGAAGACTTCGTGATGCTGGGCATTTCGGCCCAACCTAGGCTGGGTTACTGGTTTGTGAGTTTCCTGAAAATGGAAGGTAACATCCCCGTTGTGATATGACCATGCATTTTAAAGCGACTTTAAACACCCCCCCCCCCCAAAATAGCAATCTTAAGTCCTTATCGGGTGTTGTACCTAAATGAGTGTCTATTATTAATCTACAGTCATGTTGTCACGACTTGGACATTTCGCACAACCGGATTGCCTCAATTATCGATCTCCAGCATTTGCGATCACTCAAACACGTGAATCTAGCGGGTAACGATCTAGTGAACCTAAAGGAAGTTTGCAGTACAGTGCAGGGGTGGAGCAGTGTGGTCAACCTGGAGCTAGGTGACAATCCGGTGTGTAAAGACAAGAGTTATCCCAACCCTGTTCTGATTGCCAGCCCTGTTACATTGAGTAAGTAAATAAATACACCTTATTAATTTATTTACATGTTTTTTACAAAGCAATCAACAACAAAAAAAAAACACTGCCAATTATGGACACAATACTTCCTCGTGATTGCTTCACATTGTAAACACGTGCCAATTTTGAGATTTTATACAAAATTACGTTTATCTCCAAAACGACTCAACCGATTTTCTTCAAATTTGTTTTATATGGTAGAATATCGTTTTTTATACATTCTAGATTCCACAAAAAATTCTGTATCGGCAAGTCGTGGTCCTTATTTTTTTACTTTTTTGTCAAAAATTTCGGATTTTCTTAAATATCAGAGTCAAATTATAATTAATTAAAAAATAAATATAAATATCCTATGTTAAACAATAATATGCATATTCTCACAAAATTTTATCGAAATCGAGTGTACCGTTCACGAGATATAAGCGTTTAAGTAAAAAGTTAGTGGTCAGGCGCATGGTCTCTTTCACCCAGAACCGCTGGTATGAATTCAATGAATTTAAAATGGGACCATCTACAGAATGTCTCCTAGATGTGTGCAAAATTTCATCAAAATCGGTCGAGTAGTTTCCGAGATTTGCGCGTTACAAGGAATCGTTTTTACAGACAGACAGACAGACAGACAGACCGACAGACCGACAGACAGACACAAAACCAAATTTACTCAGTAGGTTATGAAACGTCCAGAAATATGAAAAAAAATGAAATCGGAGCAAAAAAATATTTTTTTTTACAAAAACGAACACAATACTTCCGATTTCTAATATTAGAAATTTCTCGGAAGTAATAATAACAATAAATTTTAAAAAAAAACTTGTTTTGTAATCCGGGGCGAAGTTAATGCCTTAGGCATTTTCTGCCACTTAACTTGAATTAGGATTTATTTTATGAAAAATACAAAACAAATTAGTATTACCTATACATTGATTGAGTAAACAGACATTTAAACAATATCTTTTGATTTTAAAGAATCACAAAAAATCAACAGAATTACTTGAACGGAACTTTGTAGGTGATTATATTTTATTCAGTTCGGGTTTGAGAAATTGTGACACTATCGTTTTCTGTGAAAGCTGAGTTTTGCTGTGGGTGATGAAACAATATGTTTCAGCAAAATCCACATTAGTCAGTCATTGCACTTGTGCACCAAATGAATTTTAATTTGGTTTGTGTAGTGTAGATAGACTTGAATTTTTTTATATAAATAAATAGGTAATACCTTAATGGCGCTCGGATAGTCTCAGATGGGTATTACCGATACTAAGCAATGACTTAAGTTATCGATTTCTCTATTAATTTCATCCTAAAATAACCAAGTTATTTTTTTAAATAAAAGGTTACCAGAACTTTTCTCACAAGGTTGCCTGAGTGTTAGGTACTCTTTTTTTTTTTTACACTTTATTAATAGGACATATATTATTATAAACAACACAAAAAATTACAAATTAACATACAATATAATAGAAGAAAAAATAAATAAATATATACATAATATGTGTAATAACTAAAGGGCGGGGTTATTACCTTTGGCAATCTCTTCCACCCAACCTTTTTTTTTAACATTTAACAGAAGTTCCTCACATTTCAGAAACACTGGACGGGAAGCCGGTGTCTCCGGTCACGAGAACTTTCCTGCGGAAGTTTGAGCAGGAAAAGGCGAAACGGAGGACGTCTGTTTCAAATAATGTTGCCGACGTGTTCAGCGCGGAAGTGAAACACCTGGTGAAACACTTGCCGGAGGGGCTGTGCCAGTCAGTGTCCGGACAGATCCTGGGGGAGACCATCAGTGGGGGACCCTACCATCCGGTGCCCATCACCTTCCCACTCACGGAGCTTGTGCCGAGAACAGGTGTGTCACACTCACTCATTGGTGGAATAATTCCTTCATTTACTTGGAATACCCTTGCAGAATTGGGAATTGCAGTAACAAAACCCTCCTAGAAATCAACTTTCAGGTTCTTAAGGAGTCTATTAGAATTCTGAACCTACACTATTCAACCAATAATAAATATAAAAAAAAATATTTACTTGAAATGTCCAATAAATTGGGGTAAGAGAAATAGGTATATTTACAACAATATTATACGAAAGATAAACCCTATATCAACATTAAAGTATGAAAACCGGACTGTATAGTCAAGGGACGGATACGTCTCAAGGTCGAGCCTGCTCTTCTCTCTCTCTCTCTCTCTCTACGGTCTGGATGGGCTTACTTTAGTATTTTTATACAGTCAAACCTGGATATAAGAGAAACCTGAGAACAATTCCAGGTCCATATTACTCTATTTAAGGAAAATTAACCTAAAGAGGTTATAAAGATAAGAGAAACCTCAATATACGAGAAAAAAATTCCGGTCCCTTGAGTTCTTTTATATCCAGGTTTGACTGTATTTTTTGTGCAAGTGACCTTGACACAAGGTTATGAACTCATCACTATGTAATTGTTGGTGTTGTAACCAGCTTGGGAGGAGTGATGGTCTCCAGACAGCTTGAATTGAAAGTTGGCTCGTCCTGAACCACTTATTTCTATGTGCGATCAATGATAGTGAGGACTTGGGCTTTTTCTTTAAGTCATAAACATTAAACCCTTGGAAAACCGAAAGCTCTGGCGTGTTAGGGTTGACTAGTCTGTTTTCATTATAGTCCTCTAGAGAGACACTGGTCTTCGCCCTGTTTAACGTCCCCCAGCCAGACCGTACATAATAGAGGTTATCCTTATCATAATGCCCACTAACCCGGTGTTTATTTTACTGAAGACGGTTGTGTCTGCATGGATTAGCCGACTTCCGTGGCTCAGTGGTTAAGAGCATTGGTTACTGAACCAGAGGTTGTGGGTTCGAATCCCGGCCGGAGCGGAAATTTCTGACCGAAATGTTCCGTTTCCAGAATGGCATGTAAAGGTAAAGTGCCCTGAAGTAATGCGAAAGCGGTTCCGGGGCAGAATTACCTTTTTTATTTAAAAAAGACCTTTTTAAAAAAAAAAAAGGTTGTATGTGCTTTAGTGTATTTTGTTGTGCAAGTGATCTAGACACAAGGTTATCACAATCATAATGCCCGCTAACCCAGTGTTTATTTACTGAAGACAGTTGTGTCGGGTTTAGTGTACTTTCCTTTTTATGTTTTTAGTGCAAGTGATCTAGAGAACAGCCGAGCCAACCCTAACAAACCAGGCTACCTTCCAGTAGGGTTTTAGATTGGTTCTCACGATGTTTTGTCGCACATAGAAATATGAATGTGCTTCAGAATGAGCCAACATTTCACCTGAAGTTGACTTGAGCCATAGCTTTCAATTAAGGTTAGCTTCACAATAGCCCCCAGCTATAGCCAAGCTGGTTACATCAACAAAAGCAAGGGTAAGTTTCGTACTGTCATCATTTTAATTAATCTGATCTATGTTTCAGAGTTCAAGCTTGGGTTAAGAGGCAGCAAACCTCGCCGAGTTGTACCTAAAATAAACAAACCTACATCAGAAGAACCTAAATTTAAATTCGACTTTTCTAAAACGAACAATAACACATCGCATGATCCCTTTCAATTTGACTTCTCTAAATCAGTCAAAGAAATGCAAGGGTTATGAACACACACAAGATCTATTTCCAAAATAAAATAACGTGAATGATACAAGTTGTTTTAATTGATTTCACAAAAACCGTTGAATTTCATTTTTATATTAATTACAGCCATTTTATTAAGTAAAAAAATTTACAAATGAAAAATATACAAGAAAAAATGCCTAAATTAGTTTATTAACAAAATGCATACGAGTATCTAAAACAAAGTCCATGTAAAAAACGATTTTGTTCGTTATTTTTTAGTGTATTTTAATTGAGAATTACTTTGCAAACACACATCATAATTAACGTGTTTCTACTATCCACAATCATGTTTGAATTTATAAAATTATAGATTTTTTCCAAGTACCACTGTGAACGTCTAGATAAAAAACTCGATCGAACCCCAAGACAGAACTTGAGTGATCTAAACCCAAAAAATGTATCTAAAAATATTCGAAGTTAAACAATCTTAAATGATGATGGAAAATAGTAACCAAATAATGACGGGGATACGCTCGTGCTTCACAGTGTGTATTTGGGGGGGGGGGGGGGGGGGGGTCAATTCTTATCAATTTTCAGTTTTCTATCACTGTTTGGCCGTGCCAACGGATTACAAATAAACTGATTCAAACATGGGGCTTGTCACCTTAGTGCATAGTGAAACAATAATCGGAGTGATAACTAGAGATTTTTTAAGCCAAATGGAGAAACCAACAAATTTTTCCAGAGCATAGTGCTAATCGAGTTTAAAATTAAACGCTAGTTTTACAGTAGTACAATTTTGTTTTCTTTCAACAATACAAGCTCTTTGATTGGTTGATTTACGACATTCTAGAATCAACTGTTTGAGTTTAATATTTGATTTTAATTTTGATACGACCAACCGAATAAAGGACCAATTAAAATTGTTTTAACTATGCAACAAAAAGTCAAATTTTAGCGCGCGAGTAGAAGCTTAATCGGTCAATTAATATTTGTGAGACCATGAAGTCTGACTATACTAGGGCCATAAGGTCATACTTTGATTAGCACAAATTCGACTTAGATTAATCTAATTCTGTTTCATAATTCAGCCCTTAGTCATAAACGTAAGACATCAAGAGTTTAAAAAAAAGCAGCCTCATTAATATTTCCTTTAAAAGGTGTCGAGGATATTTTTTTAACAATAAAAAAATAGACAGTAGCATTAAGAGCTCGCACAAGAGATGCATGACCAGCACTTCATCATACGCCGAGAAATGTCCAAAAATTTCATCAATCAATTCCAGCAGCCTACTAATCAATCGATTAATTTGAAAGTCAGTAAAACACATGTTGATTGCTTTTGAAGCATAGGAGAACTCGGAGATTTAGCTACGCTTTGAAACAATTGTGAATTGCATTTTACCAGAGATTTCTAGGAAAGTAGGCAAGACCCACTCCACCCAGACGAAGGCTGCGTCCAGCTCAAGCTTGCATACAAATATCTGCAATGTCCCGCTGCGTGTCTTTCAACCACTGCACGATCTGGTCCACATTGGTCTTGCTATACAGGGTGCTCAGGCAGTTGGTCAGGAGGTCTTGCAGCTTGAACCCGAGCTGCTTACGGAGGGGCGTGGCTATCTCCAGATGCTTCCTCACGAAGTTCTCAGCCAGGTAGCCGATGGCGATGACCAGGTGCAGGGGGTCGCCGCTCTGCCCCCACGTGTCCGGGTTCCGCTTGCTCAGCTCCTCGTACAGAGGCACCAGCGTGCGCAGGGGCAGTCCCATCTGCACGAAGCTCTTCTGCACGATCTCCGGGGACGCGTGCAGGCAGCACGCGATGTACTCCAGCTGGTACACGAGGAAGTTGACCGGGAACACGAAGGAGCCCACCTCGTGCTTGCTATGCAGGGCCGCCACCTTGTCCATCACCACCTATTCACAAAAAACGTTTCTTCATTTCTCCACCAAAATTCCAATAAAAATAAAAAAAAAACAAAAAGACAATATTATTTTTAAAAAAGAAGTTAAGGACTGGCTGAGAGAGTTATAATTTTCAAGTTGCCAAAATTTTACTAACTATCTATTTAATTTTTTTTTAGTTTTCCTATTGTTAAAAGTATTTTTTAATAATTATGTAGAAACATTTTTTAACATTTTTTATTTGTACATTGTTTACCCACTATGAGTTAGACACTATAAAAAAACTATGTATTTTTAGTGTGGGGTAGTCGCATTAAATATAAGTATGTTACCTATTATGTACAATTATTAATGCAAATAAATTACAAATTACCTCCAGCACCACATTCGGGTTCTCCGCCGTGCACGTGTCCAGCTCCACCTGCAGGATCTTCTGCCACGTGCTCTGGATCAGGTGATCGTCCCTGTAGCCCGCGATCTCAATGATCTGCAGCTTGCACTCCCACAGCTCAAACTCCTCCGCGTAGGTGGTGAACAGCTCCGTGATGTCAAACAGGTTGCTGTTGAGGGTGAGCATGGCGTGCTGGGCCGCCTGCCTGGTCTCTGGGTTGTCCGTGGTGGTGGCGATGTCCGTGACGGCGGCCAGGATGGTCTTCTGCACCCCCGCCACCTGCAGCTGGTCCTGTAGCTCATGCATGAAGTGGCCGCCCCCCCCCACCTCCTGACTCCGCATGCACATGAGAGCCTTGGCGAGGTACTCTGCCCGCTCCTGCAGCTGTACCTGGGGGTCTGGTGTCCGCGCCATCTTCATCAGGATGTCTGCTGCCGCCGCATGGTTGCCATGACGCACGTGGTACTTCCACAGGAGTCCGTTGTGATCCAGCGAGAACTGCGAGAGACTCTGGCACCGCATCAGATACTTCTCTAGGCTGGGTTTACTCGACTCGATGAGGTCCTCGGTGAGTCCCTTGCTGATCATCCAGTCGTAGACGCTGGCGTGCAGCAGGATGTCAGGGCTGGCGAGGCACAGGGCCACGATGTGCTGGATGTGGGCTCTGGCCTCCGCCCGGGGGGGCGCCTGGGTCTCCGCGATGGGCAGCTCGCAGTAGCCGGGGGAGCGCGGGATGCTGACGGGCGCGGTGGTGCCAGACTGGCCGGAGCTGTGTAGCTGCTCCAGCACGGTGATGATCTCCTGGTAGCAGTCCAGGCGCTGCGCGTAGGCTGCGGTGTCCTCTGCGCCCTGGCTGAAGTAGTAGCGCAGCGCCAGGTCCGTCGGGTCAATCTTGCGCGCAAAGTCCAGACAGATGGACACGATGCCGTCGTAGAACTGACAGGTGGCGTACTGGCGACACACCTCCTTGAGATTGATGCGAGGAATCACTTCCTTGTACAGTTTCACGGAGTTTCTCAGATACTGTTCCTTGTCTTCGCTGCTGATCTTCTTCCTCGCGTACATGACAAGTTCATTGGCCTTGGCACAGGTGGCGTCTTCATTGCGGAAGATCCTCGGGCACACCTCCCGCAGCCTCAGCGTGACCGCGTGCACGGGTGTGTTGTCCACCAGGTAGTAGCTGAGCAGGTGGTTCATGAGCACATTGCACACGTCCTGGTTGCCGGGGATGCTGATCAGCTGCTGGAAGCTCATGCCGCACAGGTGGGACTTCTGCTCGTCGCTCAGGAAGGCGGCGATGTTGGGGAAGTGGTGCTCGCAGAGGATGCGCCAGAAGCCCAGCACCTGGCACGCCTGCGCAATGAACAGCTTGAGAGCCTCCAGGGACCTGCGCTCCAGCAGGTAGACCTCCTGGAGCCTGGTCGTGTAGATACTCTTCTCCTCCACCAGCCGCATGTCCTTGACCAGACTGCTGGGCGGCAGGATGGCCGCATTGTTCTCCAGGAAGCTGAGGGCGGCCTGCAGGTGGGTGCACACGGTGCTCACCTCGGCCAGGGTGACGGAGGTGTCCAGGGCGCCCTGGGCCGCCTCCTTCACCACGCGGCGCGTCCACACGGGCCGCAGCACGCGCGACACGAACAGGTAGAGGCCGTTGTGCTTGGGGGAGAACAGCACGTCGGCCTGGGGGGGCTGGGCGCTGAATGCGGCACTGGGGGGGGAGAGGGGGCCGGGGCGGGGGGTGGAGATGATGGGGGGCGCGAAGGGGGACGCGAAGGTGTCGTGCAGGGGGGAGGGGGCAAAGCCGGGCTCGCCCCCGTACAGGAAGAAGGCGCGGGTGGCCCACTCCGACACGGCGAGGTTCTGGCCGGAGCTGTTGCAGGCCAGCACGAGGCTCATGGCGCAGGCCTGGTCCTCGCCCATAGCCTGGAAGTAGGGATGTCGATATTATATCGATATTAAGAAATCTCGATATTTTGGATCCGATATTATCGATATTTGGTATCGATACTGAGGTTCCGATAATATCGGAAAAAAATATCGTAATCGAATACACACACTAAATGGAATAAATTTGCTTGTTTTGTAGGGTAAAATCATTTAATACTGTAAATACGGATGAGTTCCAATAAGAACAAAACACGTGTTTTAAGTTGCTTTGAATAGTTCGTATTGATTTTCTGAAATATTGTAATGTATGATTTATAGGTAATTGCATTAATAAAATAATAATTAATATGATAGGTACAGGTACCTATAGCCTACAACACAATGCACTTAAGACTAAGACACTGCCTTAATAGAGTTAATAGCGTGACACCTACACCTAAACTAAACTTAAATCCCCATCTGTTCTAATGAAATTATGAAATAAATATCGAAGTTCGATATATCGGAATATCGATATTTTCGTTTCGATAAATATCGGATATCGATACTTTGTTTCCGATAATATCGATATCACAAATATCGATATTGTGATTCGATATTGGCATCCGTACCTGGAAGTACTGCTTCACGCCTGCGCAGTCTGGCCCGCCCCCCTCCTTCAGCAGCTGAGCCAACATATCCACAGGCCGCAGCTTAGCGTAGATCTCAACACCCTGGGGGACACAGAGAGAGCAGGATGATACTATTGTTCTGGTACAATTTATTGAAAATTAAAACTACCAAGGACATTCGTACAGGATTTTTAACAGGCAAGCGCACGAAAAAGCTCTTACTCACAAAAACAAAGAGATGTTCTCTTTAGTGTGATTATAGTACGAACAAGCTTTACCCACCTATTTACTTTTCAAATCTTCTCTATAAAATTGTATTTATTTATTTTAATATTTTCAATTTTCCTATATATTATTCTAATTTTACATGGTTAGATTAAGATTTGAATTGTTGTTATTTAATACTGTACAAATATAATAATGTATTACATTACGTAAATGCATTACATATGAAATGAAGAAAGAGGTGTAAAGATATTATTATTTCATGAAATAATTACGCAGCTCCAACCCTCTGGAACGAGGTAAATTCAGTAACTCGGGTGTGGACGAGTAACAAATTTTTCCACCTTTAACTCAAGATTTTTTTTTTTTTTTTTTTATTTTTTTTTAAAGATGAGTGTTTCACAGCCTTTTTTTATTTCGTAGCCATGAAACAGGAGCTACTGTAGACGCTTGTGGTCTGTGTTGTAGCCTGCCCATCCCGTAGTATGCCTCCCCTCTGATGGGCGAGAAGTGACACAATAGTTCCCATTTAGGTGCTGGGTCAACACGAGCGCACCGGAAGGTATCCCTTACAAACAATTGTAAACAAATTAAGAATACAAATTTTTGTCGGCGCGGGGGTTCGAACCCGGGACCTTCCGCATGGCAAGCGAGTGCTTAACCACTGAGCTAATCGCGCGCTCTTTTTAATGAATGAAGGTAGATATTTCCTGACGCCATTACTGCTAATATTGAGTAAGTTGCGAGTCAACTTTAGAATCTTAAATGAGACCACCACTTTTTTACCAAAAAGCTGTTTTCGGCCATTGGTCCGTGCGTCCGTTTTGATCTTTTGATAGGGGGCGGTACCCTTCTTTTAAATAATTTATACGATCATCTAAAATAAATAAAGGGAAGCTTTAGTTTAATAATAAATAAAAAATAATGTTCTGTTCTGGGCTTAATAGCTTTACTTATAAAGCTTTGAAACCGACCTCAGTAGCTTGATCGATAAAGCGGCGGACTTGTAACCTGGAGGTCGGTGGTTCAAGTCCCGGTTTCAATGTAGATTTAGTAAAGCGAGTTTGAGTAGTTGTGATATATCACGAAAGTGATTAACACAAATATGATAACTTAAAAAAAGTTTTTTTTTTTAAGGTGTGTGCCCGTGTGCCCCGGAACCGCTTTCGCATTACACTTCTATTATTGTTAGCTATTATTTTACATATTAATATCTCTTACTTTTCATTTTTTTTTAATTTATGTCTCTAACCTTTTTCTTTATTTCTTTTATATAATCGTGACGTTGTATTTACAGATTTATGTATTTCATGTACAATAAAAAATAAAATTTAATTGAATTGGAAGTAAAATCTCTCACCTGAGGCCCAAGCGCCACATACTTGACCATACGCTCGTAGTGTTGCCGCACTATCAGGGGCGGCTCCTCCTTGGTGCAGCCCACTGCGGCAGACACCCGGCGCCCCCCACCTCCTCCAGCACCCAGGGCCTGGAGTCCAGGATCAGGCAGGTCTGCGACTCCATGAAGGAGGGCTGGAACGGGTAGGCGTCGCTACTGAGCAGCCAGATGGACTCCTGAATGCCGAGCGGCGCCGCGGTCATCACCAGGTTACCTGGAGGAGGGGAATAATAATAATGATGAAATTAAGAAAATGTAGAAGGTTGAAAAAGCAGAAGTTGTACCCAAGGGTTGGGTGGAAGAGATTGCACCTCTGGAGTAATGCACCCACCTCTGGAGTAATGCACTCACCTCTGGAATAATGCTCCTACCTCTGGAGTAATGCACTCACCTCTGGAATAATGCACCTACCTCTGGAGTGATGCACCTACCTCTGGAGTAATGCACCTACCTCTGGAGTAATGCACCTACCTCTGGAGTAATGCACCTACCTCTGGAGTAATGCACCTACCTCTGGAGTAATGGACCCACCTCGGGAGTAATGCACCTACCTCTAAAGTAAGAGATTGCCACAGGCCATAAGGGTTGGGTGGAAGAGATTGCCACAAGCAATCACCCCGCCCTTTAGGTAGGACATTTCTCTCTTTTTTTCCTTCTTGTATATTTGTTTAATCTTTTTGTTTTTCTTTATATTTCATTGTGTTCTACTGTATATATTTTTTGTTCTACCTAATAAAGCTTAAAAAAAAAATCTAGAAAACTCTTCTTTCCCTTTCTTCTTTCACTATCCTTACTCTTCTTCCATCCTTCTAAAATTCGTACAGGATTTTTAACAGGCAAGCGCACGAACGAGCTCTTACTCACAAAAACAAAGAGATGTTCTCTTTAGTGTGAGTATAGTACAAACAAGCTTTACCCACCTCTTTACTTTTCAAATCTTCTCTAAAAATTGTATTTATTTATTTTAATATTTTCAATTTTACTATATTCTAATTTTATATGCTTACATTAAGATTTGAATTGTTTGTTATTTAATACTGTACAAATATATATTACATATATTACATTACAAAAAAAAAAAAATGCACCTACCTCGGGAGTAATGCACCAGGTTGACCTTGTCGGGCCGGGCCAGGGGCAGGGCGCCCGTGAAGCCGGGGGGCAGCCGCACGTGCACCAGCACCAGAGTGGAGGGCCGCTGCTGCTTGGGCGTGAACCCGGGGCTGAAGTAGAGCCTGGTCCCGGACTCACAGGTCACCACCAGACCCAGGAGGGCGCTCTCCCGCGCCTCTATGGGCGCGATGCTCACTATCGGCTTGAAGTACGTCTTCTCCAGGGTCCTGGAACACGCATTATTATTATTATAAGTATAAGTATATAAGTATATTTTATTTAGAGTGCAGTACAATACAGGTGTTGGCTTTACAAAAGTTAGCCAGCACCCAATTACATAGTAAAAAAAAAAGTTATCATATTATTTTGTGTTAATCACTTTCGTGATATCACAACTACTCAAACTCGCTTTACTAAATCTACGCTGAAATCGGGACTTGAACCACCAACCTCCAGGTTACAAGTCCGCTGCCTTATTGATGAAGCTACTGAGGTCGGTACCTGGAACACGCATTATTATTATTATTGTTATTCAATTCTTTATTAGATAATGAGACATATGTTGTACAGTACAAATAATGATTACAAAACTTAAAAAAATGGAAACAATATAAACAATAATAAGAAAAAAAATAGATAAATATATGTATACATATATCCTAACTGTCCCGGTAGCTCAGTGGTAAAGGCGACACTCTGTGAATCCAAATTTTCGAGAGGTCGTGGGTTCGAAACCCAACCGGGAAATGACAAGTTATCCTCCCATTTGGGATTTTTACCACATAATAATATGTCTTGGGCTTATTGCTGGAATAATGGGACTTTAGTAGTCTTAATCGGGCAGTATAAATAAGGCGATATTATTATTATTATTCTTAGATAATGAGACATTATGTACAGTACAAATAATGATTAAAAAAACTTAAAAAATGGAAACAATATAAACAACAATAAGAAGAAAAAAAATAGATAAATATATGTACACAAATGTCTTAACTAAAGGGGGGGTTATTGCCTATGGCAATCTCTTCCACCCAACCCTTGAGTGCAAAATCTCTTCCACGCATGGGATCGTTGGCAAATTAACATACCTAACTATGTAGGTACACATTATGTTTAAAAAAAAAATCAATCCAATTTTTGTTAGGCTTGGAAAGGAAGGATTTAAAAACTTGGGGACCGAGAAAATGAAAACTTTTCTCCCTCTCTTGACTTTCTCCCTCTCAAGAGGTCACAATAGTGAGAATCCTTACACATTAGAAAAACATTTGAAAAAAAAAAAAAAAAAAAAAAAAAAAAAAACGTGATAGCAATCCAAAACAGCTAACACATTTCCACGTTGTATCACTAGCCGTCGTCGATGGCACGTTGAATACACCAGTTCTCGTACTGTCACTGAAGTTAAGCAAGGCCCAGGGAAGTTAGGACTTGTATGGGTGACCATTCAAATTCGAACCCTCGTGATGCTCACGTTTAAAAAGACCCACCTCAGTAGTTTGATCGATAAGGCGGCGGACTCGTAATCCGAGGTCGGTGGTTCAAGTCTCAAGTTCAGCAATAATATTTAATAAAGCGAGTTTGAGTAGTTGTGAAATAACGAAACTAATAAACATCACAAAAAACATTTTTATGTTAATCACGATCACGAAAGTGTTAATTTAAGTTTGACACAAATTCTGTCCCGGTAGCTCAGTGGTAAAGGCAGCACTCTGTGAATCCAGAGGTCGCAGGTTCGAAACCCAGCCGGGACATGACAAGTTATCCTCCCATTTGGGTTTTTATCACATGATAATAAGTCTTGAGCTTACTGCTGGAATAATGGGGCTTAACAGTCCTAATCGGACAGTATAAAAAAGGCAATATTATTTATTACTAAAAATGAGAACAAAAATGGTCTACTGGAATTATATGCCAGGGATTCAACATGGAATCCTATGGAACAGCTAGAGAGTAGAAACAACTGATATATGTATGCAAGTATGTACCAGAAGGGTATGTACTTAACAAACAAAACATGTAACACTTACTTAAATCACACTCACGCGCCACAGTCATCAAATGAGAATCATAATATATATCACAAAAATACATTCTGCCCATTTTTTTTTTTTTTTTCTTAGTCATAAGTTAGTATATAAGTTAGATAGGGTGACAATGTTTTATACATTTTTCAATGTCTAATACACAATAAATATACTATACTATAAATACATGTCTCACCTCTGAATATTGACGGCCTGCTGCACGATCATCTCCTCGGAGAGACTGACGAGGCTGCGGAACCCCGCGCCCGCTCGCACAGATCGTACACACTCACGAGACCCACCTCGGAGCGGGTGTACAACACGTGACGGCTGCTGTCGATGCAGATCTGAGCGATGCTGTCGTCGCGAGTGATGAGCGCGTTGAGGAAGGAGGGCAGGATGTAGGTGAGAGAGGACTGGGTGAGGTTGAGCTTGCGACAGGACTTGGCGAACCAGGTGGCGTCCTTCTGTGGGGGCACAGATTTCAAGTTTGGAAATTTATTTTATTTATTTTTATTTTATTTTATAAATTGACGAGGGAGGTCCCCATTAGTACAAAGACACTTAAATCTATATAAAAAAAAACTTATAGCTATAAAAAAAGAAAAAAAGAAGAAAAAAGTGAACATCTCTCTCTATGATTTTATTGTGTTTTTAAACATTAATTGATTGATCTTTCCTCTTCTTTTTCTTTTACATATATTAAACATATTCAGAGAAATGTCTTATTTTTTTTTCTTGAACCTCTAATTCTCAAGTCTATAGATCTTATGATTGAGAATTGGTTGTTCACCCACACGAAGTTCTTCACCACACTGAAGGACTTATTCCATTTGGAACTCATCTATTCCATTAGAAACATCTCTCTATCAATGGATAGTATAGTAGTGCTTTATTTAGACTGTCGGCTCGAGACAGGAAGTCCCATTACGCTAACAGTTTTAAGATGGATAAGATTGTTAAAAGAACTCACATCTAAAAATAACAGAAAAAAAGGTGGCATCTTTTACGAGATCTTCATCTATCAGTAATCTCGTTATATCCCCATCAGAGGAAGTCAAATTTTTAGGTCTTATACTAGATTCAAGGTTGCGCTGGAAATCCCACATTCTATATCTTAAACCTAAACTTGCATCTGCAATATATGCAATAAAATCAATACAAAAGAATGTGGGATCCAGCGCTGCTTTACTTGCCTATCACTCATACTTCCATAGCTTAATGAGCTATGGAATTGTATATTGGGGGTTTGCAGTAAATACAAATGATATTTTCATGCTACAAAAACGAGCGGTGAGGAGCATATTTAACCATCGACCTACTGTTTCTTGTGCACCCATATTCAAAAACAACAATATCTTAACATTCAGAGCACAACTAATACTTGACACATGTTGCCTTATTCATAAAATGTCAGAACACCTTACAAGACATAGAGATATACACAACTACAATACACGACACAGAAATGACATAACAGTAACAACAAACAATATATTTGATAGATCTTTTCTGAAGCAAGGAATTCAACTTTATAATTCCTTGCCAGATATTATTAAACAAGAAAATAGAGATCACTTCAAAGAACAACTTAAAATAAGACTCATTGATATTGCCCCATACAAAATAGAGGAATTCAGGTGGTAAAATGTGATCCAGGGGTAAATAATGTTTGGTCCCTTTTACTCCTTTTCCCTCTTTTTTACCTCAGTTTCTTCTTCTTGTCTCTCCTTTTTACTCCTCTTCTTTATTTTTCCTTCCAATTTATTGTTCATTTTTAATTGAATTTTAATGAAGAAAAAAAAAAAAAAAAAAAAAAAAAAAAAAAAAAAAAATGTGTAAGACGTACGATGTATATTATTACACAATAAAATATTTGATTGATTGATTGACAGTAATATGGGTAGAATAATTTTCATCTGTAAAAATTCAGAGGCGGGATTTGAATTTTTGAGAAAATTAAAGTAATGTAATTGGGATAGAATCAGATGTATTTTTGCCTCCTAATTCCGATTTCGAATATGAATTATTTTTTTTCTACCTTAAACAGAAAAAAAGTTACGAGGGTGGGACATATACTTCCCATGTGGCATTGGGAGTACCTAAATTTTCAAAATTACTGAGCTAATCATTAACACTGATTGAATTTCTTTTTGATTTTTGATAATGGAAATGAAATGTATATTTTTCCAAAATATGAAAGAAAAATAGGTATATTTGTTACATTAAGTACTGTAGGGTTGGTTATTACAAGAAACTTTCAATTCCATTCTCTATCATACTCGTGATGGCAAAAAATCGCAATAAAAAAAACATCTTTGTTACCTGATATTCAATTTCATAAAGATTTCCGTCCGTTCCTCCTAAGAAAATTCGCCCTGTGCTCGATCCTTTGATTGTGGACATTGTCACACCATCAGTAGGGATGGAATAGAGGACTTTCTTCACAAGTTGTATCTCCTCCTGTCCATCACCGGTAGATCCTGTGAAAAATACAAAAGGCTTTTGATATTTTGAATATAAAAGCACATTTCTTTGTGATCTCATTTTTACATTTTGTTCATTGCTTTACATTTAATGTATATCATTCAAACTTTGTATATTGGCCTAAGGAAGGAGAAAGAACTCTACAGACTCTACACATCAACTGAGCTATTTTTACTTTCTATTAAGTTTAAGTATAGAAAGTCTTATTTTTGGTCGTTTTTTACTTTATTCAAACTTTCAACCAATTTATAAGCTATTAGTGGGTGAACTTTTTATACCTACATCAAAATAAGATGTACATTTGACTGTTACTATATCACAAAATTTTTCCATTTTTTGTCTCACTGGTAATCCAGAGGTCAGGGGTTCAAAACCCAGCCACGACATGACACATTCATAAACGTTGTCTTAGGTTTACTGCTGGAATAATGGGACACATTAGTCCTAATTGGGCAGTAGAAATAAGTCTTCCTTTTCCATGGCAATTATTCTCATACTTATTCACTCTGTTACCAGCTGGTTGGCAGAGTGAATATCCCTGGCATTAAACTTTGGTATTTCCTCTACAACTAATCCATCAAAAATTTCAAATAAGCATTTACCTGTGGTCTGTTCTGGCACCATCATACCCAGGATGACTACTTCTGTTATGGTAGACAAAACTAGTAAATATTTCACATTACTTTTGAATATATTTGGCTTGGGTTTCACCAAGCCCACACCAATAATAGTGTGGTTAAGTCCATCAAAGAAGGAAATATCAGTTCTGTGCTCGTAATCCCATATATAAATTTGATTGTCCACAGCAAGCCATGCTCTGTTGATTTCGGGAAATAGCCCCATTAGACTATGGCTTTGAATCACTGATGAATCTCTCTTAAGGAAAATACTGTATGGTAGTGTATAATTAAAATGCCTTTGCCAGTATTGATGGTGCATTGAATTCACTGGTTCCTGTAGGATCACCAAAGTTAAGCACTGTCTAGTGAGGTGAAGACTTCATTCCGGCCCAACCCAGGCTGGGTGAGGTTAGTGTGGGTAACAGGTTTGTGAGTTTCCTGCGAATGGAGGCTAACACCCCATCATGATATGACTATGCAGTTGAAAGCAATGTTAAATCCAAATTTAAAAAAAAAATGCCTTTACTGTATATTATGTACATTTGATTGAATTTTTTTAAATAACTTTGAATTTTAAACCTAGAATTTAGAAAATAGTAAAGAAACATATAATGGCAGAGCTTTGTCATTTACAATGATTCCAGTGAACCTCAAATTTTCAGCATCATTGTATTTAAAAAAAAATACTTTTGATTTTAAAATAATATAGTTTTTCATCCAGCTTCTCTAAATAGCTATTCTCTTATCTCAACTCAGCCATAAAATAACAACTTAATTAAAAAAGGACTTATTTTTTACATGAAAACTTATAATACTAATTATTTTATAAATAATTCAATTTATTTTCATCAGTACTCTATAAAGGATACAACTAAAATTCTCAATAATTTCAGGAGGTATTGGTACTTTGTTGACAGGTACAAGTTGTTTGATATTGGTAAAAGCAGCACCTTTAGGATAGTCCAGCTCACTTAAACCACTCACAGTGGCACAGTCTGAAATGAAAAGGAAATTATTTAGTTAATTCTGATTACATTTCACACCCTGTTCCAAAATTAACTGTAAAGAAACAATTTTTTCCTATCAAATTCTAATAGTAATTATTGTAAAATTAATATTTAAGTTTATATTTTATTTTGTCAAGAAAATTTTCTCAATGAGGATAATTTCATTAATTGATTAATTATTATAGAAAAGTTGTCACCATTTGGTTACTTTTAGAACAGAATGCAGATAATAGTTTTAGTTTAATTTAGTTTTCTTAGATAAAGTTTTTCCTTATTGAGCACTATTATTTTTGACTACCTTTACTGTATATTGGTTGTGATGTATCAACAATGTAGCCTGTGGCACATTGAGATTATCTAATTGAATATTGTCAACACTAATCAAACTAGGTGCCAGAGATTCACAGGAGACAGCAACTGGTTGATGTAAATCATATGGTGTGCTCAATGGAAAATGGTCTTTGTGGCAACCAATTGTAGTTACTCTCTCTGTAGCAATTATAAAAAATTGCGAGTTAATGTAGCTAGTGTTCACTAGCCTGTTTCGGGGTGCGGCACCTGTTGTTAACTTATCCGCAATTGTAGTTACTATAAATTTGTTGCTTGTTAAGTTTTCCACTCATCACTAAGAGTCCACTCCCATTAGAAATGGCACTTGCTCTAGTGGCATTACATTTTTCCTACTTTCTCTAGTGGCAATACATTTTAAATGAGTGTTCTGATTGAGGAGAAGAACAACCATTCCACTTCAATGTGAACACTCTCATTTAAAATGTATTGCTACTAGAGCAAGCAACAAAAACACCTGCTTTGGGCTGTTAATGGGAACATGCTTTAACATAGTGCATTTCAATAGTACTTACTTTTGTTGTATCTGATTTTCATTTTGTCATAAAGTGTTGCGTGGTTGCTATCTAGGACCATGTGTTTTTCCAGCATTTTTCCTGCTGTCTCAAGGGATTCCATTTGAACTCTACTACTGTCCATTGAGACATTGCGGAAAGACATCTCAGAGCTTGACATGTTGTACATTCTGAAGAGATTTTGTGCTAAGTCTTAAGCAACCTGAAATAGGTAAGCTAGTTAATTTTGAGATCTCAGGAACTGAGACAAATAATGTTGAAGTTATTTCTTTCCTGTTCAAATGAAGGGTGTCTAATGAAGCTCTCACAAAAGTTCTCCAGTAATATTTCACAGATACATTGTCCAAATTTTAAAATATAATATTAAATTAAACGTTAGATAAGTTTATGAAACTGAATTTGAGTGAATGTATTAAATTAAGGTATTATTATAGGTAAAAAAATATTTAACCGGATCAGACGGGATCTGAAGTTGCAGAAGCCGGTCCAAAAGCCTTTAAAAAACTTTTCACTGTTTGGCAGATTTTTTTCAAATTTTTGTGGATTTCAAAAAAATTAACCTCACTTTTCATATTACAGTGTCGCCGGCTGTACTTATATCACAGATTTAAATAGAAAAATATCTGTTTCAAAGGTTTGATACGCGAGTTGTACGACTTAACGACTACCTGAGAAGTATTTGCAAATTTCTTATCTGATAAATACCTTTTTATATTTTCCATTTCCTAGTTATTAAAATTTGGGCCTTACAATTTGATATTATGTGCTTAAGGACATCGTGCTGTAGCTAATTAAACAAGATATTACTATCAGAAAGTTGGCCCTCCCTGGAATAATCAAACATAATGGCACAGGCCATAGCAGATGAAATTCTTCTTGATCTTATACATGCTGAAATAGTTTCCTATGCATCTAAATCTGATGGAGATACAGATAAGAAAGTAAGATTTCACATAATATAGCTACAACTTAACACCTATCAATTTACTATTTGGTACCAGTGGCAGACTGAGACAAAATCATAAAAAGCAGTTATTTTTGCAAGTAATGGGAGAGATTTTTTTTTTAAACATCAACATTCCTGCCCCATCTTCACATTCAACACCATGCACTTTCTTCCTCATCCCCCGCATTCTTATTGACACAGTTCTGATGATAGACATCTGAACTGTAACCCTCATAGATCTGTTTGAATTTTATGTAAACTCCCAACTAGTTATACCCCAAGTAATGGAAGAATATTTTTCATGAATGCCATCAACTGGGTGAGAAGAAATGAATATTTATGTTCTGTCCCGGTAGCTCAGTGGTAAAGGTGGCACTATGTGAATCCAAAGCCTCCAGAGGTCGTGGGTTTGAAACCCAACTGGGACATGACATGTTATCCTCCCAATAGGGATTTTTACCACATAATAATTATGTCTTAAGCTTACTGCTAGAATAATGAGACATTTTAATATTCCTAATTGAGCAGAATAAATAAGGTGATATTATTATTATTTATGCAGCAATATATAGCTTTTACAATTAAAAATTTGTATCTATAATCTTGTACTCACTTGTGTCAGTATAGTATAGAAATTAGTGTGTATTGTGGTAGTGAGACTCCTTTTATTGAGCCAACATAAAAAATGACAACCCAGTACTATTAATGTGTGTAATAAAACACTACTTTTCTTGATTTCCAGGATACAGATTATTCAAAAATAGAGTTGATGGGATTTTCCTGTGGATATAGAATAATAGAAAGGTATGTATTTTAGGTGTGTTCTTCCATGGCCTGAATTTTGATTTTTTTTTAATTTTTGTAGTCTTGTTAATCCCAAAACCGACAAAATAGCATTTCATTAACTTCATATGTCTCAATGTAACTTTTATTAAATTGAACAGATGGAAGCAATAATATCAACTAAAAATCAAAGACTTCACCAAGGGAACATGATGGAGGAAAAGTTCCCTATTACATTGGTTGTAATAGGGAACTTTTCCTCCATCAGAAGGAATACCTTCTGGTGTGCTTGCATTATCCCAGCACCTAAATGGGAAGTATTGTGCCACTTCTTGCCAATCATAGAAGACACATACAATGAGATGGGCAAGCTACAATACAGACATAATGCCTACAGCATAAAAAGGCTGTATGAAACACATTTATTGGAGAGAGAGAAGAATATATATTTTTCAAGTAGGTATAAATTATTTCAAATAATTCATTATTGTTGTATTTCAGACTAACAAAAGACTGGATCAGATTTAAAGATGAATTGGATAAAATGAAATTTGTATGTACTGAATTGTGGTCTGCAATTTACAAGAAACAAATTGATAATCTCAGGACAAACTATCAAGGCACCTATCTATTACAAGATAACTCATTCCGGTTTTTGAATAAAATGTCTACAGGCAGTCAATACTTGGAGTCATCAGGAAAAGTAAGTTTTCAACAACACAAATAGAAAATGGTATATTTCACTCCATAGCCACCAATTAAATAATTATTCTTAGTAGTGAAGCAAATATTGTGCATTGGTAGCCAAGTGGTTAATGCACCAGTCTGGTAATTCATGTAGCATAGGGATCCGTTGGTTTGAATCCCACCTATGCATGAATTTTTCCTCATTAGTTTTGAGTTTGTGACCACACAATAAAAAGACTGACAGTTAGGTGGTAGAAAATGCTTTGAGCATTAACCTTGCCTGGTGGTTACCTTCCACTAAAAAGGGTTATTATTAATATTATTATTGTAAATATGAAACACACAGTTTCCTCAGTTGGAAATTTGGGGAAAAATACTTTTACTCTTTGACAATCCTGCAGTTATTGCAACAAAATATTGCTTTAAGTAAGAAACTTGTGCCTAATTTTTCTCTATATTTTCTCTCTGTTTTCAGTATGTTGAATTCACTTGTGGCCTCCTTCGTGGTGCACTGACAAATCTAGGAATCAATTGCATAGTCAGCACTGAAATCAGCACAATGCCTGTAGTCAAATTCCACATCCAAGTGCCCCAGGCTCACAACTAGAACTCAGTTCAAAACTGATCTTTCTGCCACTGCAATAATGATCCAAATCTTTGATAGAAGCCTAAGAACCAGTGATTTGTAGATTTTTTGAGCCATAATAATGGTAGCAGTGATGTTCCATAGTGTTGGTAGCTTTGATATCACAGCTACCATTGCCCCACTTTGTCTCTCAATCACTTAACATTGGAAAGCAGTGTAAAAAGTACCTACATTTTTTAGTGTGGGTTCAAGAATCTTTTTTGATTTGGAAATTATTTTTTAAATACTTCCAAATATTTCAATAATAATAGCAAGAACTTTATGGTATATTTATGACTGATCCTTCACGTCCTATGGTCATGACTTTCATTAAGATGAGGCCCTTGGCAACTGCTGTTATAGCGAATGGCACACTTAGTGAATAGGAAGGTCAGATTTTTTCAAAAAAAAAAAAAACCTCAAATAAATTTGAAAACATCAAAGCATAATATAAAATTTTATTAGCAATATCATTTGACTAAGTACTTTAGTATCTGGAAGTTGACTATGCACTTTAGTATCTTTAGTCTATAATTGTAAATAAATAAATTTGTAAGTAGTCACCTTGGCCAAGTGAGTTAGCACGCTACGCACTGCACGCATGGTGACCTGGGTTCGATCGCCAGCGGGGCAGGATTTTTTCTGCTCTGTACTTGGATGTTTGGGGTCCACTTTTATCTCATGAGGAAAAATGAGTAGCTGCTTTAATGAGAAACAGCGACCAGTAGTGGAATTTTATAGGCAAAAAAAATTGTACAAAATATTTTATAAAAGTGGTAAAGTCCTATGATTCTGCGCTACCCACTAAAATTGTGACATAATGACACAAAGAAAAAACATCATTATTAAATAAAAATTTATGTGTATAATTGTATATCTTGCATTAGAAAAATCTATGAGATGATATTTTTATTTTCAATATTGATGGTTTGGCACATAGATGTCACATTGATCCTGAAAAATTCGAAGTAATAAGTCTTCTCTTTGGAGCAAGTGGAATAATTCCTTCATTTACTTGGAATACCCTTGCAGAATTAGGAATGAGAAGCAAAACCATCATGGAAATCAACTTTCAGGTTCTTAACAACTCTTATTAGAATTATGAACCTACACCTATTCAACCAATTATAAATATAAAAAATATTTCCTTGAAATTTCCAATAAATCGGGATAAAAGGAATGTATATTAACATCTATATCTATAAAAGAAAGCTGTCTGTATGTGTTTATGGTAGTGCCTTATACAAATCCACACCATTTGACCGCGAAACCTCAAATTTTGCACATAGGTCCGTTAGGATCAGGGAATTCTTCTAGGTCATAAATCCCTAAGGTAAAGGACAGTCAGTAAGGTCAAAAATTGGATGGGTGAACCTAAAAATATTCACGTTCTTCGACCTAATTGACATTTTTTCTTTTAATTTGTCGCGACGACCAAAGCGAAAAAGTTTTAGGAAAGGGTTTCAGCTTTCATTTGATAAATCGATCGCGAAATTCTGATAAGCCATTCTTGAGCTACGTCGGGTAGGGACAGAAAATGGATGGGTAATACAAAAAAAATGCGTTGAAATTTTTTGCGACGACCTATCAACTCAAAGCAAGAAAGTTTTAGATAAGGGTTTGAGCTTTCATTTGAGATAACGATCGCGAAATTCTAATGAGCCATTCTTGAGCTACGCCGTGTGAGGACAGAACATAGATTTTGTGTGTATGTGTGTTTGATGGGCTGGCGAAGCGGCGGGTTTTTGTATAGCTTATCCTTCTTATTATAAGAAGGATAAGCTATATCAACATCAAAGTAAGTAAACGGGATTATATAATCAAGGGACGGATACGCCTCACGGTCAAGCCTGCTCTTCTCTCTCTCTCTCTCTCTCTCTCTCTCTCTCTCATACCTCAGCATTTTTAACCGAACAGAGTGAGGGAGCGAAGCGAACTCGAGGTTCTGTTTTAACTTGCATACTGGACGATTTGGCTTTCGTTTGTCTGTGTGTGTGTGTGTGTGTCCGTCTGTTCCGCGATAACTCTCGACCGGATTCTTCAAAATTGTAAATTTAGTATACATGTTTATAAGGGCCCTAGAATTTTACCTATAGTTTTTGGGCCGATTCGGACCACTCAGGGCCAAATGGGGGCCGCTTTGGTGAAATTTGAAAACGATTTTTCTATTTTTATTGGATAAAGCAAGGCTCTTAAAATTTTGCAGAGTCGTTGAAAAATAAATGTGAGTTCAGCAAAAAAATTTGGTGATCGTGAAAGCTAAGGGGACCGCACTGCGGTGAAAAAATCGAAAAAGGGCCGGTTGATATTTTTTAATTAAAACCTATCGAGTGGGTATTTAATGAAAGGTCTCAATGTCCTCATACTTGATTGAACATTTATAATGCGATAGTTGAATCTGTGTGAGGTTTACTGTTCACAGAACCACTAGTGTATCCTGTTTTTATTTTTAAACAATTTAAATGCAGTGAAAGTAAAGAAATTTTTGCTCGGAGGAAAGAATATTCTTTCCTTCAAGGATTTCTGGTTCACCCTGTATAGTCCACAGAGTTATACATTTTAGTTTATAGTAGTAAGATTTCGCAAAGTTATCGGGACCCGATAACCTATCCCCATAACGATAAAGTCTCGAATTTGCGTCTCTGCGCATGACAAAAATTATCGGAGTTTGGTTATGGTTATCGGGATCCCCATAATTCGAGTGGATTATGGGGTTCTCTCTTCGTAAACGATAAAGAAATTTTTGACTCAAAATACCGCGTGATTTCAAAAAATACATATATATTTGAAATAAACCTACGTTCCCACTTTTTTACATACAGTAGAATTAATTTTTACATTTTAATTCTGATAAATTTAAGATTTTTTTGGCAAGTGCTATTTTTTCTCTTTTATCTGATTTTTTTTGTTTTATCTGTGTTAACAGTATTTTATATTCTGTGTAATTATGTCAATTGAAGAAGCACTTTTTTTCTGAATGAGATAGGTTAAATAACAATAGATGATGAATTGGACTTTGCCATAATGGATCATTTGGAAGATGCACAGTTAGGGTGGTTTTAAAAAATCAATGTCAGAAAGTTTTATCTGCCAACCCCACAAAGTGTGCAGTCTATCCAGATATTAAAAAAAATAGCCGCTGGGCGCTCAAAGTTTGGAAAAATTGCGATTTTTGGCTGTTGAGCGAGGCTTCGGAGCCATAACTCCGGAACGGCTCACTACTTTGTCTTTAAGTTTATCTCAAATGAAAGCTTACATTGTTTTGAATGTTTTATATTCTGGACACTTTTAAACTTCTTTTCTAAAAATAATTATGGTCAAAAACTTTTAGGGCGGAATTAATAGACAACATCAATAACTTAAGTCGTTGGTAAGTGTCGATTTTCCCTATCTTACACAGTACGGAATCCATGACTTAGCGCCACAGAGGTATTACAAAAACGTCTATTAATTCCGCCCTTAGTCTTTAGAAACTTTTAGTCCTAGCGAGCAAAATGGCACCTTTTCCCTCAAAAACGAGAGTAGGTATCATTTTTATATAATGCAACCCATGGCTAATACATTTTTTTTTTTTTTTTTTTTTTTTTATCAAACAGAGTCCTTGGGGACTAAATTTATTAATACAATCTAGTTCTTAAAACTAATAAGTATTTTTATTCTAATCTTAAACTACTAATGTAAATTAAAATAACTTAAGTACATGGACATAAGCAGACTCGGCTGTTGGGTGGTTACCAGAGGAAAGTACCTAATTAATTAGTTCATGTGGTTTTATCCGCTTCAAACGTCTGGTGAGGTCTTCAATCCTAAGAAGATGGACGGTCTCGGGATTGGGGTGCTCCTCTAGCCTTTTTTGATGACTCAAGGCAAATCTATTCATACAGTCTTTGACTGTCTCAATTTTCAGGTCCCGATGTAGGTCATCGTTTCGTATGTACCATGGAGCATTGACAGAACTCCGTAGAACTTTATTTTGGAATCTTTCTATTATGAGTCGGTTGGATGGACTTGTGCACCCCCATAGTTGGATACCATAGGTCCATATAGGTTTAAGTACCTGTCTGTAAAGCAAGAGCTTGTTTTCTATTGGTAGGGCTGAACCTCTACCGAGAAGCCAGTGCATTTTTCTGAATTTTTATTTAATTGTTCGCGTTTTTTCTTAACATGTTCCTTCCATTTTAGCTTTGCATCTAGGGTCATACCCAAATACTTAGCTTGATTGGAATATGGAATCACTGTGTTATTTAAGTAAATTGGCATGTAAGGCAGATTTCTATTCGTGAAATCTACATGAACTGATTTGCTTTCATTGATTTTGATTCTCCATTTTTCCGTCCATCTTTGAAATTTGGAAATGGTTTGGGTCAGTGCTGAAGTAGTATCTTGTGTATTATCACCAATAGCTAAAAATGCTGTATCATCAGCAAAAGTGGCAATTGTGTTAATGTTGTCATTTGGCATGTCGCTTGTGTACAAAATATAAAGGATAGGTCCTAGGACACTACCTTGTGGTACAGAGGCTTTTACACTCATGAGATCAGAGTAACTGTCGTCTTGCTTAATTCTGAAGTACCGGTCTGATAAGTACGACTCGAGAATTTCAGCAAGATTTTGAGGAAGAATTTTCTTTAGTTTGAAGTTCAGACCTTCATGCCAAACTTTATCAAATGCTTGAGAAACGTCAAGGAAAATGGCAGAGCAAACTTTTTTATCTTCAATAGCTTTCTCAATTTGGGAAGTAATTCTGTGTACCTGCTCAATGCAGTTATGCTGTGAGCGGAATCCAAACTGATGGTTAGGTATCAGATTTTTTTCCTGTATAATTACAAGAAGGCGTTTGTTCAGTATTTTTTCGAATAATTTTGACAGAACCGGTAAAAGAGATATTGGCCGGTATGATGTAAGTTCACTTTCTGGCTTTCCTGGTTTCAAAATCATTTTTATTTCACTGATTTTCCATGCCAAAGGTACATATTTCAATTTAAACGCAGCATTTATGATCTGTGTTATTTTAACAGCAGCAATGCGCGGAATATTTTTTAGCAAAATACCTGTGATCAAATCATATCCAGGTGCTTTTTTAGGGTTTATCTCACTTTTTATTGTGCGCTGTACCTCGCGCACGGTAGAAGGTGAGATTTCATATTCTGTGTTTATGTATTGTATGTCATCAAGAGGTTGTGTATTACCTACTGGATCGTTTGGCGTAAAAGTGCTAGCTAGATATGTAGCAAATGCAGTGGCTTTAGATTTACTATCCTTCATCCATGTTCCATCACTATTTCTTATGGGTGGATCTTGTACAATCGGTCTCTTTAGAGACTTGGTAGCTCTCCACAGACTATAGTCTGTTGATTGATCAGCAGTAAGTTCACTAAGGTACTTACTGATAGACTCTTTTTTCAGGTCTTGTATTTTTTCCCTAAGATTCCGGACTAATCGATTAAACTTTGTTTTATCAGTACGAGCGCGGGAGCGCTGCCATTGCTTCCTAGCGCGTCGTTTTTCGGCTACCATATCTAAAATTTCAACAGGGTAATTTACTCCTGTCGACTTTGTGACAATGTCAGGTGTATTTTCCCATGCAGCTGCTTGGATATCCACAACGAGTTTCTCAAGTTCATGGTCGATATCTTCCTGAGTCTGCAGCGGAATGGTTATGTTTATTTTTTGTGCCAGTGAAATTTTAAAACTAGTCCAATCCGTTCTCTTGTTGGTGAGAGCAGGGTTGGATTCTTTTAATATAATGTGTTCACTTAGTGTAAGTAATATAGCCGAATGATCGGAAGATAAGTAATTAGTGTCTTCTATGGTCATATAGTTAGCAGAGATATTTTTGAAAACGAAAAAATCTAAGAGATCAGGTACTTTTTCTGGGTCACTTGGCCAGTATGTAGGAGCACATGTACTTATGACTTCTGCTCTATGTTCCGTCATAGCGTTGACTAAATTTCTACCTTTGGTATTAGTGATTCTTGATCCAAAATTTACATGTTTAGCATTCCAGTCAGCACCGATCAACCATCGGCCTCTACCCATAGAGCTGAATAATTCAGAGTATTCATCCTGAGATAAAGTGTAGCGTGGTGGACAATACATGGATATTATTTTTAAAGGGTACGTTTTTGTTTGAACATTAATAATTGTAATTTGCGCCTTTTCTGTTTGGATTTTAATATCCTCAAAGTGTTTAATATTTTGTTTTATTAAAATTCCAGATCCACCCCTAGCATTATTTGAAGGATGAGGACTGTGGTAAAATTTATATGAGCATGTGTTTACATTAAAATTGAGAACAGTTTCTCGAGTACAATGAGTCTCAGTGACTAGGACAATGTCATATTTATGCTGACTTAATAATAACTCGAGCTCGTGTCTTCGTGACACAATACCATTGGCATTCCAAAGTAAAATTGTTATCGTCATTTATTTGTTTTGTTTACGACTATTCAAAGTCCGCTGTGTTTCTATTCTATCAACTCGAGAAGATAATTCTGATACACTGTGTTTAACAGATTGTACCTCATTCAGTATAAGAGATAAGATATCTCCTATATCCTGAGGTTTAGAAGGTTGAGATTTGTAATTTGGATGGGCTATCTGAGCCCAAGATTTTTGTGTTGGTGGGTGGGTCCCTTTTGGCAAAGTTATATTTGGGATTTTAGGGGGTGTTTTAATTTGTTTTAAAAAGGGTGTCTTGACAAAATTTGCTGCCTTTCGTTGTTTATTGCGCATGGCTTGTGCTTCTTTAGCAACGGTGCACCCCCTGAAATTGGCCGGGTGATCACCGTTACAATTAGCACAAGTTGCGCGAACTGTTTTAGGTTTTGTACATGTGACAGTGAGGTGACCTTTACCGCACTTAACACATTTAGCAGTTTTATTGCAATGATTTCTTGTATGACCAAAATCTTGACAATTTTTGCACTGAGGGACGAGTTTACTGCCCTTCAGTGCACAGATTTCGACAACATTGTACAAAATTCTATCTATTTTATAAATGCTGTCAATATTTTCATCTGACTCAAATGAAAGTATAAACATGTTTAAGGGGCGCTTATCTCTGGTTGAAAGTTGTTTACTTACTTGTACAACTTTGTAACCTTTTGACTTAAGATCATCATGGATCTCCTGTTCACTCCACGTATGATGAAGTCCCTTGGCAACCACCCGTAGTGGCCGAGTCTGCTTATTTTCGTAGGTGTAGTACGATACTTGTTTTTCTTTGAGAGCCGATACCATCTTGCGGTATCCGTTCTCGTTATCACAATTTACTTTGACCAATTTGTTGGACATGGTTTTGACAGAAAATGTACCCTCTCCTGAGGCTACACTTGCAATGTTGGTGATGGATTTGATGTCTTGAGTTTCAATTTTGATTGGAGGCGGCTTCTTGGGTCCAGCACCTTCCTGTATTACATGCCATTCTATTCCAACTGTTATTGTTTTTGACCATAATTATTTTTAGAAAAGAAGTTTTTTTTTAAGACTCTGGGGGCTGAGGCTCCTACCAGGTAGACATGTAATGTAAATGGACATTTTCACTTCTCAAGATAAAAGCGAGTAACTTCGTGGACCTTCTGGTTGCAAAAGAATGCGAGTCACCAGGGAATTTCTAACCATGTAGCTATCTCTGATTTTGGATCGGTGTGGGATAACTGACAGAAATGCCACTCGAGTACTAGAAATAAAGATGGAAGCGCTTGGACATAATCCTGACGATTCCTAGGGTATATTGCAAAGCGTAGTTTAATGCCCCCAAAGCCCAGCTGGCACCTATGCAAGACTTCAAAATGTTGCAGAGTCTCTTTAGGTGTAATTCTGATCCTAGTGACCGCGACAATTTTGCTGCTTAAAGTCGCTCCTACCAGTCGCGCGACCCGGTCGCGTGCTTTGGTAAGTACTTCATTAAAATACACTGATAGCAGTAGTTAGCTTCAGTCGCGCTTTGCGGTCGCTAGGTTCCGAATTGCACCTTTAGAGTACAAGACTATTGATGAAGGAATATCAGACAGAGGTTTGACCAAATTTTCAAACCACCTCTGCAATTTAAATGCAGAGACGGTTGGCCTAGCCTTCATTGACGCCACGATTCTTGACGAAGAAAACTCCAGAATGGCAGAGAAGATATCCGCAGGATCTGAGACAGAGAATTCTAGGATCATAAATCCTGAACTGCAAAAACGTCAGCTGAAGGAGCTGGTTCAGGAAGGGCTCTCTGTTTAAATAAGCAAGGAGATACTGCATTTCTTTGAGCGTCTTCAAATCAACCTCGCTTTCCTTAAAGAACCCCCCATCAGCTGGCCAGATAATAGTAAATACAGAGGAGGTTTGGCAATAGTTAAATCATTAAAAGACACACACCACACACACACACACACCAGACAAACACACACAGCACACACTTTCTAGGACTCTCTTTTTAACCCGCGGCTGGCGCCCCATTTAGAATAATTATAATTAAATCCTTTCGTATTGCACATCTTCAATATAAAATCAACCTATACATAAATTTTAAGCCATCAGAAATTTAACGGTACGGAGAAACAGCCCCAGTTAGAATATAATAATATCCTTTCTTAGTGCACATCTAAGACCTAAAAGTGACCTACAAAATTTCAGCCTGAATGAGTGATTGAGTGTTAACTTTGGCATTTATATACACATATAGGTATAGATTTAAAGCAGAACATAGTTAAATACAAAAGTCGAAAAGAGAATGAAATGAAAATTTACATTTCAAAAAAATATTGTTTTGTTTTGATGAAAAGCTTTCTTAGAATGTCCGGTAGAGGCGCTAGAGTTTTCGTTATCGGGTATCGTGTTGATGCGAAATGTAAAAAAATCTTCTTCCTATGAGACACGAAACCGATAAACTTATCGTTATGGGGATTGATTATGGGGACCCGATAATTAAATGCGAAATGTCTCTAGTGTATAAATCTGTGATATCTTTTGGGTAGTTTTCGTGAATTATAATTTTTCTCTGTTGCGGTATCAAAAGAAATCTCTTCTGTGCTGTGCACACATTTTGAAAAAGGAAAAATTGAAAAAGGATTGGTGTGTGATGCTGGGCTGAAATAGTGAATTTAACTTCGAACTATGGAATCCCTCATAATTAAATGTTATGGTTCCCTTCAAGAAAAATTAGAAAAAGAAAAGGAAAACCTGAAAAGCGTTGAAGCTAACATAAAGAAAATAATCGGTCGAAGTGTTGTCGATTCGGGCCGACAAGTCCGGTAAGAAATCTCCCCATACTTCCCTAATACTTTATACTCATTGCTGGCTGGTTTTGAGGCTTTCCTCTCACGTACAATAGCAAATTTTTAAATAATGCTAAGCAATATGTTCTCTTCTTTATGATAGAGCCACTCTGTTCTCTGCTTTAAATTCAGGGCCATACACTCATTTTTATTCCAGGTATGTAGTAGGTACATGTCAAAAATTTAACAGATTACCAAAAAGTGTAAGGATGACAGGAAAATCAACTAAATGCATTACACAACACACATTATGCTGTACTTTGCTCACCTCCTACTAGTTTCAGGTAGAATAAATCAAATAAAACACCCATTGTTTTCTTAAGACTAAGAACATGGCACCATAGCTTGTAAATTTAAGAAGTACAAAAACAAACCCCAGTTGCATAGAGACACCACATAGTGCCACACCATCTCAAAGGAGTAGAATATTTATTGCGGTCTATTTATGTTTATGTTTACAATTTGATTTGTTTATGTTTACATTTGATAAGGGTGAAGGATGAGGAGAGGAGAGGAGACTCCTTTGCGATACTAGCACTGAGGATGCCACAATGTAGGCCAGCAGGGGGTGGTTTCCACACTTCCTAATTCTACATGCTATGATGGCACTAAAAGCCAAACTTATGAAAAATGTATAAATCCTATTCTTGATTTGTGATTGTGAAAAACTGTTGGCATAATGGGACTACCTGTCTTGCGCTGACAGTCTAAATAAAGCACTACTTATACTTATACTTAAACTATATGGAATTAGATGTGCCAGGATCCATGAATGTGTCAGAATCATGAATGTGTCATCAACCCTACAAATTTAATGATTCAGAACTGAAGATCTCCTGTGAACCTTCATATATTTTTATAGATTATAAAATCTTTCATACATCTATGAGCTTTATTCTTTATCTACTGTAATTATTTGATTTCAGAATTGGACAAAAGAGGAACTCAAGTTTTATTGAACCTCCTGTAATCAATAGCAATGCTGAACTGTGGAAGTCTGCCTTGGAGGCGTCAGGGCCCAACAGAAAATCATTTGGTGGGAGGACTGAGTTTTCTTCGTTTGACAGAACAGAAAGAAGGCATAGAGTGAATGATGAGTTTGTTCCTAGGGATATGAGAGGCCCACCTAACAAAAGAAAAAGCATTGCAACAAGTAATTTTGAGAAGCCAAAAACTGTTTTCAGTAGGTAAGTCATAGATTTGAAACACAAATAGACAAATACTTGTTTCTACAAAGTACATACTGTAGTGTATTTCACATCAGTACCTATCAGGTAATACTAGATTGTTGATAGATAATACCTGACCTCAGGAGCTTGGTCTTGGAGGTGGCAGACTTGTTACCTAGAGATCAGTAGTTGTCCCAATTTTGGTAAAAACTTAGCAATGTGAGGTTGTACCTAACCCTTGTGACATCACAAAAGTGATTAAGACAAATATGATAACTTTACTATGACTAATACTATGATGTATTCTGAAATGAGTGCAAATATTACCATAGGTTCCCTGGGTCAAATAATCATGGGGTAATTTATACAACTATGGGTCAGAAATGGGGTCTGGCCATTTGAATTTCAGAAACATGTAATTCAAAGAAAAAGAAAAAAATATTTCTGTCTTGTCTCATTTTACAAGGACCATGTTGTAGAGGTGATATAAATTTTTACCTATTTACTATCAGGACATTAATTTATCACACATGAAAAGGAATACCTGATTTACATAATAATATAATTTTATTATTATTTTTTTTAATTACTTTTCAGACTATCTGGACCAGTGAGGGAACCAGTAGAAGACTCAACCAATTACTTTCCTCCTGCTAGAACAAGGGTAAACCATATCATATTTCAATTAACAAAATAATCTCTGACAAATCAAATTAAGCAACAATTTTCAAAATTCTATCCTGTGGGGGACAAACTCAGGTCATTATGTGCAAGCCTACTGTGCTATGCCACAGTGACTACCTTTATAAGTTATATTGATTTAGAAGTGTTGTTGATGCAAATAAAATAAAATGACCCAGCTCTATCAACAGACTTACTATATGGGTATTGGGAAATGGAAGTTCATTTTGACAGGTCTTAGTAGTTACAACAGTACCTACTACTAAGTTTTCTAACTTCTTTAAAACTTTTGCAGTTTTTTAGCCAAAATTTAGATCCAAACCATTTAATGTAATTTCTTCTTTTTCCTCAGCATACTGTGTCTTCTCAAATATTTGTTCCCCCAGTAGAAGTTCCATCTCGATCTGAAGCATTGGAGGAGCAGCAAAAGGACCCCAACTTCAGGGCTAGGTAAAATAATAATATTCAAATGTACTACAGTCAAGAACCTGGATATAATGGGCTCAGATACGAGGTTTGGCTATTAAGTTCGTAGACGCGACCCGCTACGCAAAAACTGTCCATGCTAGGAAGATATGATAAACATGTTTAGAAAGCTTCAAGTCTTGTGTTTTGATTGATAGCTGTCACATGCCTGTACTGTAATTAGTTCTGTTGTGATAGCCCGACGCGCAAGACACCTTTTTTAATTTTGCCGGAATTTTGATTGATACAAACGTTGAGCAACGAGTGATTATTGAATTTTACGTAAAACTTGCTGGTAAAACTTTTTCTTTGTTTAAGACAGTGTACCAGGAGTCATGTTTGAAAAGATCAACGCTTTATAAGTGGTTTAAACGGTTTCAAGGTGGTCAGGAAGCTGTTGAGGACGATCCACGTCCTGGTCGCCCCCAAACCTCAAAAACTGACGAAAACATTTAAAAAAATGGTGTTATGATTTGTTCTGACCGTAGATTAACTCTAGGACTAATGGCTGATACACTTAAAATTAATAGATAATGTGTGAGACAAATTTTGCACGAAAATTTCAACATGACAAAAGTTTGCGCAAAAATGGTGCCATGCGCCAGTCCACAGTGCCTTCTCCGTGAAGACGTTCCTGGCCAAGTACAACATCCCAGTGTTGGAACACCCTCCTTGATCACACGACTTGGCCCCGTGCGACTTTTACTTATTCCCAAAAATCAAATCTACCCTGAAAGGTACCAGATTTGACAGCGTAAATGACGTTAAGAAAAAACCGGCAGAAGTCTTGAAAGGCCTCACACAAAATGACCTCCACCACTGTTTCGATCAATGGAAAATTCGCCTGGAACGTTGTAGGGATAGAGGAGGGGAGTACATTGAAGGGGATAACTACTAAAGTTGGGTAAGTTAAACACACATTGTTTTATGGAAAGAATCTACGAACTTAATAGCCAAACCTCGTATAATAGAAAACTCTTTATAAGAGAATTTTTACTCTGTCTCTTGGGTTCTATAATTTCTAGGTTTGAATGTATCTTAAGTAAATATATTGATGTTATCATTTCTTTTGCTTTCTTCTAACCACTTTAAAAAAAAAAATAAAAAAAAATACCACATATTTTCAAAACTTGTTGTTATTAGACATGCTGGTATCGTTTTCCGTTAATCTCTAAATTTCCTCAGTTTTTAAACATTTGGAAGTGACACTTGATTCAGCAATTAAATATGTTTGATAGTCTGTATTGCTCTTGGAACTACAGCGTATTACTTTGAAGTGCTTTTATTATCTATTATCTAGAATGTGTGAAATTGCACAACAATTTATTGAGTAATAAGATAATAAGTTATTGAGGAAGTGAATAATTTAATTTTTGTCTGAAAATTATCTATCCAACTTACAATATTATACTACCTATGCTATTGCTCTAATGTAAAAAGTACTCAGTCCATTTAGTACGTAATATAAAGATCACATGGCCCAGTTCACACCATTTTTAGACCGAAATCTTTTAGGTGTGTATAAAATAAAAGAATCAATTTTAATTATTGCTTAATTTCTTTTATTTTAAAGGAACAAACGAATGTTTGGAGCACTTTTGGGAACCCTCAGGAAATTCAAACAAGATGAAACAAAGCTAAAGGACAGAGTAAGTGTTTGAAATTTACTATAAGTTGTTAGATTTGGGTCCCTTTACAAGTTATGTGTTACAACAGAACAAGTAATGGCCGGAGCTCCCTGCAGCCCTGTGATGGGTGGAAAGTAATTGATTACTTTGACCTATTAACTAGACTGAGTGTCTCAACCCTGCCCTGACTCCTGAGTGCTACTTGCTGAACAATTTTGTACAGTCTGCCTGGAAGACTGGGAAAAAATGTCTTTTCAAGGAAAAAAAAAAAAAAATCAAAGACAAAAGAAAAAGCACAGCATACCTAACATTATAATGTGTCAGTTATGGCTAACCCCATAACGCATAAGTTATTGTATCATACGACAGAAATCGAAGGTTTCTATTATTTATAATGAAGTGAAGACAAATACTATTTTTATTATTTTTTTTAAGAATCAAGATTTTTAGATACTCATATTTTCTTTTAAATCTGTAACTTATTATTGATGTATTGACTGTTTTTTCTGTTGATTATCTTTAAAAAAGTTCGTAATGGGTCACTTTTCAACAACAACAAAAAAAAACCATCAACAATATTATAATTACTCGCGCCAGGAACCGACCTCAGTAGCTTGATCGATAAGGCGGCGGCGGACTTGTAATCTGGAGGTCGGTGGTTCAAGTCCGGCGGGTTTCAGCGTAAATTTAGTAAAGCGAGTTTGAGCAGTTGTGGTATCACAAATGTGATTAACACAAATATGATAACTAACTAACTACTTTCTTTTAAATCTGTACCTTATTATTGATGTATTGAGAAGACAAATACTATTTTTTTTTTTTTTAAGAATCAAGAATTTTAGGTTACTCATACTTTCTTTTAAATCTGTACCTTATTATTATCCTCATCATTGATGGTCTGACAGTTTTTGACATTTTCATGTCTTTGCTCTGGCACATAACCAAAATTATGTGACGAAATTATGTAACGATATTATGTAACGAAATATTGAATTGTAAAGGGAGAGAAGAGGGAAAGTGTGTGTCATGCGCACAATGGCGAAGTATTGAATTGTAGAGGGAGAGAAGAGAGAAGGTATGTGTCATGCGCACAATACGAAATTTGGTCAGTTGGGTTTTGGACCTTGAAGAGTAAAGATGAAAATGTCCCAATGGTTGCAGACTCGTATGCAAGCGTTTTTTTAAACAAAAATTTAACATCGCTTTCAACTGCACGGTCATATCAGTAGTCACCGTGGCAGAGTGAGTTAGCGCGCTAGGCATTTAGTTAGAAATGTCCGAATCGGTTTTGAAGTTTTTTAAAAAAGAAAGGTACTTTCCAATGTCAATACGTAATTTGTAATCTTTCAAATTTACTTTGTATAACTTTATACCTCCTACCTTTATTAACTATTTATATTTCATTTTAATTTTTTCTGTTGATTACCTATAAGAAAGTTTGTAATGGGTCATTAAAAAAAAAAACATTAACAATTATTGTATTGTACTGTATGGTTTTATTTGTGGTGAAGCACAAGGCCTCTTCACAATTTTTGTGTGTAGTGCAGCATTACTAAGAGCCTCCTTTACTTTTCGAATTATTCTATTACATTGATTTCTTTTTACTCTGGTAATGCCGCCACTGGTCGTTACTCATACAAATATTATCCTCTGTTGAGAAGTTTGAAAGTTTTTTTTTCTGTTGATTACCTATAAGAAAGTTTGTAATGGATCATTAAAAAAACCATTAACAATTATTGTATTATATGGTTTTATTTGTGGTGAAGCACAAGGTCTCTTCACAATTTTTGTGTGTAGCGCAGCATTACTAAGAGCCTCCTTTACTTTTCGAATTATTCTATTACATTGATTTCTTTTTACTTTGGTAATGCCGCCACTGGTCGTTACTCATACAAGTAACTACTCATTTTTCCTCACGAGGTATGAGTGGACCCCATCAACAATTATAATTACTCGCGCCAGGAACCGACCTCAGTAGCTTGATCGATAAGGCGGCGGCGGACTTGTAACCTGGAGGTCGGTGGTTCAAGTCCGGGCGGGTTTCAGCGTAAATTTAGTAAAGCGAGTTTGAGTAGTTGTGACATCCATCACGAAAGTGATCAACACAAATATGATAACTAACTAACTACTTTCTTTTAAATCTGTACCTTATTGTTGATGTATTGAGGAGAGAAATACTATTTTTTTTTTTTTAAGAATCAAGATTTTTAGGTTACTCATACTTTTTCTTTTTAGTCCGTACCTTATTATTATCCACTGTTGAGAAGTTTGAAAAAAAAATTTTCTGTTGATTACCTATAAGAAAGTTTGTAATGGGTCATTAAAAAAAAACCATTAACAATTATTGTATTGTATTGTATGGTTTTATTTGTGGTGAAGCACATTACTAAGAGCCTCATTTACTTTTCGAATTATTCTATTACATTGATTTCTTTTTACTCTGGTAATGCCGCCACTGGTCGTTACTCATACAAGTAACTACCCAGTTTTCCTCACGAGGTATGAGTGGACCCCATAAACAATTATAATTTATTTAAATAAATACATGTGTGAATGAATGAATGATCATACCAGTTATTGCTTGATTGTTATAAACTATAACTTCAAGTGTAGGTATTTGAATTAAAAAAAAAAAAAAATTACCCCCGCCAGGAGAGCAAAAAGGCGCGCGTGGAGGCGAAGCTCGAAGAGGCGGCCGTAAAAGAGAAACTCGCCCTGCGCTCGCAGCGGGACTCGCTGTTCCGCGCCCGCCAGCTCAAGTACTCGGAGATCCGCACCATCGAGCTTCGCCTGGCGCGGCTCAAGGAGCACGAGGCGTGGAGCGAGGCCCAGAAGCCGCTGGCCAATTTCATCCGCACCAAGGCCGAGCCGCCCATCTTCTACCTGCCCAAGGTCATGTCCAAGGACACGAGGAAGCTGCTCGCGGAGACGAAAACCTACATCACAGGTGAGTCACGCAGCCAGGTGATTCAGAACACAGGGGAAGAAGGATGAAGGTCCAAAATTTCGAAAATTGAGTTAGATACGGATTAAAGTCCTTTGATAATGTAAAAATACGTAGACATATTAAAAATATGGAATAAGGTTAAGGCTGAGTAGATATTTACATTTTTAAATCACGCGGTCAGGGGAAGAAAGATGAAAGTCACATCGCTTGTAGGGAAGAAAGATGATGAGAGTTCATGATCTTGAAAGATGAGATGACCGTTCGTGTAGGTATCAGCTGATTTGATTACATACACGTGCACATTGCTTATATACTTATTTTATTTATTTATTTATTTACACTTTATTTTTTATACAATACATACAACAATAAATTACAAAGATAAAAAATTAACAATAGGTATTTACAAAATAAGATATAAAAAAATAAATTTAAATGTACAATGTATTGTAATCCGGGGCGAAGTTAATGCCTTAGGCATTCTCTGCTACTTAACCCCGGATGTTATAAGGCGTATCAAACAGCTCTTTTCATTACACATTATTATCGTTTTTATTCCTTGATAGATATGATCGCCGAGAAGAACAAGGAGGTGGAACAGCAGGTAGAAGAGATTCTGAGGCAGGGAATTCCAGACCAGGACTTGGACAGCTCTCTCCTCCAGCACGAGGATGAAGATCAAGAGCTGGAGGATGCGTATCATCTAGGAGGTGAGACAATATTAACATTCCTTATATAAAATAATAATACTTTTTCTTTGTGTTATTATGTCACAATTTTAGTGGGTAGCGCAGAATCATAGGACTTTACCACTTTAATTTACAATATCATTTTAATATCTAATAATTAACGAACTATCTTTAATAAAATATCAATTTGTATAAACACGACCACATTGGCTGTATGGCAAATTCCCATGATAAGGGAATAACCAATGCCAAAAAATTAAATTTAAAAAAAAAATTACAATATCTTGTATTATTATTTTTGCCTATGATTCTGCCACTGGTCGCTGCTTCACATCAAGGCAGCTACTCATTTTTCCTCACGAGGTATGAGTGGACCCCGAACATCCAAGTACAGAGCAGAAAAAATCCTCCCCCGCTGGGAATCGAACCCAGGTCACCATGTGTGCAATGCCTAGCGCGCTAACTCACTCTGCCACAGTGACTACTAAGATTCCTTATATTAAAAGATAAATTACCAACATGGATAAATATATTAATTTACTATAAAATGATAGATGTGGGAAATAATAATATGCATGATAGCATGTATCATTCAGCTACTGAGTTCCTAAAATTGGTGTAGTGAAGAGTTCCCTAGGCACACTCCACCATTGCCTGAGGCAATCTCTATCATCTCAGGCAAATAGTCCACCCTTTTTACTTTATGCAAATAAATTTTAATAAAGAGTTTACTTATTTACAATGGCAATAGTAATTACGTCATGTAGAAAAAATAAATAATATTAAATTTGTATTGTTTTATCGATTGAGCTACTGATGCTTCATTTTTTACGAATATGCCTTATAAATGAAACTACCCCACAAAACAAGAGGACTGCATCCCCTTAGTGTGTGGGGTAGTTGCATTAAATATACAGGGTGTAACAGACTAAATGTAAAATCTCTTAAGGGGTGGTAGTATAGATCATTTCCAACCATTAATGTTCTATAACACTTTTGATTTAACTCAGTGGTTCTCGAGATATTATTTTTTTGAATTATTTTTTCAAGTCCCCTGCCGCTCGACAAAGAATGGCATCTAACTCCGTAAATACAGCAGATGAAGCAATAGATTTAACTTTTTCCATAAGATAACAATATTTCACTTTTATTTAGACTAGATTTATTCTTAAAAAATGCACACATACTGAAAAAAATCGGTAGCTGCGGAAAATTTATCGCGAACATGAAATCCACCTGAAACTTCAGCCGCCATTTTCTCAAAATACTGCCCTCATAAAGTATTGGTTTCATTTATGTAAAAACTTGCTTGAAGTTTTACCTTTCAGAAAATATGACACACTTGATATAAAACTTTCATTTTTTATTGAAACCAAGAGAAATAAAAAAAAAAGTCAGTCAGTACTACTAACTGTACCTACTAGGCTACCATTCCTCGACGAAGAATGGCATCTAACTCCGTAAATACAGTAGATGAAGCAATAGATTTAACTTTTTCCATAAGATAACAATATTTCACTATTATTTAGACTAGATTTATTATTAAAAAGTGCACACGTACTGAAAAAAATTGGCAGCAGCGGAAAATTTATCGCGAACATGAAATCCACCTGAAACTTCAGCCGCCATTTTCTCAAAATACTGCCCTCATAAAGTATTGGTTTCATTTATGTAAAAACTTGCTTGAAGTTTTACCTTTCAGAAAATATGACACACTTGATATAAAACTTTCATTTTTTATTGAAACCAAGAGAAATAAAAAAAAAAGTCAGTCAGTACTACTAACTGTACCTACTAGGCTACCATCCTACTTTTACCTAGGGAACTAATTTTTTTTCTTCAATTTGACAAATTATGGTTGCCATTTATTTTCCAACGGCCCAAAAGTTTGCCTCAGTAGACTCTTAACTTGGAGGTCACTGGTTCGAGTCTCAAGTGTGGCAATATTAGTATGTACGTATCCATGTATGATACTTTTAGCTGTGGTACTTCAGAAATCAATATTAATCGTAATTGTTCATTTGTTCATAAGAGGAAAGGGTCTCAATGATAAAATGGTTTGAATGAAATGAAACATAACAATGTACCTACATAGTTAACACCCACAGGAAAAGGTGGTACGGTAAATACTGAACATTCATAAGTTGGTACATAGAGGTACAAATTATTATGTTAGTAGGTACCGAATTTTGATAAAACACTTGGAATACTAAAATATTAAGGTCAATTAGTAGTCACCGTGGCAGAGTGAGTTAGCGTGCTAGGCGTTGCACGCATGGTGACCTGGGTTCGATCCCCAGCGGGACAGGAGTTTTTCTGCTCTGTACTTGGATGTTCGGGGTCCACTCATACCTCGTGAGGAAAAATGAGTAGTTACTTGTATGAGTAACGACCAGTGGCGGCATTACCAGAGTAAAAAGAAATTAATGTAATAGAATAATTCGAAAAGTAAAGGAGGCTCTTAGTAATGCTGCGCTACCCACAAAAAATGTGAAGAGGCCTTGTGCTTCACCACAAATAAAACCATACATACATACTAAAATATTAAGGTCAATTAATCACGATCGTGGTGTCACAATAGCTCAAACTCGTCTTACTAAATATTTGCCATACTTGAGACTCGAACCAGTGACCTCCAAGTTAAGAGTCCGCAGCCTAATCAATGAATCGACTGAGGATAACTTTTTGGGCCGTTGGAAAGTAAATGACAACCATAATTTGTCAAATTGAAGAAAAAAATTAGTTCCCTAGGTAAAAGTAGGATGGTAGCCTAGTAGGTACAGTTAGTAGTA